>JBBDGP010001825.1:600000-1020543 GCA_037952835.1 Lithobates septentrionalis | reverse complement strand
GTTTACAAGAGATATAGTGATATTTTACTTCCACCACTGCTGCAAGCTTTTTCTGCGGCAGAGGAGGAAGGATCTCTGCCGGATAGTATGCAAGAAGCCCTCATAGTTGTGATCCCTAAACCGGGTAAGGATAAACTCTTACCGGATTCATACAGGCCCATATCCCTCCTAAACCTAGACGTCAAACTTTTAGCACGAGTACTGGCAAACAGATTGTCCGGGGTGATAGGGAAGTTGGTGCATAGAGACCAGTCTGGGTTTATACCCACTAGATCTACAACTAACAATATTAGACGCCTCTTTATGAACCTGCAGACCCCAGTGGATAACCCTGGAGGTAGGGCCATATTATCCTTGGATGCCGCTAAGGCTTTTGATAGTGTGGAGTGGCCCTACCTCTGGGAGATCCTAGCTCATTTTGGCCTGGGTGACGGGTTTGTTAAATGGGTGAAGATTCTATACTCAGCTCCTAGAGCGAGGCTCCGCATTAATAACTCCCTTTCCCAGTCCTTTGCATTACACAGAGGCACTCGTCAGGGGTGCCCATTGTCACCCCTGCTGTTTGCTTTGGCAGTCGAACCGTTGGCTATCATGATCCGAAGTTCCTCTGAGATAGTGGGATTCTGTAGAGGCCTCTCGGAGGAAAAGATCTCACTGTACGCCGACGACGCACTGCTATATCTGGGAGATACGGATAAATCTTTGAGGGTATTAATGTCACTTATAATTCAATTTGGAGGATTCTCAGGTTTTACAATAAACTGGTCCAAATCTATTATGATGCCTATAGACCCCATAATTAAACCTGTGCCCCAGGAGGCAAGGCAAATCACCATCGCTGAATCATTTCGATACTTAGGGGTGGTGGTGACCCCGGACACCTCTGGGTATCTCAAATTAAATTTGGAACCCCTGTTGAAGAAACAAAAAGAGAAATCCCTTAGCTGGTGTAAACTCCCCTTATCAGTCGTGGGGAGGATAAACCTAATAAAAATGATCTGGGCCCCGCAGCTATTGTACGTCACTCAAAATTCCCCTATGTGGATCTCTAATAAATGGTTCAGGAAAATAGATACACAGATGCGGGATCTCATTTGGAAAAGGAAGGGTGCTAGAATTAGCTTAAACATTCTACAATATCATAAAGACAGAGGAGGTCTAGCGGTACCACACCCCAAACTATATTTTTTGGCCTCTCAACTGCAGCAGTTAATGGGGTGGGGGGATGATGATATCTCAGAAGATCCCATAGTACGTTTAGTGGTCCGTACAAACCCGGACTTGAAGGCCAGCTCCCATTTAGAAATGGACCTCCCCAGTTTACCCCCAAACTCACCTACGGCGAGTCTTCTTAAAAAAGTATGGGGCGCAGTTCGGGGGGCACTGAAGGTTGTCGGCCCCTTGGAGTGCACCCCCTTATGGGATAACCCAAGATACCCAGAACTTAATAAATTAGAGGGATTTACCCTGTGGAAGCGTAGGGGAATTTGGTTTTTCTCACAGTTATATGTGGGGAATATATTAAAATCTTTTGCGCAATTACGTTCGGAATTTGCACTCCCCAATAGATGCTTTTTTCAGTATCTACAACTTCGACATGCCCTACAAACCCAGAGTCGGGTAATCCCCGTGTCTGTAACATCATCCCCACTTCTGAGGGAATTGTTGCATGCGAATGTTAGAAAAGGACTGATATCTACAATATATTCAGTGTTGCTCTCTTCCAATCAGGACCATACCTCCTTAAAATGCAGAGCTAAATGGGTCACAGATATTGGTGATATTGATGATGAACAATGGGATATGGTACTGGAATCAATCCCTAATACATCCATTTCAGCTTCTCATAGGTTGTCGCAGCTGTTTATTTTGCATAGAACCTATCGGACGCCAACTAAGCTGTTTGGTTGGGGCCTGAGAGATTCACCCCTGTGCCCAAAATGTAAAATACATCAGGGTGACCTCATCCATATGCTCTGGCGGTGCCCGAAACTTAATAGATACTGGAAAGAGGTCATACAGATTGTATCCCGGTTGGTGCAGGTCCCGGTGCCCTCCACCCCTCTGGTGTGTTTACTAGGTGCGATTGATGAGGAGATGTACCAGAGGGGAATGTACATTATGCTTACCAGGCTATTGTATCTGGCTAGAAAGCTTATAGCTCGACACTGGATGGCGCACACTGTACCAACGGGAAAGCAATGGATTGTACATGTAAACTCACTCCTGATCAGGGAACAATTAGCTTACCGTCATAGAAATGCTGGCAATAAATTTGAAAGGATATGGGAGCCTTGGTTGTCGGACCCAGCTCTTGCCCCCCCACAGCTTGTGATGGATAGACTGTTACGGATTTAGTTTGAAAAATGTGCAGCAGATGGGGGGGGGGGAGGGGAGAGGGGAGGGGATCACACCCTACAGTTTTATGTTAGGTATGTTAAACACCTGTTTGTATTATTCAATAGTAGACAAAGATACAGTATAAAAACTTTTATTCAGATGTATGAAAATTCGTACTGTATAATTTTGCTTTTTCCTTTTTTTTTTTTTTTGTTTGGCTGGACCTTGATTTCTTTAATCCTTACGGTAATCTGTATTATCTTTGTATGATCATTTTCTGCATCGGAAATAAATAAATAAAAAGTTTTGATTAAAAAAAAAAAATCTTCAGTGTTTTCACTAAATCTTGACACACTTTGGCTATGAAGGCAGGACCATTGTCTGACTTCATTTAAAGTGGGCAGCCCCATCTTGGATTATTTTCTGTGTAAGGATTCTGACTACTGTTTGTGCATCTTGCAACATATGATTTTACTAATGAGGGAAGACTGGGGATGAAAAAATCTTTATCCAATAGCCCACATGTAACCTGCCAGCCTATGTGTCCTACCCCATGATACTGTGAGATAAATAGGGATGCACTAGCTACGGGTATGCATGGTCTCCCCTCTTGGCAGATGAGCCCTGATTCAAGGCTTTTCTGCACTCCTTCAATGTTCCATTTCCTAACAGGATGGACACATTGTGAGTAGTGTGTATTGTGGTTGCATGACCCAGGGTGAATGAAGTAGAGATCTCCACAACCATCACACAGGATTCTAAAGCTCAGAGAAACGCCGGTATACCCTGTACCGGAATAGGCACAACCCTTGAAAAAAATGCAATAGGGCAGAGTTTGCCCCCATGCTCCTGCGCCAGGACTCCCGCCATGGTTTTACAGTTGTCCCTGGCAATAAGTGAAACACCTTGCCATATTCGGGTAATCCAAGACCAGGAGCTGTGACCAGTGCAGTTTTAGGATACACAAAAGCATTACACATTTCATCATTCCAGTTTACACAATCTGGCATATCGATATTTGTGGCTTGTCTCAGGAGGTTATCATAGTAGGAACAATCAGGTATCCATTGGCGGCAGTAACCAATTATACCAAGAGAAGATAGCATATCTTTCTTAGTAAGTGGATGGAGCAGACCTACGAGAGCCGCAGCTCTTGTGACTGATTTTCCTTTCTCCTTTAGAAAGCACAAAACCAAGGTAATGAACAGTTTCCTGACACCATTGTAGCTTTTTCCTACAAACCTTGTGACCATTATCTGCTAACCAATGTAACAGATCTAAACCATCCTCTTTGCATGCAACCTGGCTTGGACTACACAACAATAAACCAACATATTGGAGTAAGACGGAACCATGGCGGGGAGTCCAGGACCGCAAGGTTGCCTGGAGGGCCACTGAGTATACTACAGGGGAGTCCACATGACCCTGGGGCATTCTACACCATGTCATCTGGCGGTTTCTAAAACAAAATACAAGTATTGCCTGTGTCTCCTCGTCCACAGGGATGGAAAAGAATGCGTGTGTTAAATCAATCACAGAGAAATATTCAGCATCGGATGGAATGGAGGCAAGGAGTGATGGCACATCAGGCATTAAGTTGTTTATGGCCCTTAGGACCTGCACAAACCTATAACTGCCATCCGGATTTTTAACTGGATCTATAGGTGTGTTGGAGGGTGAAACTGTCTCTTTTAAATTTCCCTTTTTAAGAAAGTGCTCCACCATCGGAGCAATTCCCTTCCTCCTTCTCTTTGGACAGGGGATATTGCCTGTGGTAAATGGGTTGTGCCCACTCTTTAAGGGTGGCCCTATAGGAGGTGCAGGAGATGAGTCCCACATCGAGGGTACTCTCTGACCATACTTTCTCAAGGTTCCCTTTTATTTATGTGCTTAGCATCAAAATTTTAGTAACAAAACACATTATATTTTCCTCCTAAAATTAAAACCAAAAGTTAGGGATTTTTTTGAGCATACAGTAAGCATTTTGAACATTTTCTTTCTTATGCCGCGTACACCCGATCGGAAATTCAGCCAGCAAGAGACCGATGAGAGCTTTTGGTCGGAAAATGCGACCGTGTGTATGCTCCATCGGACTTTTGCTGGCCGAATTTCCGCCAGCAAAAGATTGAAAGCATGTTCTCAATTTTCCCGATGGAAAAAGTTTCTATCGCAAATTCCATTCGTGTGTATGCAATTCTGACGCGCAAAAAAACAAGCATGCTCAAAATCAAGTACGAGAAGGAGCTGCTCAGTCTGGTAAAATGACCGTTTGTAATGGAGATGGCACATTCATCACATTGCAAATTTTTAAATCTTTCAATGCAGCCCATTCTCTTCTTCTTTATAATGCTAGAATAATGAAGTTGTTTTTCTGCTCATATTCACACAGACTTCTCACAAACCTATTTCTTTATTATTTCTTGTGATCTCCTGAATAATCTTTTTGGTTTTTAAAGCCAGATCTCCCTAATAATGTTTATAATTCATTTTTATAGTCATTTTTTATTTTTTTTTTAATCAAGATCTCATGTTGTTTTTTTAAAAATTATTTTATAGTGATCTCCATTTTTTTTAATTATTTTATAGTGATCTCCATTTTTTTTTGTATGTCACATTTCCACAACACCATTATTATCTTGTCTTTGTAAATCTCAATGAGGTTGGTTGATGTCTCTTGTTAATTTGACATTGTATTTTTTAAATGTACCTGCCTACTCCAAAAGAAACTGTCCTTTTTTAAGTAAAACACATAGGCAAGTATTTCTGAAAAAAAATATCCATTTATTCTGGGTCATAACAAAATAAAGAGGAAGGCAACACTGGAGAAACACTGGAGCAACACTGGAGAAGGCAACACTGGAGAAATTTGCAAAGCCTTTGTACCCCAGGGCACACATCAATAATATTACAGTCAAAATTGGTGACCTGAGGAGTCCTTGTAATAGTGAGCACAATCCGGTCCAGGACTACAAGAGATCAGGAACAACAGCAGATGACATATCTGTCCCCAGGCTGTGGTCATACAACAGCCTGCATCTTTTGCCAAACCAGACCCCAGGTCATCACTCTCTGGTCTTCCTGAGACGCTTCCTTCCAGGCTGTGGCTGCGGTGTTGGAGGTGTGGCAGGAGGTGGAGGAGAACCTGGAGGAGGAGGAGTAGGACCATGGTTCAACTTACAAATGTGGCTTTGACTTTTGAGTTGGCCCCTCAAGCCCTTGTTTAGAGCTTGTAACATCACTTCCTCATTTAAGAGGCGTTGGCCCTCTATTTACAGCATTTTGCATGCTGTAATGTATGCAAAGTCCTTTTGAACACTGTGGGAGGTTCTGAGGGCCTCAGTAGCCTTCATAAATAGGCCAATTGCTGCCTCCTTCACGTTACTTCTCTTCCTGACACTTTTTGGTGGAAGGCGTGGGGAGGGACCTGCGATTCTGGCAGGCTACTGGGCCTGGCCACCTCCTGGCTGCCACTTTCCACAGCCTGGCTGAGGCTTTCCTGTGTATGAAAAAGGGATATCGTTTTAGTTTTTGGTTCATCAATCACATACAATTTTCAACTCATGACTGTTGCAAATTTAATGTTAATAAATAGAAAAGACTATCATTCTGACCCCAGCATTTTTCATTCTTGTCCCAATCATTTGTGGCCACTACTGTCTATTGATATGTAAACCACTTTGTGAAATCAGAAATTAGTGTTCAAAATTAGCATATATTTAACATCATTAATTTGACAGCCAGAAATATTTTGAAGAATGCTATACCTGGCTCAAGCTGGGCTCCTCCACATCTTGCTGCCTGGAAGGCCCAGGTTGGACGTCAGAAGCCTCAGCTGGGGGGGAAGGAAGTGTGGAAGGAAGATTGGAGAGTGCTGGCCTGGGTTCAGTCTGGCCTGCCAGAAAATGCAGTCTGTCATTGTACCACAGCCTGGGGACATAAATGTCATCTGCTGGAGTTCCTGATCTCAGGGAATCCTGGATCTTCTTGAGCTCCCTATTATAAGTGCTCCTCATGCCACCAACTAGGGCCTTCAAATAGGGAATGTCTTCCGTGGGGATCACCGGCTTCACAAATTCCACCAATTGATCCAGCGCTGCCTTCCTCTTTGATTGTTATAATAGGGGTAGTTTACCTGCCACAGACAGGGCAGCTCCCTGTACATATCAATGAATATGGGCATAAATCCTCGTCATTGAATAGATCCATTTTCTCTGCAAGACACAACACAAGACAAACCCTAATGTCAGGTGAAACTCTCCTAATCTTGACCCAATATAGGCCTCAATCTATAAGCAGTATAGGCCACTGATGCACCGACTTAAAATTGTACCTTCGTTATAACGATTGGCGCTTCCGCTACACCTTCCTCCGCTCACAGATCGTGCGTACGACGCACGCGTGCTACGCTTTATATACACTGCGCATGCGTGAAATTCCGCCCGCGTCGCCACCCCTAATGTTCTTTCTAGAATATTCCCCGCCCCGTCTCTTTTGTCGCAGTGGGAGATGACATGGCAGAGACACAGCAGGTGCTTAATAGCAGTAACGAGGAGGAAAGCCCAGAGCAAGAAACGTCCCGATCCAGGAGGAGAAGATTTATGGCCTCAAATATGTCCTTTAAAGAGATGGTGGAGATGGTTGACATATTGAAGAGGGCCGACTATGATGGGAAGTACAGACCATACCTAAACCCAAATATGAGAAAGGCCAAGATCATGACTAAAGTTGTGAAGAGTCTGTACCGGAATTTTGGGGTACGACGATCCAAGGATCAATTGAGGAAACGCTGGTCGGACCTCAAATTAAGGGAGCAGGATCAGATCAGTACAGAAGGATCAAGAAAATGCTTCTAAAATGTAAGTAGTTGTCATGTGTTCCTATTCTTATTATTACTTGCATACTGCGCCATGTGCTTTTCTTTACTGTTGGGCAGTTTAAAATGGCTACTTTCATGTTCGTGGGCACAGTAATCTTAGTCATAATAAACATCGTTCATTTGCAAATAAATACGCTGTTTTTGCCAGATACAGGGTTAACTACATTTGGTCATGATAATTTGTATTCAAAGAAGTTTAGGACATTGTTGTCTAGATGTGTTTCAAACTAGAACGAATTGCAAACTTGATTCAGTGTAATGTAAGGAGAGGACACCCAGCAGCTGTTTACACATCTGGACTCTGGAGCACTAGTGTGGGACACAAGAACAAACTTTTTAGGGTGTCCCATACAGGTGCTCCAGTGGATACTCGGGGTGTCTACATGTTTGAAAATTGACAAAAAAGGGAAGTATTCCAGCTTTGGTAAGGGAAAAAATCATGTCTTCAGCTTTGAACTCTGCCAAAACATACAATTGTACCCCAAATATCTGTGTGCTAAGTATACCCTTTGTTTCATTCTCATAGGGGAGCAAAGAAATATGTGTCAGGGGAATGGCAGAATCAGAGCCTGTCAGTATCGGCACTTCCCCATGCGCCTGCGTGGTAGAGTTGCACATCAGCGCGCACTGTTACACGATCGGCAGGTATGAGCGGGTGTCCCGAACGGATTAGCTCACGTGGGTGCACGACGCAGCGCATCAGCACGAACGCGTGCGCGCACAGCGGGACGTCCCCCTGGTGGGCCTATATAAAGACAGCTATGTCCTGTGTTTGTTGCTGGTTTGTCTTTTCAGCTCCTGTAAACCTGTTCCTGAATCTGTGTACCTGTGCCTGCCCGTTGTGACCCGGATCCACCTTGACCTCGCTTGAACCTCTCTTGTGCTTGACCCTTGGCTAACCTTCTGGACTTCTCTACCTGCCTGATCACCCGTGTTTGACCCTCGGCCTGCTCTTGGACTTTGCTTCTGCCTCATCCCAGTGTTGGATCTTCAGCCTGCTTGACTACCCATGTTTGACCCTCGGCCTGCTCTTGGACTTTGCCTCTTCCTCACCCAGTGTTGGAGCCTCTGCCTGATTACTTCTGCCTGTCTCCTCGTGTTAGACCCCTGGCCTGTTCCTGGACTTTTGCCTTTGTGTTTGACCCTCTGCATCCGGCTTCAGTCTTCATCTCCAGACTCCTGCCTAGCCAGTTCCGGTGAGGTGTCAGCCACCCAGCACGGATCACTTCTCTACCTAAAGAACCTCCCAGCTATTCCACTACCTGCTGGCGACCCGTGCTTCTTCGTGCCCAACACCCGCTGTGCCACTTCCAGAGGGTATCGTGCGCTCAGCTGCAAGGGGAGCCGCTCTCAGCAACTCGGCCTTGGTGAGTACCTGACAGTACAAACCAGCCATGAGTGAGGCCGACAGAGCTGGCTCTCCCCTTGGGGCACTCTGCCAGCAGGTTTCAGCCCTAACCCAGGCTGTTCAGAGACTCCAGGACGACTATTTCCAGATTGAAGGCCGTCTTCAACACCTTACTATGTTTCCTAGCCCCTCGGACACCATGTCAGCATCTGCCAGTGGGACATCTTCCTCTCAGGATCAAGTTAACCCAGCTCCTGCAGTAGTAATGACCCTTCCTGAACCCAGGGTTCCCACTCCGGAACGATTTTCCGGGAACCGGAAGAAGTACAGGGCATTCAAAAATGCTTGTCTACTTTACTTTGCCCTCCAACCCAGGACTTTTTATTCTGAATCTGTGAAAGTGGGGTTTATCATCTCTTTACTATCTGACGAACCGCAGTCCTGGGCTCACAACCTTCTTGAGCAGAAGAGCCCCCTCCTTGACTTGGCAGACAAATTTTTTGACTCCATGGCCCAGCTATATGACGACCCACAGCGCACGGCCACAGCCGAGTCCATCCTGCATACCCTGACCCAGGGAAAAAGACCTGTGGAAGATTACACTGTGGAATTTTGAAAATGGTCTGGGGACACCAATTGGAATGAGGCTGCTCTTAAATATCAATATCGCCAAGGACTCTCAGAAACTCTAAAGGATGAACTGGCTCGAGTAGATACCCCGGCCTCCCTGGAAGACCTGATCCAGCTCGCTACTAAACTTGACAGACGTTTACGGGAGCGTCGCTCCGAGCGTTTCCAGTCCCCAAGACCCACCTGGATGATGCCACGGGTGCCACCTGTTCCTGTACCTTCTGCGGCCTCTTCCTCATCCTCCAATGGTGAGCCCATGCAATTCAGTTTAGTTCAATCCCCACTCTCTCCTGATGAAAGACTCCGCCGGCGCCAAGCCAACCTTTGCCTATACTGTGGGGAGGCCTGTCACTTCTTACGCAACTGTCCTGTTAGACCCAGTAAGTGCCGTCCACAGTCTGCCATGAACTTTCAAATTGCTAGTTCAAGCCAATCTCACCTTGTCCTCCTGGTCTCATTACAGGTGGCGGAAGAGGAGGTCCGGTTGCCGGCCATCGTTGACTCAGGAGCCTGCCGTTGTTTCCTAGATGCATCTTTAGCCCAAAGCCTGCACATTCCTCTACAAGTCAAGGAGCAACGCCTGCAAATCCATCTGGCAGATGGGTCCCTACCCTGCTCTGGGCCTGTCACTCAGGAAACTAAGCCTATTCTCACTTTCATGGACTCTGGCCATTCAAAATTTCTCCGCTTTGACATTATAAGCTCACTTATGTTTCCCATCATCCTGGGGTTTCCGTGGTTGCAGGCCCATGATCCTCAGATAAATTGGAGCAAGAAAGAAATCCTTTTCTTCTCTACGTACTGCTCCCAGTATTGTCTTTCGCCAAAATACGACAGAACGGCTCCTTGTCTAACTCTACAACCAGTACCAGATCACCTTCAACATGTCCCCGCAGCATACCATGAATTTCTGGACATTTTTGACAAAAAGAAAGCAGACAGTCTGCCACCCCATCGACCTCATGATTGCCCTATTGATCTCCTACCCGGGTCCGAGATCCCTTTCGGCCACATTTTTCCTCTATCAGAGATCGAACTAGAAGCCCTTCGCTCCTACATTGACGAGAATCTTGAAAAAGGATTCATCCGTTCTTCTTCTTCCCCAGCTGGAGCAGGAATCTTTTTCGTCGAAAAGAAGGATGGATCCTTGAGGCCTTGTGTGGACTATAGGGAACTTAACAAAATTACTATCAAGAACAGGTACCCGCTCCCTCTTATTCCTGAACTTTTCCAGCGTCTCCGAAACGCTCAAGTATTTACCAAACTAGATCTCCGGGGAGCATACAATCAGGTTCGGATATGTGACGGAGACAAATGGAAGACAGCCTTCAGGTCCAGATTTGGGCACTTTGAATATTTGGTGATGCCCTTTGGGCTCTGCAATGCCCCGGCTACTTTTCAACATTTAGTCAACGACATCTTCCGTGAGTATCTAGATAACTTTGTAAATGTTTATCTCAATGACATCTTGATCTTTTCCACCACTTTAGAAATACATCGTACCCATGTGAAGAAAGTACTCTCGATCCTCAGAAGACATGGTCTATACCTAAAGGGGGAAAAATGTGACTTTGAAAAGGACACCATCCAGTTCCTTGGGTTCATTATCTCGGTAGGAGGGGTCGCAATGGATCCACAGAAAGTTAAGACCATCCAGGAATGGCCAGCTCCCGTAGATAAGAAGGGAATTCAGCGATTTGTTGGCTTTGCCAATTTTTATCACAGATTCATTAAAGGTTTCTCTTCCATCATCTCCCCTATCACTCAACTAACCCACCAGCAGACTAGATTTCAATGGTCCCCGGAAGCTTTCAATGAACTAAAGAGACTTTTTATGTCGGCTCCTATTCGCCAACATCCCAATCCAGTTTTACCCTATGTGCTTGAAGTGGATGCTTCGGAGTCAGCAATAGGGGCAATCCTGTCTCAAAGAAGTGGTCAAAAAGCCCTGCTCCACCCGGTGGCCTTTGCCTCTCGTAAACTTAGCCCTCCGGAGAAGAATTATGACGTTGGGGATCGAGAGTTACTAGCCATAAAATTTGCCTTAGAAGAGTGGAGATATTTGCTGGAAGGGGCATTCCAACCCATCATGATCTTCACAGACCACCGTAACCTGGAGTATCTCCGAACAGCTAAACACCTTAGACCTCGTCAGGCCCGTTGGGCCTTGTTCTTCTCCAGGTTCAACTTTCAAATTACTTACCGACCTGGCTCTAAGAACGGGAAGACAGACGCACTTTCCCGTATGTTCCCAGAAACCAATGAATCAGAAGAACCTGGAACCATCCTATCTCCTCACAACTTCCTTAGTCTCGTTCAGCCCAATCTCAGATCAATTATTACGCAAGCCTCCAGTCAATGTACTGAACCCGAAGTATCCTCCCTGGAAAAGAAAGACGGTCTGTTGTGGGTCCAAAACAAGGTATTCGTTCCTTCCCTGGTAAGACTTCAGATTTTACAAACTTTTCATGACCACAAGCTGGCAGGACACTTTGGTATACAGAAGACCTCCGAACTAATTAATCGCTCTTTCTGGTGGCCGGGTTGGAGACAAGACTGCAAAAAGTATATACAATCTTGCATTACTTGCCAACGCAATAAGGGATCCAATGCCAAGACATGGGGACTTTTAAGATCTTTGTCCGTACCTGAACGTCCCTGGACAGAGGTCTCTATGGACTTTATCGTTGATCTGCCCCTTCCGAGAAGTTTACTACCATCCTAGTGGTTGTCGACCGCCTTTCAAAGATGGCACATTTCCTGCCCTTAGTAGGCACCCCTTCTGCTTCCACAACTGCAAAAGTCTTTATAAAAGAAGTGGTAAGACTCCATGGCGTTCCTCACAACATTGTATCCGACAGAGGAATTCAGTTCACTTCAAGATTTTGGAAGGATATGTGTAAATCTCTAGAAATCAAGACATCCCTCTCTTCCGCATATCATCCACAAAGCAATGGCCAGACAGAGAGGACGAACCAATCTCTAGAGCAATACCTCCGGTGTTTCTGCTCCTGTTCCCAAGATGACTGGTCTTTTCTTTTACCGTGCGCAGAGTTCACCTACAACAATTCCATACATTCTGCCATCAACCAAACACCTTTCTGGGCAAACTATGGTTTTCAACCTTCCTTTCTCCCAGATTCCATTCCTGAAGTCGCAACTCCTGCAGTACAAGACCGAATACATTTTATCCAAACAAATTTCTTGCAGATTCAAGAAACTATGAAGAAAGCCCAAAAGAGCTATGAAGAGTACTATAACAGAGGAAGAAGAAGTAACCCAAGTTTCAAGGTTGGAGATAAAGTATGGCTATCTGCCATCAATCTCAAACTACCTTGCCTATCACGCAAACTAGGCCCAAAGTTCATTGGTCCCTTTGAAATTAAGAGAGTTGTAAACCCCGTGGTTTTCGAACTGACCTTGCCTAGCTCTTTTAGGATACACCCGGTGTTCCATGCCTCTTTACTAAAGCCGGTCACCCCCAACTCTTTCCCAGGAAGAGGAGAACTACCTCCTCTACCAATCAGGTTTGAAGGAGAAGAGGAATTCGAAGTGGAGGCAATAGTAGACTGCAGAAGGAGGGGGGGTGGGAACAGTACTTAGTTAAGTGGAAAGGGTATCCCCCGGAGGACAATTCTTGGGAGCCTGCTAGAAATGTCCATGCTCCTCGCTTAGTGCGGGAATTTCACAGAAAACATCCTGGGATCTGGGCTAGGTTGGGCATCCGGAGGTTGCCCCTTGGGGGGGCACTGTCAGGGGAATGGCAGAATTAGAGCCTGTCAGTATCGGCACTTCCCCATGCGCCTGCATGGTAGAGTTGCACATCAGCGCGCACTGTTACACGATCGGCGGGTATGAGCGCGTGTCCCGAACGGATTAGCTCACGTGGGTGCACGACGCAGCGCATCAGCACGAATGCGTGCGCGCACAGCGGGACGTCCCCCTGGCGGGCCTATATAAAAAGACAGCTATGTCCTGTGTTTGTTGCTGGTTTGTCTTTTCAGCTCCTGTAAACCTGTTCCTGAACCTGTGTACCTGTGCCTGCCCGTTGTGACCCGGATCGACCTTGACCTCGCTTGAAGCTCTCTTGTGCTTGACCCTTGGCTAACCTTCTGGACTTCTCTACCTGCCTGATCACCCGTGTTTGACCCTCGGCCTGCTCTTGGACTTTGCTTCTGCCTCATCCCAGTGTTGAATCTTCAGCCTGCTTGACTACCCGTGTTTGATCCTCGGCCTGCTCTCGGACTTTGCCTCTGCCTCACCCAGTGTTGGAGCCTCTGCCTGATTACTTCTGCCTGTCTCCTCGTGTTTGACCCCTGGCCTGTTCCTGGACTTTTGCCTTTGTGTTTGACCCTCTGCATCTGGCTTCAGTCTTCATCTCCAGACTCCTGCTTAGCCAGTTCCGGTGAGGTGTCAGCCACCCAGCACGGATCACTTCTCTACCTAAAGAACCTCCCAGCTATTCCACTACCTGCTGGCGACCTGTGCTTCTTCCTGCCCAATACCCGCTGTGCCACTTCCAGAGGGTATCGTGGGCCCAGCTGCAAGGTGAGCCTCTCTCAGCAACTCGTCCTTGGTGAGTACCTGACTATATGAGGACACCAGGGACCCCCCCCCACCTCATGAAGAAGGGGAACAAAGGTCACAACCTGAGGATGTGGAGGAAGGAGAGGTGGTGGACATTGTTACCACAACAGGTCAGTGTCAGACACCACAGATTCAGGTAATAGATGTATGCCTGCATATTTATAATACATGGTGTGTATTTTTTTTTTAAGGTGATGTTCAGGTTGTGGTACCAAAATTGAGTCATTTCAACAATGACAGTGCACAATGGATGATCCAGGAAATCATGTTTTATAGTCAGGATTTGGACATTATCAAAGAAAAAACCAAGGAGATTGAACAAAGACTGAAGAACATGATTGATGTACTAGGGCGAATTTAAATCCTAAAAAGATTCCTGGAATTTTTTTTTATTTTTTACAATAATTTTATCTAAAGTTTTAATACAGTTTAAAAGCCAAATTTGGAAGATGCACACAGTGTCAACATGTGCTATCTGTCATCAGGGGATTTCAATGTACGTGTTTTGTGGGTGCCACCCCTTCCTCCCAACTCTAGTAGGTGAGAGGAAGTGGTTGCACCCCCAAAACACGTCCATTGATCCCCCATGATGGGAGATAGCACATGTTGACATTAGGTATGGGATCAGAAAGGAAATCCCCATTTTGACAATTTGTGCGCATCTTCTAAATTTGGCTTTTACAGGGGTGACTTCACCCCATCTGATGAAGGCAAGATCAAGACCTTTTTCACACTATAAAATGTCTGATATTGCCTTCTTTTTTGCAATGTTGAACTTTGCAAGTTCCAGAGTTATGTATGTTATGTTTGTAAACATGCCTGTTTCTGTATTTTTTCAGAAATTTCAAGGTAAAACTTTGAAAAAAAAAAGTGTTTTTTTACCGCCAAATGTTTTATAAAACGCACATGTGAATGTGCATGGAGTAAAAGGCTTTCTACTCAACAATGTGTGGCTTCTTCTTTCAATGATCAATACCATTTTTTGTGTTACGTTGGTGTTTACAGTGACAATGGGTGTTATTTTATAATGGAAAAACCACTTGGCACTACAAATGCACTAGGAGAACCTAGGAGACAGATAAAAGAAACCCAAGCAGTAAATGAAAATCAAGATTTGATCTGATAAAAGAGAAAATTTATTCAAAATGTACTGGCATAATAATGGCCCCCCTACACGTAAAATATTCTACATATTTTTCTCGCATTTCATGGGCGATTTGGGGGGGAAAGCCAGGACTGCCAGCTTCCAGGGCCGTCATTGGAGTACCTGAAAGTCCGGCCTCAGGCCCAACTGAGGCAACATAATTAGGATTATTACACAAAGCCCCCGCACAGCACGAACTCTACGACAAGCACGTACCCGCAACATGGCTTCAAAACGGTTGGCTGGTCAGAACAAACTAAACAGAACGCACTGAAGAACAAACAGCAAGGCCTTTGAAGAGCGAGTTGAAAATCAGTAATGAGCGGACAAGAATGCACTGAAACACAGATATGAACTGACTTCATGCACTGAAATAAGATACAAACCCACAAGCACAAACTGAACAGCAGTAAAACGATCTGAAAAAAACAGGAGTCTGAAAAGCGCGAATCGTCTCTCACCAAACTTCTACTAACACGAGATAAACATGAGATTAGCAGAAGGAGCCCAAAGGGTGGTGCGCTGGCTACTGAACTTCCCTTTTCTAGTCCCGTTATATGTGTTGTACGTCACCGCGTTCTGGACGGTTGGACTTTTGTGTGACGGTGTGTATGCAAGACAAGCTTGAGCATAATTCCGTCGGAAAAACCATCATAGCTTTTTCCAACGAGAATTCCGATCATGTGTACGCGGCATTAGATGTTTTAGAAGTGCACATTTTCTAATACAAAAAATGTTTGACGTCAAACCAATTATTACCACGTGGATTTTATGTATAGTATACCTTTACTATAAAAAACTATTGTTCACCATGGTTAGTAAAAAAAAAAAATTGAGCAGATCAAAAAACAAACATTTTTAAAAGTTCCCATCTCTACAAGAAAGTTATGCTTCACCATAACACGTTGGAAAACTCTTCAAACTGTTCCTTCTATGAAAACAAAGATTACAGTTAATACACATAGTTTTACATTACTAAGAGGTAATTTTACTTCTTTAGAGTTCACTCAGCTCACTCAATTTGCATTACACTACAGCTGTTCACACACAAGCAATGCAAATTAACCTGTGTCAAAGAAGGGGGGGGGGGGTAGTTGCTCCTTAAAACAGCATTCCTTATTTTTAAACTTTAAGCATCATGGAAAAGGCTTTTTTTACATCACTAATCTTTTAACATTTCACTTTACTTATTTTTATCAATTTTATTAACTGCATTGGGTGTGGCTCCAATGACCACATGATTAGCCAACCCAGCAAGTGTTTAAATTAACAATTTTTAGCTCACAGTTTTTAGATTACTTTTTCTTTTCTTTTAGAATAAGCAAATATAATATTTTACGTTTTCTTTTCCATATTAAATTTACCACAGTGCAAAATTACTACACATTGCACATGATTTTACAATTTTAAGTCAATATTTACCCAAATTTTATAGATCAAATTGTTCACAAATTTAAGTCAGAAATAAACATTTTTAGTCTTGTAATTGTACTTGTGGCAATGATACATCACTTTAAAACATACATAACAAACACGAAACAAATCATCATGCAACCAATATTCACACGACATGACATAATCCATGGATCTCACACACCTCTATACAATAAACGTAACTCTCACACTTGGCCAACTACAACCTGTAGACAAAAATATTAGCACATTTCTCTAATAAAACTGCACTTTCCATGCCTACCTATACATAGACCATATCTATTTCAAAATAGGTCTCATTTTGTTTTGTCTATGGTGGAGGGTTGAATGGGAGGATAGGGGCAGTTGGGTCTGGTCTCTTCTTATCTGCCTCATCCTTATGTTTCTTATCAGTATCCTCTCTATTTAGATCTTTAGAGGGCTTCTTATTTTGTTTCTTACTATTTCTCTTATTTCTTATGCCCAATAAGGGGAATACTATAACCAGTTCCCCCCCTCTTTTCTCATGTATTCCATGTCCCACTGAGGGTCACCAGGATACCATGGGAAGGCTTTCTTGTCTTCCAGACATAAGCCCTTCACCATATCTATGTGAAATTCATTATTATCTCCTTCTCGAGGGAATAGGTCACTACTGTGCATACTTTCTGTCCACCCAGCTAAGTTAGATACCCAGGGGTTAATAAACTCATAATCAGTTCCACATTCTGTGGCTATATAATCTTTATAATTTTCCCTGGGGTTTGGAGAAGGTGGGAGATCCTTTCCCTGCGACCTTGCAGTTTCAGTTCACACAACAAGTTATGTTATACCTCTATGCGATAGATAAGAAAAGCAAAACACAGATGTGAGCCCCGGTGGTAGTTGCCTTATTAACACCAACACTTTTTCCACCTTCCCAAAAGGAGTGTAGTACTACTTATTTAAACTTTCAAAGTCCTTACCGAGGATAGGTCTACCAAAGACCTCTTTAATTTACAAAGTCCTTCCAGAGGACAGGTCTACCAAAGATCTCTTAAATTTGCAAAGTCCTTCTAGAGGATAGGTCTACCAAAGACTGTTTTAACACTTATAAGGCATGGTCTGTCTCCTTTCTAATAAATTTAAGGGACTAAAGTTTTATCAGAGCCGAGGCAAGAAAACAATTTGTCAAAATAAGACAAAAAGTACTTACCAAGGATGATTACTTTATCCCGGAACGAGCCTCCATTTGAAAGGAATTCTGATTCTGGATGACCACCCTTTGGTTAAATTCAGGAAGCCACCTGTGGACCTTTGGTACCGTGAGAGAGCCAGTGAATACACCTGAAACAGGAAGTGAATTCACAAGATGTCTGTCTTTAATGAGAAGGAATACAGCTTATATGGGATACAGATCAAAGGGGGGGGGGGTTAAAGGAGTGCATAGTGACAAGAAGGAGAAACCAGTTTCTTACTTTGATGTGTATCTATAAACAGTTAGATGGAAACCTGGTCAGTTAGTCATAAATAAAAGCTGATTGCCCAAGGATAAACAGGATATACATACTTGGAAGGGCTTGACCATAATTACACACAATAGGGGGTCTGTTGCTGTACAAACATTCCCACACAAACAGAAACCTACAGCAATGAGAGACTATACATGAGATGGCAGGGGCACACCAAATGGAGTCATGATACTTCATTCATATTACTACACTTGGCACTTGCTGAAGTTTTCCCACTTCTTCACCGTCCCTGGCTGGTGAGAATACTGCTCTGGTACTTGCTTCAGCTACTCACAGTGGTCTCCGGTAACAAGGTGAATGGTCCCTTAGTGGAGACAGCTTCCCCTCTACCTCCAAGCACAACAGGTTCTCCAGCTAGCAGAACCGTTATTTCTGGTTGGACTGCAAGCCCGCAGTCCCAACCCTACGCTGCTCTCCTGCTTCTGGATAGGCTCTCAGACAGCCTAGCAGCCAGATGTCCTCGGGATAGGGCTCAGGATTCTGGCCTAGCAGCCCGGGGCAGCACAACACACGTCCACCCAGACAGCCGTCCAGGTGGCACAGAACCCTGATCACCTGACTCCACCCAAATAAATAGGCTCTTCCAGCAGGCAAAGGGATGCAAGAAAATCCCTGCCCATTGGCTGAGACACCCCATTCATTCCTAATCTGTCCTTGCACGCCCTTGTCTTATCTAATGTCACCAGATACCGGCCACCTATCGACAGAAGAGAGAAGTGCAGCAATTCCAGATTTAGGGCAAAATCAATTGATCTTCTAACAAAGTGAATTGTCACCATCTCCCTGTTGAGGGCCCCAGAGCATTACTTTGCCCAGGGGCCCATAATACTGTTAAAGTGATTCTAAGGAAAAGATTTTTTTTAAATAACAAACATGTTATACTTACCTGCTCTGTGCAATGGTTTTGCACAGAGCAGCCAGGATTCTCTTCCGTTTGGGTCCCCTCCCCCGCCGAGTGCCCCCATGGCAAGACTTTTGCTATGGGGGCACTCGAGCAGGCTCACTCCCGAGCCGCACTCTGTGTGTCCATTTAGGCCTGGTTCACACCTATGTGTTTTTTGGTGCTTTTTGCAGAAACGCACTACAGTTCATTTAACCTGGTTTCCTATGGGATACGTTCACATCTATGCTTTTTTCAGCCACTGCATTTTTGGAAAGGGTCAGGGACTTTTTTAAACGCAAAATGGAGCTTTTGTTTTGGTTCAATAGACTCTAATGGAGAAGCTGCAGAAAACATGTAGTGTGTTTTTGCTGCCATTTTACCGCATTTTTGCATAATTTTGCGTTTTTTAATATTAATCTGCCAAAAAAAAAGCATTAAAAATGCCAACCGCAAATCATGGAAAAATTGTGGAAAGATCGCATTTGAAAAAACGCACAGCAAAAAGCACTACAGAAACAATCAAAACTGCATAGGTGTGAACTGAGCCTTACACACAGAGCTCAACTAAACCCTGCCCCAATCTCTCCTCATTGTATCACTGGCTGTGATTGACATCAGCAGGAGCTAATGGCTTCCACTGCTGTATGAGCCAATGAGGGGCGAAAGACCCAGGAGAACCGCTGCTCTCATGCACATCACTGGAACGAGATGGGGCTCAGGTAAGTATAAGGGAGGGGTGTTGGAAGGCAACATGGTTTAATATCATATTTCTGGTATTTCATTCCCTGGTTGATACAGGCAGATGGCCCCAAGTTGGAATGTAACCAGTTACACATCAAAGCTTTGTAGCATATCAGAATCTGCATCTGAAAGCTAGCAAGGCTGTAACAAGAGCTTGGCTCAGGGCCAACTGGTGTGATAATACACTGCAAGCAATCTTCAAAGAGAGCCATGGCTACCAGGATTATTGATGATGGTGGGTGACAAAGATCAAAGGACCAACAGGCACCTAGAGATGATACATGGACAATGCTACCCCTAGAGGCCAGTACAGCAGGGCGGACAGTAATATAATGTGATTCATCAAGTCTAGATGGGATGGCAATGGGGTTGGGTCTGGATGGTGTATGATTGAAGTATAAAAAGACTGAACGAGTCAGAGAGCTTCCTCTCTACTCTTTTCGCTCTTGGTTTAAGCCTGGTGGCTCTCTGAGCCGCATGGCTCCCTCTACCATTTTAAGCCCAGCCGAGGAGACCATGCGATAAGTTTCTTTGATGTTTTTGTATTATATGTTCTGTTGTTATATGCTTTGTAATATATTCCTTTAGTGCTTCATGTTAGCATTTTCCTATTTTCTTGGGAAATAAATAAGACATTATTTTACTAAGCAGTGTATTTGTTTCTATAGGTAATCTTATATCATTGTGCTTATCAGCGTTTTAATAGACTAGCTAACTATGGGAATAGACAATTTAATACATACAGTATCTCACAAAAGTGAGTACATCCCTCACATTTTTGTAAATATTTTATTATACCTTTTCATGTGACAACACTGAAGAAATTACACTTTGCTACAATGTAAAGTAGTGAGTGTACAGCTTGTATAACAGTGTAAATTTGCTATCCCTCAAAATAACTCAACACAAAGCCATTAATGTCTAAACCACTGGCAACAAAAGTGAGTATACCCCTAAGTGAAAATGTCCAAATTGGGCCTGAAGTGTCAATACTTTGTGTGGTCACCATTATTTTCCAGCTCTGCCTTAACCCTCTTGGGCATGGAGTTCACCAGAGCTTCACAGGTTGCCACTGGAGTCCTCTTCCACTCCTCCATGACAACATCACAGAGCTGGTAGATGTTAGAGACTTTGCGCTCCTCCACCTTCTGTTTGAGGATACCCCACAGCTGCTCAATAGGGTTTAGGTCTGGAGATGCTTGGCTAGTCCATCACCTTTACCCTCAGCTTCTTTAGCAAGGCACTGGTCATCTTGGAGGTGTGTTTGAGGTTGTTATCATGTTGGAATACTTCCCTATGGCCAAGTCTCCAAAGGGAGGAGATCATGCTCTGCTTCAGTATGTCACAGTTCATGGTGGCATTCATGGATCCCTCAATGAGCTGTAGCTCCCCAGTGTTTGCAGCACTCATGCAACCCAAGACCATGACACTCCCACCAACCTTGCTTGAATGTAGGCAAGACACACATGTCTTTGTACTCCTCACCTGGTTGCCGCCACACACGCTTGACACCATCTGAACCAAATAAGTATATCTTGGTCTCATCAGGCCACAGGACATGGTTCCAGTAATCCATGTCCTTAGTCTGCTTGTCTTCAGCAAACTGTTTGCGGGCTTTCTTATGCATCATCTTTAGATGAGGCTTCCTTCTGGGATGACAGCCATGCAAACCATTTTGATGTAGTGTGCATCGTATGGTCTGAGCACTGACAGGCTGACCCCCCACCCCTTCAACCTCTGCAGCAATGCTGGCAACACTCATACGTCTATTTCCCAAAGACAACCTCTGGATATGATGCTGAGCACGTGCACTCAACTTGTTTGGTAGACCATGGTGAGGCCTGTTTTGAGTGGAACCTGTCCTGTTAAACCGTTAAACCCTGTTAAAAGCAAAATGACATTTCTAAAGGTAAAAAAAAAATCATTTAAAAGTGCTGGCGCTAGTGCTATTAATGAATTGTCAGTCCCGATAAAACACATAAAAGTCATTGAAAGTCATTGAAAAATAAAAACAAAATGCGTGGGGGTCCCCCAAAATTCCATTACCAGGCCTTCAGGTCTGGTATGGATATTAGGGGAACTCCACGCCAAGATTTAAAAAAACATGGCATGGGGTTCCCCCAAAAATCCACACCAGACCCTTATCCGAGCACGCAACCTGGCAGGCCGCAGGAAAAGAGGGGGGACGAGAGAGCGTCCCCCCTCCTGAACCGTACCAGGCCACATGCCCTCAACATGGGGAGGATGTCCCCATGTTGATGGGGACAAGGGCCTCATCCCCACAACCCTTGCCCGGTGGTTGTGGGGGTCTGTGGGCGCGGGGTTTATTGGAATCTGGAAGCGCCCTTTAAGAAAGGGGACACCCAGATCCCGCCCCCCTATGGGAATTGGTAAGGGGTATATTGTACCCCTACCATTTCACAAAAAGAAAGTGTCAAAATGTTAAAAAAACACAGGAGACGGCTTGGGACAAGTCCTTTACTTAAAATAAAAAAATAAAAAAGAGATTCCAGCGATGTAATCTAATAAATCCATGCTTCTACTCCAGCGATGTAATCCAATTCTCTATCTCCATCGATGGATGATCTCCAGCGAGGAACACGCACAGGATCCTGCCTCCACCAGAGGCACCCAGCCAATGACGCGGCACTAGCTTGACAGCTCTTATGTAGCTGAGGGTGGGGCCACCCGTCACGTGACCCCGTCCCCCTCTGACAAGAGGAAACGCCAGGGTTTCCCAGTGACGTGTGACCCCGTCCCCCTCTACATAAGAGCTGTAGATCTTAGCACTTAGCTAAGAAATTAGCACTTTTGATTTTTCATGTTCGCGTCCTATAGACTTTAACGGTGTTTGCGTGTTCGAACAAATTTTTTGCCTGTTCGCATGCCTGTTCTGGATGCGAACCGAACAGGGAGGTGTTCGGCCTATCCCTAGTCTTGGCCACCGCGCTGCAGCTCAGTTTCAGGATCTTGGCAAACTTCTTATAGCCTAATCCATCTTTATGTAGAGCAACAATTCTTTTGTTCAGATCTTTAGAGAGTTCTTTGCCATGAGATGCCATGTTGAACTTCCAGTGACCAGTATGAGAGAGTGAGAGCGAAAACACCAAATTTAACACACCTGCTCCCCATTCATACCTGAGACTTTGTAACACTAACGAGTCACATGACACCGGGGAGGGAAAATGGCTAATTGGACCCAATTTGGACATTTTCACTTAGGGGTGTACTCACTTTTGTTGCCAGCGGTTTAGACGTTAATGGCTGTGTGTTGAGTTATTTTGAGGGGACAACAAATTTACACTGTTATACAAGCTGTACACTCACTACTTTACATTGTAGCAAAGTGTCATTTCTTCAGTGTTGTCACATGAAAAGATAGAATAAAATATTTACAAAAATGTGAGGGGTGTACTCACTTTTGTGAAATACTGTATATGCAATAAATAGAGGGAATCCGTAACCACCCTTGAATAATATTTATTGTACCAATTACTTCAAGGGGTGTAAAATGAAACTGTCTGAAATGAATGTCCTCTTAAAGTGAACCAGTCAGAATCGGGCCTATGCAAGAATCTGGATACTCAGCCTTTCATTTTTAAAATCATGCAAACTAGAGCTCAAATTTTGAAAAGATTTCTTCTGAATTGGCCAAAATTCAAGATGTGGATGGCCCTGTCAGCACCACCCAGCTCAACAAATTTTAATTGAAAATGTATGCACCAAAGCTAAGACCACAACATGCACTCACCAAAAGACCTGACCATCCTCTTATACAACCTAAACTAAGGTTATTATTATACAGGATTTATATAGTGCAACAGTTTGCGCAGCGCTTAACAAAATGAAGGCAGACATTACAGTTATATTACAGTTTGGTACAAGAGGAATCAGAGGGCCCTGCTCATTAGAGCTTACAATCTAAAAGGGAGGGTCAATTGATACAAAAGGTAATAGCTGTGGGGGATGAGCTGATGGAGGAAGTATTAGTTGGAAGCAGGGTAGGCTTCTTTAAAGAGAAGGGTTTTCAGGGATCGTCTAAAGATTGATAGATTAGGGGACAGTTGGACAGATTGGGGTAAGGCGTTCCAAAGGATGGGAGAAGCTCTGGAGAAATCCTGGAGGCAAGCATGGGAGGAGCTGACAAGGGAGCTAGAGAGCAGGAGGTCTTGGGAGGACCGAAGTGAGCGGCTTGCTTGGTATTTTGGGACTAGGTTAGTGATGTAGCAGGGGGCAGAGTTATGGATGGCTTTGTAAATTATTGTTAGTACTTTTAATTTTATTCATTGGGTGAGGGGAAGTAAGTGGAGGGATTGGCAGGGGTGGAAGACACTGAATGATTGGTAAGGTGGATGAGTCTTGCAGCAGCATTCATTATGGAATGAAAGGGGGATAGTCTATGTAAAGCTAATCCAATGAGGAGGCAGTTGCAGTAGTCGAGGCAAAAGATAACCAGGGAGTGAATTAGAAGCTTGGTGGTGTCATTAGTTAAAAAGGGGCATATTCTAGAAATGTTACGGAGGTTAAGGTGGCATGATTTAGACAGGGATTGGATGTAGGCCTGAAAGGGCAATTCAGAGTCTAAGGTTACCCCTAGCACCCTGGCATGTGGGGATGGACTGATAGATGTGCCATTGATCTTGACAGAGAAGTCAGGGGAAGGAGCATGTGGGGGAAAATATTAAGAGCTCGGTTTTAGATAGATTCAGTTTGAGAAAGTGGGTTGACAACCAGGCTGATATGTCTTTTAGTAAATCAGTGATGTGTGAGGAGACTGATGGGGTGAGCTGAGCGGCAGAGAGATAGATTTGTGTGTTATCGGCATATAAATGATAGTGGAAACCAAGGGAGGTTATCAGCTGACCCAGGGAGGACGTGTAGATCGAGAATAGTAGAGGTCCAAGGACAGAACCTTAGGGGACCCCAACAGTAATGCCCCGTACACACGGTCGGATTTTCCGATGGAAAATGTCCGATCAGAGCGTGTTGTCGGAAATTCCGACCGTGTGTGGGCTCCATCGGACATTTTCCATCGGATTTTCCGACACACAAAGTTGGAGAGCAGGAGATAAAATTTTCCGACAACAAAATCCGTTGTCGGAAATTCCGATCGTGTGTACACAAATCCGACGGACAAAGTGCCACGCATGCTCAGAATAAATAAAGAGATGAAAGCTATTGGCCACTGCCCCGTTTATAGTCCAGACGTACGTGTTTTACGTCACCGCGTTTAGAACGATCGGATTTTCCGACAACTTTGTGCGACCGTGTGTAGACAAAACAAGTTTGAGCCAACATCCGTCGGAAAAAATCCTAGGATTTTGTTGTCGGAATGTCCGAACAAAGTCCGACCGTGTGTACGCCCTATAAGAGGAGTTGGAGTGGAGGAAGTGGAGTTGTAAGTGACACTGAAGGTGCAGTCAGATAGGTAAGTCAGCCATGGAGACCACGCAAATTGTGTTTTTTGAGAATGAGGGGGCGGTCAACTGTATCAAAGGCAGCGGAAAGGTCCAAGAGTAAGAGTACAGAATAGTGACCATTGGTTTTGGCTGTTAGAAAGTCGTTTGTGAGTTTTAGGAAGGCAGGTTCTGTGGAGTGCTGTGGGTGAAATCCAGACTGAAGGGGATTAAGAAGGTTATTCTCAAACAGGTGGTTGCTCAGTTGGTTGTAGACTAAACATTTAAGGAGTTTGGAGGCAAAAGGGAGTAAAGAGATGGGTCTTAGATTGTTAAGATTGGTGGGGTCCAGTGGGGACTTTTTTGGTATGGGAGTGACTAGCGCATGTTTTAGAGGGTTGGGGAAGATGCCAGTAGAGAGGGAGAGGTTGAATATATGAGTTAAAGAGTGTAGGATAGAGCCAGAGGGCTATCTGCTAGTTACTGTGTTCATAACTGTATCTAATGGCAGAACCCTATTTACCTATGGGTCTAATATTCGATTCTGCATGTTAAAGTGGTTCTAAAGGCAGAAGGCTGCACACTCCTGCATGTATGGCGGGAATGCCCCAAGATTAGACCCTATTGGCAAGATATCAGAACTCAGGTCAGAGTATTCTTAGATCTTGAACTACCTGACTCCCTGTTGGAGCTTTAATTGCATGTCCCCACCATCACTCCTAGCCATTACCGTAAATCAGTTCTACCCCATCTTCTGAATGCAGCCAGACGATTATTTCCAGTTCACTGGAAATCAGCTCAAATTCCTAGCAGGGAGGATTGGATATGCTTAGTAAATAATATCATGGCTGCGGAGGAATGGATGGTGACATGCAGAGGTAGACATGACAAGTTTTACAGTACCTGGGCTACATGGATTCACTACACTTGTATGTCCCCCCCTGGGCTCCCAACCTACAACTTCTTGATGATGGCCTTTGTTGTGGCTTGATAGTTTAAGAGTCACTGGATCAGATCCAAAGAATATTATATTGTTTACTTACAAGTTTCTATACTAAAGTGTTGTTCTCTGTTATCTCCTTACTCTGTTCCCCTTTTTCCTTTTTCCCCTCCCCCACTTGTATTTTTTTATTTTTTATTTTTGGTTATCTTTGAAATCACAAAATTTTATGTTACAAACATATATTGATGGGTGTTAACTGAAACTGGGACTCGCTAAAAGGAACACGGCAATTCATAGTGTGTAGATTTATCTGTACTAATACTACGCATGCAAATTATGTGCGCTTGTTCCTTATGTTGGATGGTCAGTCAGACCCCTTTACATGTATCACGTTGGGCTCTTGATGGGCCTGTTGACCAATGGATAACTTTCTTTTGCCTTTTTATGGTTTCATGTCTATGTGTCTTATGTTGTGTTTCTTACATATTGAATAAATAAAGATTACTTAAAAAATAAATAAAGGCAGGGGCTTTTTATTTGAATGCATTCTATGCATTAAGATAAAAAAAACCTTCTGTGTGCAGCAGCCCCCCTCAGCACCCCTCATACTTACTTGAGCCCCATCTCAATCCAGCGATGTGTCCGAGACTCTCCCTCCTGTTTGGCTGAAACACACAGTGGGCGCCCGCTGCTGTCAGTCAAAGTCAGTGAGCCAATGATGAGAGAGAGAGGGGCGGGGCCGAGCCACGGCTCCATGTCTGAATGGACACACAAAGCAGCGGCTCGGCTCGGGTGCCGCCATAGCAAGCTGCTTGCAAAACCATTACACAGAGCAGGTAAGTATAACATGTTTGTTATTTTTAAACAATTTAAAAAAAAAACAACAACAAGACTTGAGTATCCCTTTAAGGCTCCATTCACACCTATGCACGTTTCATTTCAATGGGCTGCCCTACACACAAAATTGACACCAAAGAAGTGCAAGCACTTTTTATTTATAATTGCACCACACCATAATGCGTGGTATTTTGTTATCATTCGTTTGGTATGTTGGTCGGTGCATTGGGCTGCCATAAGTATTTTTTATGTGTTACGGAAACGTGCATGATTTTACAAGCATTCCCCCATCACACAAATGTGAACTTAGACCTAAGGGCTGGGATGCTTTCCAGGATGAGGTCAAGCAGTTGACGGGGGCATCATCTAACAAACCAAATAGGTCCTCTTGATTCTGACTCCAAACTCCAGAATAGACCTTAGACAAAGTAAGCAAAGCTAAACAGGGAGATAAATATAAATCCCTCTTACGCACGCCTGCACAATAATATCAACATAGAGATTAATATGCAAACTTTTGCATACGCCTAGTTGTGACTAGTCCTCTTTCGAACACTCTTCTTGACACATGCCTATAATCTGTATGAATGTGGTTTGTTGTATAAGAACAGCCTACCTTCCCTTGCTTGAAACACAATGTCAATCATGCTGTAAGCAAAACAATCCAGAGAAACTACAGATATAAATGTGTTACTCAGATCAAGTAGAAACACATGGCATCTCCACATTTCTTGAGAGGTGTCATCCTATAATCATTGCATGCGTTTGAATGTACTGCTGTGCCAAGTTATCTTCTACATGGATGAGATTCACAGCTTTGTTATTGATTCGAGCAGCGTGTGAAGGGTCTCATTTTATGCTGATCCGTCTGATAATTGTGTCTGCAGATAAGCTTTCCCCACAAAGTGGCTGTAGATGTGAATATCTTTTTTTGACCAATAACTGACATGATTGACAAATCTCAGCTCAGGAATGTGTTTCTTCAAGTCTGATGTCTGTCAACTCACTGTAACACATTATTTTCTGTTAATGATCAGCTATTGAATCTGTACTGGACTTAACTTGTATCAGAATGGACATTAGAGTTTCTTCTGGGCAAACAGTTGGCAGGAAAATTGATTGGTTCTTTGATTGGTTCTGTGCGCTAAAACGTTTCCTGTTTTAGCGCACAGACACGCTTAAGCTGAGATGTTGCACATCTTATTCAATAGGGCACAATCTCAAAGCCTGGGATTTTATAGCTTTACTGCACCAGTTTTATTTGACATTGCTTGGCCTAGTGAAAAAAAATGGGGGCTAGGTGAACTTGACCTGACCCTTGCAGTCCAAGCAATAGAGGTTGTACAGCATCCAGTTATGAGTTAAAAAATGCCAGTACCACACAAGGTAGGGATAGGTCAGCCTCAACTAAGGTTCCTGCAGAGTTTTCTGGGGGTTCCTTGAGCTCTAACTAATTGACCACCCTTCTGATGATGTCTGCATAGCTCTAGGGCCCACACCACTTGGAAGGGTCAGTTACATGACACCAATAGGGATGAGCCCGATGTTCGCATCGAACGTAAGTATATTGTGGATACCGTGAAGGACTCCTTGCTGCGTCCAGAGTGCCCTAGGAAGAGGCTCTTTTTAGACCCTGCAGAGGGCTAAATCTGCTTGCGCAAAAGATCTTGCTCTTTAGGGGGTTCACCGGTTCTGGTAAGGGTCCCCATACACCGAGTGGGGTTTGTTTCTTCGACTTGAGGATCTGTCTCCCCCTCTCCTTGTCTCCTCCCTTCTTTTTCCTTCGTTGGTGAAGGTGGGAGGATTTTGGACTTTATCACTCTTTTGAGAGTATTATTTTTCATTGGGCTCAGTCATTATTTTTATTATAATTGATGAAGAGTTTTTCATATAGACGTTTAGACACAGATTTTTATTCACTGTTTGTTTACTCAGAATTCGTTTTTATTGCAACAGTGCACTTTTTTCTGTGTTTTTTTCATTGGTCTACACGGTATATATGTATATATTAATACACTGTCTGCACTGTATATATAGTCTACACTACACTGACTACACTGTGTCTATATATATATATATATATATATATATATATATATATATATATATTATTATTATTATTATTATACAGGATTTATATAGCGCCGACAGTTTACGCAGCGCTTTACAACATTAGGGCAGACAGTACAAGTACAATACAATTCAATACAGGAGGAATCAGAGGGCCCTGCTCGTTAGAGCTTACAATCTAGGAGGGAGGGTCAAGTTATACAAAAGGGTAATAGCTGTGGGGGATGAGCTAATGGAGAAAATAGTGCAGTTGTTAGATGGAGGCAGGATAGGCTTCTCTGAAGAGGAAAGTTTTCAGGGATCGCCTAAAAGTGGATAAATTTGGAGACAGTCTGACAGATTGGGGTAGGGAATTCCAGAGGATGGACGAGGCTCGGGAGAAGTCCTGGAGGCGGATATGGGAGGAGGTGATGAGGGAGCTAGAGAGCAGGAGATCTTGGGAGGAACGGAGATGGCGTTTAAGTTGGTATTTTGAGACTAGGTTAGTGATGTAGCTGGGGGCAGAGTTGTGGATGGCTTTGGAACTTATTGTTAGTATTTTGAATTTAATTTGTTGGGCGAGTGGTAGCCAATGGAGGGATTGGCAGAGAGGGGTAGCAGACACTGAGCAGTTTGTTAGGTGGATGAGTCTGGCAGCAGCATTCATGATGGACTGGAGGGGGGATAGTCTATTTAAAGGTAAGCCAATGAGGAGTGAGTTGCAGTAGTCAAGGCGAGAGATAACCAGGGAGTGAATCAGGAGCTTTGTGGTTTCACTGGTTAGAAAGGGACGTAGTTTAGAGATGTTGCGGAGGTTGAGGTGGCAAGCTTTGGAAAGTGATTGGATGTGGGGCTGAAAGGAGAGTTCAGAATCTAGGATAACACCTAGCACCCTGACATGTGGGGACGGGTGGATGGTTTTGCCATTGCTCTTCACAGAGAAGTCAGGGGAAGAGGCACGTGGGGGAGGAAATATTATAAGCTCGGTTTTGGACAAGTTGAGTTTGAGGAAGTGGTGTGACATCCATACAGATATGTCAGTTAGTAAGTTAGTGATGCGTGAGGAGACTGATGGAGTGAGTTGAGGGGTGGAGAGATAGATTTGTGTGTCATCAGCATAGAAATGATATTGAAAGCCGTGAGAGGCTATCAGCTGACCCAGGGAAGAGGTGTAGATTGAAAATAAAAGAGGTCCAAGAACAGAACCTTGGGGGACCCCGACAGAGAAGGGAAGAGGAGTGGAGGAAGTAGACCTGTAAGTGACACTGAAGGTGCGTTGGGATAGGTAGGATGAGAGCCACTGAAGAGCACAGTCACGGAGACCGAGGGAGTAAAGTTTTTCGAGGAGGGGGTGGTCAACCGTGTCAAAGGCAGCTGAAAGATCCAGAAGTAGGAGTACAGAATAGTGTCCGTTGCTTTTTGCAGTTAGTAGGTCATTTGTGAGTTTTAAAAGAGCAGTTTCTGTGGAGTGTTGAGGGCGAAATCCAGATTGAAGGGGATCAAGAAGGTTGTTTTTAATGAGGTGGTCACTCAGTTGGTTGTAAACCAGGCATTCAAGGAGTTTAGAGGAAAAGGGGAGCAAGGAGATAAGGCGTAGGTTGTTAAGATTGGTAGGGTCCAAGGACGGCTTTTTGAGTATGGGAGTGACCAGTGCATGTTTTAGAGCATCGGGGAAGACGCCAGAGGTGAGGGAGAGATTGAAGATGTGGGTTAGAGAGTGTAGGATGGGGTCAGAGGGTGACCGTAGCATTTGAGAGGGAATAGGGTCCAGGGGACAAGTGGTTAGGTGGGCAATAGAAAGGAGTTTAGCGACTTCGTCTGGAGTAGCAGATTTGAATAGGGGGAGTGTCAGTTGTATCTGTTGACATGGGGTCTTAACTGGGGGAGATACCTGTAGAGTGGAGATTTCATCACGGATTGTATCAATCTTGTTTTTGAAGTGATTAGCGATTTCCTGGGCGGTGAGTAAGTCAGTGGGGGGAGGCGGTGGAGGACAAAGTAGAGAGTTGAAGGTAGAGAAGAGTTTACGGGGATTGGATGAGAAGGTGTTAATAAGAGTTGTAAAATAGGTTTGCTTGGCAGTGTGGAGGAAAGAATAGTATTTTTGGAGGGCAGATTTGTATTGGTTGAAGTCTTTGAGAGACTTAGTCTTGTGCCACAGACGCTCAAGAGCGTGACTACGTTTTTTGAGAATTTTAGTGTCATCTGTTTGCCAGGGTTGTAGGGGTCGGGGTCTGATTCTGCGTGTAGTGAGGGGAGCGAGCTTGTCCAGGGTGGAGGACAGGGAATATATATACTAAACTGCCTGCACGCCACTAACTAACCTGTCTTTAGCTAACGTTCTCTCAATCATAACACTATATATAGGGCCGTGTAAGCAGCCTTATATAGTGCGGGGCGTGGATTTAGCCCCCTGAGCCATGATTGGCTAAAGGCACCCTGCCTTTGGCCAATCATGGCTCTCACAGCAGAACAAGCTGTGATTGGCCAAAGCATGCAGGTCAGGTGCATGCTTTGGCCAATCATCAGACTTCAATGCACTGAAATCTCGCAGTGCATTATGGGGTGCTCCGCGGCACTTGAATTTGCTGCAAACGCCCCATAATGTTCGTTATTCGGAGAACGGTCAAACACCCGATGTTCAAGCCAAACGAATGTTCGACTTGAACATCGGGCCCATCCCTAATTACAAGATAAGCTGTATTTAATGTTCATGTTTGTTCAAATCACAACAAACTTTTTAATTGTTTGTTTTTTGTACTAAAAAAACTAATGGGGCGTACACACGGTCGGACTTTTCAGCTACAAAAGTCCGACAGCCTGTCCGACAGACTTCCGGCGGACTTTCGGCGGACTTGCGGCAGACTTTCTAACGAACGGACTTGCCTACACACGACCACACAAAAGTTCGACAGCCTAGTACGCGGTGACGTACACCAAGTCCGGCGAGACTATAAAACGGAAGTTCAATAGCCCGTACGACACCCTTTGGGTTCCTTCTGCTAATCTCGTGTTTATCTCGTGTTAGTAGAAGTTTGGTGAGAGATGATTCGCGCTTGTGAGACTCGTATTTTTCAGTTCGTTTTAACTGTTGTTCAGTCTGTGCTTGTGAGGTTTGTATCTGCTTTTCAGTGCGTTTGGGCAGTTGGCATTGAGAAATCTTTGTTTTATTGTCCGCTCGTTCCTGATTTTCAGGTCGCTCTTCACAGGCCTTGCTGTTCTTCAGTGCGTTCTGTTTAGTGCGTTCTGTTTAGTGCGTTCTGACCAGCCGACCGTTTTGAAACCATGTTACCTGTACGTACTCGTCGTCGAGCTCGTGCATTGTATGTGTTTGGTGCTGTAGTTTATTCTTCAGACCAAGACCAGTCCATGAACAGGGCGAGGAGGAGTTCATGGACCAAGAATTGGTTGCTCCAGCGTGACCAGTTCTGTCACATGCCATTGCTCCGTGAGATCCGTGAGAATAATCCTGAGGATTTCAGGAACTTTCTCCGGATGACGGACCCCGTTTTTGACCGTTTGTTGGCTTTGCTGACCCCCTATATCAGCAGGCAGGATACCTGCATGAGGCAAGCCATCACTCCGGAGCAGAGGCTAGTTGCCACGTTGCGGTACTTGGAGACAGGGAGAAGCCTGCAGGACCTCAAGTTCTCGACAGGCATCTCCCCCCAGGCTCTGGGGATCATTATCCCAGAGACCTGTTCTGCCATCATCCAGGTCCTGCAGAAGGACTATATTAAGGTAAGATATTTTTCTTTTATTAGCATCACATGTTCTTTTATGTAATCTTTGATAATGTAATGTATTTCTTGCCTCAAACACTACTTACCATCATTGCAATATAGTGTGAATGTCCCCTTTTTATCCTCACACATGCTGGATTTTTTTCCTGTTCTTTTTTGTCATGCATGTATATTTTCCTTCAATAACCTCCCCAGCATGCAATGATGGGCACATATCCACCTAGTCTACTCATTTTGAGTGTATTTTGTTTGAGTGTATTTAGTGTGCTTATAATTAGCAATTAGCTTGATTTCCCAACCCCCTCCCCCCCACCTAAACTCAATCCAAATAGTGTGCTTAGAAATAGCAATTAGCTTGATTAACCAACCCCCTCCCCCCCACCTAAACTCAATCCAAATAGTGTGCTTAGAAATAGCAATTAGCTTGATTCCCCCCCCCCCCCCCACCCCCGTAAAGATTTGCTAGAATGTTCTGTGGTGTTGATTTGTATAAAGCAAATATATGCTGCACTTAGCAAAATGCATGTGCACTCTACAAGTGCATTTGTTCCAGTGCTTCAGTAAATGAGCAGAAGCTCTGCTGATTTCCATCATCAAATCATATGCAAGCCACAAAGTGTTTTCATTAATTGCCCTTGCATGTGATTGTGTACTCCTTGCAACATGACTGCCTTTTTACCTTACCTCATTTACTGTAAGCTGGGTAGCAACTGCACTTGCAGAGTGCGACAACTGCAGTCTTGTAACCTTTTTAGTCCCTAAATCCCTGCGTGTCCTAAAAGTAATCTTTTTTAGGGATTTCACAACCCCCTAAAATGTAATCAATGTTCCATCAGAGGGGGTGAGCAATCTGATAAGTGTGCCTTTCCATATTATTTCTTCCCGAAGATTTAAATTATTTAATGTTATACTGATGCTGGGGAATAATGTTTTTAATTGTATAATTTTCTTGCAATGTTATCTTCCAAATTACTGATTTTGGTTTTCTTGTTTGATTCCCCAGTTTCCTTCAACGCCACAGGAATGGCAGACTGTGGCATCCCATTTTGACACCCGTTGGGACTTTCCCAATTGTGGAGGGGCTATAGATGGGAAACATGTCCACATCGTGCCACCACCCCATTCGGGGTCAAACTATTTTAATTATAAGGGGTTCCACAGTATTGTTTTAATGGCGGTGGTGTCGGCACACTATGAATTTTTATATGTGGACGTGGGGAAGAATGGCCGGATGTCAGATGGAGGAGTATTTGCCCAGACGGAGTTCTGCCAGCGTCTCCAGAGTGGTGGCCTGGGATTGCCACCTGATGCGGATAACGTGGAAGGACTCCCCTTTGTCTTCATTGCCGATGCAAGCACCTCATGAGGCCATTCCCCCAAAGAACCCTCACCCCGGAGAGGAGGGTTTTTAATTTCCGGCTGGCCAGAGCTAGAAGAGTGGTTGAGAATGCGTTTGGGATTCTGGCCAGCCGGTTCCGCCTGTTTCAAACCTCCATTAATTTGGCGGAATACAAACTTAATTTTATCATTTTATCGTGCTGCATCCTGCACAACTTTTTACACCAACATTCTCCAAATTATATGGTACCAGTTGGGCCTGAGGCCGGACTTATCGTTGACAACCTTACGGGCCTGGATACTGTCCGTACTGGCTTGGCCCCCCAAAGTGCCCGTCAAGTTAGACAGCAATATGTAAATTATTTTATGGGTAGGGGGGCCATTGCAATGGGCCCGGATATTTAAATATTTTAAATAAAAAAAATCTTGATGAAATCTTGAATTATATTTATTGCTTGCCTTTCTTTTGGGCTTTCTCCTAGGTTATGGTCGAGCAGTTGTAGTGCCAACTGTATTTTCCTTTTAAATTTCTAAATAAGCTCCATTGCCACTGTAAACAACTTTTTTAAAATTATAACCAAACTGATACTGAGCATTGAAATAACAAACCACACATTTATTTAATTCCTAAGCAGATGTTTTTATTAATCGTTGTTATGCATTCAGTTATGCATTTAGTATAAAATGTTCCTAGCCAAAAATATAATGATATCTTAATAATTTAGAAAAATATAATTATAGTAAAATATTTTTACATAATCAAAAATACAATTTTTTGGGCATTTTGATTTTAGCAAACAGGCTTTTTTTTTTTTTTTTTTTAGTTTTTTTAAAATCCTTTGTTTGTTTTTTTTTGTTTTTTAAAATCCTTTGTTTTTGTTTTTTTTTTGTTTTTTAAAATCCTTTATTTTTTTTTTTTTGGTTTTTTTAAAATCCTTTTTTTTTTTTTTTTGTTTTTTAAAATCCTTTTTTTTTTTTTTTTGGTTTTTTAAAATCCTTTTTTTTTTTTTTAATTTAATTAATTTAACCAAAAATAATAAAGAGAAGGCCCAGAATGGGGTCAGCAAACCAGGAAATGAAGGACATGATCGATGTTTTGGGGTTTCAAAAAGGGCATTTAGATTCGACCCAAAACATCAATCATGTCCTTCATTTCCTGCTGCATACGATCCAGCCGATTACGCATTTCATCGATCTCCCCATTCCAGGCCATTATTTGAGCAATTAGCCGTTGGGCACTGTCTGTGGTGAAATAGTCACTTGTTGGACCTAAAGTGGAATGAAACAAAAAAATGTGTTTAGAAATATGCACACATACATAGTTTACCTTACCATAAAGCTGGTATCTCAGACACTGACCTGGTGGGGTGCCCATGTCGCATAATTCATGAACATCCTCGGAGGTGGCGCTGTTGCTTGACTCAAGCACAACCAGATCACCTAAAATAGAGTAGAAAAATTACATAAAAGAAAAGGCAGCCATGCATAGATTACCGTAAGCTGGTGTGTCAGACACTCACCTGGTGGGGTGCCCATGTCGCCCACCTCTCCTTCCTCCACATCCTCAGTGGGGCTTGGGCTGATTTCCCAAGTATGTTCTTTTGCTTGTGGGGGACTGTGTTCTTCTTGTTGGCTGAGTGATTTTTCCCCTATGTGAACCAAAAAATTAATATACTTAGCACACAGATATTTTAGTACATAGTAATTTTCAAACATTTGTAGTGAAGTGGTGTACAAATGTTCTGTTTGTGTAGAGTTCCTATTTTACCTAAATATTTAAATTTCTAAAGACATATCGGATAGATAGATATCTAGATATCAATATCTATAAATATAGTTACTAATCTTTTGATCTCTCTCTCTCTATATCTCTAACTAAATATAAATATCCAACAAAATGTAAAGAAAAAAAAATATATAACTTAAAATATTCCAAAATAATTTTTAACATTTCTATATCTATCTATATCTATATATCTACATATCTACATCTACCTATATCTATATCTATCTATCTATCTATCTATCTATCTATCTATCTATCTATCTATCTATCTATCTATCTATCTATCTATCTATATTATATATATATATATATATATATATATATATATATATATATATATATATATATATATATATATATATATACATATACATATATATATACATATACATATATATACATACACATATATATATATATATATATATATATATATATATATATATATATATATATATATATATATATATATATATATATATATATATATATATATTCATACATACATATATATATATAGATATATAGATATATACAGTGGCTTGCGAAAGTATTCGGCCCCCTTGAACTTTTCAACCTTTTGCCACATTTCAGGCTTCAAACATAAAGATATAAAATTTAAATTTTTTGTGAAGAATCACCAACAAGTGGGACACAATTGTGAAGTGGAACGAAATCTATTGGATATTTTAAACTTTTTTAGCAATTAAAAAACTGAAAAGTGGTGCGTGCAAAATTATTCGGCCCCTTTACTTTCAGTGCAGTAAACTCACTCCAGAAGTTCAGCGAGGATCTCTGAATGATCCGATGTTGTCCTAAATGACTGATGGTGATAAATAGAATCCACCTGTGTGTAATCAAGTATCTGTATAAATGCACCTGCTCTGTGATAGTCTCAGGGTTCTGTTGAAAGCACAGAGAGCATCATGAAGACCAAGGAACACACCAGGCAGGTCCGTAATACTGTTGTGAAGAAGTTTAAAGCCGGATTTGGATACAAAAATATTTCTCAAGCTGTAAACATCCCAAGGAGCACTGTGCAAGCGATCATTTTGAAATGGAAGGAGTATCAGACCACTGCAAATCTACCAAGACCTGGCTGTCCCTCTAAACTTTCAGCTCAGACAAGGAGAAGACTGATCAGAGATGCAGCCAAGAGGCCCATGATCATTCTGGATGAACTGCAGAGAACTACAGCTGAGGTGGGAGAGTCTGTCCATAGGACAACAATCAGTCGTACACTGCACAAATCTGCCCTTTATGGAAGAGTGGCAAGAAGAAAGCCATTTCTCAAAGATATCCATAAAAAGTCTCGTCTAAAGTTTGCCACAAGCCACCTGGGAGACACACCAAACATGTGGAAGAAGGTGCTCTGGTCCGATTAAACCAAAATCGGACTTTTTGGCCACAATGCAAAACGATATGTTTGGCGTAAAAGCAACACAGCTCATCACACTCAACACACCATCCCCACTGTCAAACATGGTGGTGGCAGCATCATGGTTTGGGCCTGCTTTTCTTCAGCAGGGACAGGGAAGATGGTTAAAATTGAGGGGAAGATGGATGCAGCCAAATACAGGACTATTCTGGATGAAAACCTGTTGGAGTCTGCAAAAGACCTGAAACTGGGACGGAGATTTATCTTCCAACAAGACAATGATCCCAAACATACAGCAAAATCTACAAAGGAATGGTTCACAAATAAACATATCCAGGTGTTAGAATGGCCAAGTCAAAGTCCAGACCTGAATGCAATCGAGAATCTGTGGAAAGAGCTGAAAACTGCTGTTCACAAACGCTCTCCATCCAACCTCACTGAGCTCGAGCTGTTTTGCAAGGAAGAATGGGCAAGAATTTCAGTCTCTCGATGTGCAAAACTGATAGAGACATACCCCAAGCGACTTGCAGCTGTAATCGCAGCAAAAGGTGGCTCTACAAAGTATTAACGCAAGGGGGCCGAATAATTTTGCACGCCCCACTTTTCATTTTTTTATTAGTTAAAAAAGTTTCAAAAATCCAAAAGATTTCGTTCCACTTCACAATTGTGTCCCACTTGTTGGTGATTCTTCACAAAAAATAAAAATTTTATATCTTTATGTTTGAAGCCTGAAATGTGGCAAAAGGTTGAAAAGTTCAAGGGGGCCGAATACTTTCGCAAGCCACTGTATATCTATATAGAGATATATCTATAGATATGTAACGAGGTTTATTAAAAGATCGTTTGAAACGATGAGCAAAAAAATCGTATAGGAATGAAAAGCACATGGAGCAGTATACAAGGTAATAAACACAAGAGAAAAACACCAGTACTTACTTTTTTTCAGCACTTTACGGATCCGTCTGTACTGATCCGGTTCCCTGATTTTGAGGTCGGACCATCTTTTTCTAATTTGATCCTTGGAGCGCTGTACCCCAAAAGAAGCCTGCAAAGTCTTCACCACCTTCGACATTATTTTGGCTTTGCGCAAATTTGGCCGGGCGTACGGCCCATACTTCCCATCATAATCCTTTTTTTAAAGAATGGCCACCATTTCCACCATCTCTTTAAAGGACATATTGGAGGCCTTAAATCTAGGCATCACAGATCTTGACGTTCCGGCCTCCGGGCTTTCTTCGCTACCTGAGGTAGTAGGCACCTGATGTGTCTCCACCATTATTCACCCCACTACGCGCCGTAAATAAAAATGGGCAGAGAACATGAGTTAAAATCGAACGTCAGGGGCGGGCGATGCAGGCGGAGTTTCACACATGCGTAGTGTATAAAGAGGGGCCTTGTGCACGTGTCGTACGTACGTTCTGTGCGTAGAATTAGGGGGCGGAGAACATGAGTTAAAATCGAACGTCAGGGGCGGGCGACGCAGGTGGAGTTTCACACATGCGTAGTGTATAAAGAGGGGCCTTGTGCACGTGTCGTACGTACGTTCTGTGCGTAGAATTAGGGGGCAGAGAACATGAGTTAAAATCGAACGTCAGGGGCGGGCGACGCAGGCGGAGTTTCACACATGCGTAGTGTATAAAGAGGGGCCTTGTGCACGTGTCGTACGTACGTTCTGTGCGTAGAATTAGGGGGCGGAGAACATGAGTTAAAATCGAACGTCAGGGGCGGGCGACGCAGGCGGAGTTTCACACATGCGTAGTGTATAAAGAGGGGCCTTGTGCACGTGTCGTACGTACGTTCTGTGCGTAGAATTAGGGGGCGGAGAACATGAGTTAAAATCGAACGTCAGGGGCGGGCGACGCAGGCGGAGTTTCACACATGCGTAGTGTATAAAGAGGGGCCTTGTGCACGTGTCGTACGTACGTTCTGTGCGTAGGTGATAGTGGACCGGGACGCTACTAAACGAAGGTAATTTTAAATTTATATTTTTTTAGGGTCATGACTTTGTAGCAAGCGGCCTATATGGCTTGACAGATTGATGAGGCCTACATAGGGAGAAGATGATGAGGGTTTAGCAGAAACCTAATAAGTGTTTTTTGTCTTGTGACTTTATCTTTTCCAGATATTATGAATCCCCTATTTAAGGATCCAGAGTTCCTTACAGCTTTTATTTCGAAATATCGAGAGATGAGGAATTTGTGGGAGGTGAAACACCCTCAGTATTATGCAAAGCATGTGAGGAAGTCAACGCTGGAGAGACTTCTGTCCTTTGTCCAGGCGACCATCCCGGAAGCAACAATGGAGACATTGCTCCGGAAAATTGGGGTCTTGAGGAATATGTATAAGAGGGAGCATAAGAAGATCCAGGAATCAATGAGATCAGGAGTATCAGCAGATGATGTTTATGTACCCAGGCTGTGGTACTACAATCAACTCCGTTTTCTTGATGACCAGACTGAAGCCAGGGCATCACTTTCAACCCTTCCCTCCACCCTTCCCTCCACCCTTCCTTCCACCCTTCCCTCCACCCCAGCAGAGGCTGATGAGGAGCAAGCTGGGTCTTCCATCCTGGATGAACCGGATATGACCATCTGGAGTCAGGTAAATTAGTTTTAACAATATTTACTGTACTAATATTAATGAGGTTAACTGGATGTTATAATTGTCTCAAAGATTTTTGCCCTCAAAATTGTGTATACATATCAATTGACAGGAGTGGCTAAATATGTTTGGCACCTGCTAGAAAAAATTTGGGTGTCTGATTAGACTCTTTTATTAAAGAGATGTATTCACATTGAATTTGCTAGTCATGAGAAGCAAATTGTGTGTCATTGATGAACCCCAAAAAAAAAACTAAAACTATGTCCTTTTTTTATACACAGGATGAGTCCATCCAGGAGGAATGTGTGGAAAGTGGCAGGCAGGAGGAGACCGGGCCCATGAACAGCCTGGAGGAGGCCGGATTCACCATCATCCTGGAGGAGGCTGGGCCCAGTGTCAGGCAGGAGGTGGCTGGTCCCAGTGAGGTGGCTGGGCCAAGTGAGGTGGCTGGTCCCAGTGAGGTGGCTGGGCCCAGTAGGAGCATGACCCAATCCCAAGTGCCTCCCCTCTGCCTTCCCAAAAAAAGGGCCAGGAAGGGGACGGACACACAGGAGGCATCCCTGCGCCTCATGCAAGAGGCCACCCGTTTTTTGAGGAGCCCCCCCGAAGCAGAAGAGTCCTATGGCTGCTACTTAGCCAGCAGGCTTCTTCAAATGGATTGGGAGCAGCGCCTCATTTGCGAGCGCCTATTTGGGGAAACAATACAGAAGGGGCTGCAGGGCACGCTAACCCGAAACACCCAACTACATGAGGCAGCCCCCCCTCCTCCTCCTCCTCCTCCTCCTCCTGCCACAACTGAAACACCACAGCCACAGCCTCCAAAGAATGCTGCAGGGAAGGCTGCAGGGAAGGCTGCAGGGCAGCGTGGAGGAAAGGCTGCAGGGAAGAGAAGAAAGTGATGACCTGGGTTCAGTCTGGTCTGACAGAAGACGCAGGCTGTTGTAGTACCACAGTCTGGGGACATCTATATCATCTGCTGGTGCTGTTGATCTCTGGGATTCTTGGACCAGATTGTGCTCCCTCTTATATGGACTCCTCAAGATCCCAATTTTCTTGTACACTGACTTTTTCCAGCATTGACTTCCTCTTTATTTTATTTTGACCATGAATAAATGGATCTTTTTTAAGTTTAGGAAAAGACTTTATGTGTTTTCTTTTAAATCATTGATTTTACACACAATGTTAAATTAACAAGGGACAACAATCTCATTGAGTTTGCAAAAACACACCAAAAATACATTAATAATGTTAATAATGTTCGAGTGGTAAGTCTTGAAAAAAAAAAAAAGATACATAACCAAAAAACGGTGCTTTGGGTTAACTTTATCTAAAAAAAAAAAAAAAAAAAAACACTAGAAAAACAAAACTTTAATAATGGGTTCTTTGTGGTAACTTTACAAACCTAAAAAAAAAAAAAAAAATACAAATGGGTTCTTTGTGGTAACTTTACAAACACAAAAAAAATAAAAAAACAAATATAGAGATAAACATATAAAAAAGTTCAACAACAATCATAAAATAAATATCTGGATAAAAATTACAAGAAAATATGACTCCACACAAAAAAATAAAAAAAAAAGGGTAAAAAGTATTATTAGTATGGAAACATTGTTTTTAAAAAGCATACTATATCATTCATGAGATCAAAGAGAAAAAGAATCCAGAAATCAGTTTGGGAGAACTCTGTTTGAATATGAACAGCAAAACACCATCGTTCTTTATAGCATTCGTAAAGAAGACATAAAATGCGCTGCATTCAACGATCACAGATTTTGCAGCGTGATGAATGTGCTACCTACAATACGAACACTAGTTTTACTAGACTGAGTGCTTCCGTTTAGTTTATGCTTATGAGCATGCGTCGTTTTTTTGTCCGTCGGACTAGCATGCAGACGAGCGGACTTCGGGGTCCATCGTAGTTACGACGTAAAGATTTGAAGCATGTTTCAAATCTAAAGTCCGTCGGATTTGAGGCTAAAAAAGTCAGTTGAAAGTCCGGAGAAGCCCACACACGATCGGATTACCAGCCAGCTTTAGTCCGTCAGCGTCCGTTGGACTTTTGTAGACGAAAAGTCCGACCGTGTGTACGCCCCATAACTGTATTTTTATACTTAAATTTTTGTCTTCAATATTTGCTGGCACCCAAAAAATCCCCCCAAAAACTTAAATCCATTTAAATTTCAGGGATGTTGGTGCCTTTTTGAAACTGTCACACATCCATATCACCATCACTTCTAGCTCACTTATTAAGTGTCAAATATTGTCTCATAAATCTCTGTAAACCACATCAAGTGGGCTTGGGTACCGTTAACCAGTTGCCAACTGATTTTACACCTACAACTTACTGACAAATTTTAGAACCACCAAATTTTCAGAGAAGATTTTGGATTGGAGCAGTATTTAAAGCGTTTTTGGGGAGTAAGGAGCACATAGACCTACCTGATTACTTCCAGGTTGGAGTTGAGTCTTGGGAATTCATGTTAGATGTATGAATTGGGCATTCTTTTACAAAAATGTAAAAGAAATATGTCCCTTTTTTCTGGACTAGGGAAGGCACGAATGCCCCACACCTTGCCTCATGACCCCTGTTTTTTTCCAACCAGTATGTAAATTGGAAAAAAGGATTCTAAAGCTGTACACCTGCCCCCCTCCCTCCATGCCAATAAAAACAAAACCAGCTAAGATCAAGGGAGGTAAAGGGTAAGGCTTATTGCTAGGTTGTGGGTTTCTTTTTTTGGGGGGGGTTGTCAAATTTAAATTGAGTAGTGGGAAGAATTATACAGTGGACTAGTACTAAGAGAAAGATGGGGCTGTCATTGCAGAACCTGATCCGAAAATTATATTTGCCTGGCTGTTGTGACGATACTCTGGGATCAGGTCCAAAAGTGTCTTATGTTCACATTAGTACTCTAGCCTCTATGCTCAATTACATAAATAGACAAAAAAATATTTTTTCTATAGGTGCATAAGGCTCAACTCACAAAACATTAACATAGGCCTAAAGCTGACCATACATGCATAGTTGTCACTCATTCATTGGTTGTGCAGATTCCTTCATCCCTGCTAAACAACATAGCTGGAGGAATCTGCACTGCTAGCTATTGTATTTAGACAGGCAGCAGCTGATGCTGCAGCTAAATACCCGAACACTAACTGCATCTGATTGGATGCAGTCACAGTTCGGCCAACAATTTTCCATCTGGTTCCTTCAAATTTTCATTTGAAATGTCTTTAGGTGGGTGGTACTGACAAGGTCACCCATGCCCGAAACTCAAGCCATGTATTGCCAGCTTGAGGATCTCTATTTTCACCCATGGGGTTCAAGTGTACACATATTATCTCAACTCGCTTTTTTGACTATAGATACTATATTTTTTGACTATAGATACTTATCCTGGGTATGTTTTTTTAATTGAGCCTATAGTCTCCTGAAAACACAAAATGACTCCTGAAATATTATAGTGTTTAATAAAATAAGCTCGGGGGCGTGGCCAAGATGGCGACGGAGTAGGACGGTTAGTCAGGAAGCTCTGCAGCCATAGCGGGGATTTTATCCTTTTATCCCATCCTTTGAATTGCCTTACCTAGCTGAAGCGACTCATAATCTCCCCCTGCGGATGCGGACACGGAACCGGCGGCGCCAGGAGCAACATAGCCTGAGAAACACCCACATCAATCCCGGAGGCGCCGCTGCACGCGTGGAGGCAGTGCACAGCATGGCGACCCAGACGGAGGGGCCTGAGACTGCTTCTACGGAACAGAATAATTTCGCTGCCTTGATGCAGGCTATCACGGGCTGTCAGTCCTCCCTCTCTACTCTCACCACTAAAATTGACACCGTGCAGCTAGAGATCGGTCTTATCCGGCAAGATTTTGAGAAGGTGAGGCAGCGGGTCACTGAGGTGGAGCGCCGTATGTGAGACACGGAAGACACAGTGAGGGATCACTCGGCCTCCCTCCACACCCTGCAAGTGAGAGTGAAGCATTTGGAGGCCAAAGCCAAAGACTCTGAGAACCGGAATAGACGTAACAATTTACGGATAATCGGCCTGCCTGAGGGATCTGAGGGCTCCGATACCTCTGCTTACACGGAGCCGCTACTTCGCTCACTTTTCCCCCAAGCAGCGTTTTCGCCACACTTTGCCGTTGAGAGGGCTCACAGGATGCCGCCGACCCGGGGCCCCCCGGGAACCCCACCCCGCACTTTCATATTCCGGCTACTGAACTTCAGGGACCGGGACCTGATACTCCGCAAGGCACGCAAGATGGCGGACATTCGTCACGAAGCGACCCGCCTGATGTTTTTCCCTGACTTCTCGGCGGACACTCAGAGGCAGCGCAAGTCGTTTGATGCAGTGAAGCAGGCCCTGAGAGCTAAAGCCATACGATACAGTATGCTGTTCCCTGCCCGACTCCGTGTGCAAGATGGAGAGACTGTCCGCTTCTTTACCTCACCTAATGAGGCCTCACACTGGCTGAACACTCTCCCCCGCAATTAGGGGGGTAGATGACCTGCTGATGTTGCTTATTCTCTGCCAATGCTCTGCCTCTGGCCCCTGCAGCTTGTCCGCCACATGGACAGTGTCACGTTCTGCCTTACGTTAACCCCTCTGCTTCTCCACACAGTCGGACTTCGGGACTTGCTTTTGGTGGGGGTTGGGCTTGGCGGGATATCAGGCGGCATTGCTTAACCCTTGCTGTTATTGGAGCTGGTGCGCCACCCGTCTCCTATCCTGCAACTATCTTGACTGCCCCGACTTTCACCATCTGGCTGACTTTACTGAGTCAAGAGGAGCCGAGATATCAACAAGAACTATCCTAACAAGTCTGACGTCTGATGGTGACATTCATGGGGGGTTTTGGGGTTTGGTTTTTGTTTTTTTGTTTTGATTCTCTGCAGGCTCGGGCTGCCACTCCGCCTGCCGGCCATTTTTCTATTTTTTGCCTACGAGACACTGTCACCTCTGCTCCCTCCTGCTTTATACTCTAGGAATGGGGGCTCTCCCTTTTCTGTTGAGGGGGAGGGGGGAGTTATTTTAAGATTGTGCCCCCGGTGATAACCGGGAGAAAATAAAGGAATTCCGTCATATTCCATTGATGGCGGCATCTTCTACTGACCTAGTCCTTTGTAACTCGAGAGGGCGCTAACTGTTTCCGGCCCTCTGGTTCATGTCCCCATTTGATCGTTGATCATGTTTGGTTTTTGGGATCAGGCACGCTCTGGTTTGGGGGGGTGTGCGGGGAGGGGGGGGGATTTCGGTTAAAGTTTGATAAGAAGTGTTTTTTAAGTTACACACAGGTATATGGGGTATGCTGGTTTCACGGTGTGTATGGCTGGTTAGTCAAATGTACAAAGCCAAATGTAGAGTCATGGATAATGAGATTAACTTCCCTGCCTAGGGATCTGAGTGCACTCCTCCTGCAGGTTGTCATATATTGCCCCAAAGTATTATGGCCCCAGTAACAATAATATCTTGGAATGTCCGAGGGTTAAACTCCCGGGTTAAGCGTTCCTTAGTCTTTAACTTCCTTAAACTCCACCGGCCAGATATCTGCATATTACAGGAGACTCACCTTACCGGGGGTCGAGTCCTTAGTTTAAGGGTGGGACACTATTATCATGCCACCTATTCCTCGTATGCCAGAGGGGTTAGTATACTAATCCATAAGAACCTACCTTTTACACTGCTGGACCTGCACTTGGATCCCGAGGGCAGATACGTAGCAATGCATGCAGTTATCGCAAATATGCCTATGGTGATAGTGGGACTTTATATACCTCCGCCAGCTTCGCTGTTACTCTTAAATAAAATTGCTAGATTTATAGCAGGATGCTCCACTGACAATGTAGTCCTAGCGGGCGATTTTAATATGCCTCCCTGCCCTGCTGTAGATAGGCTGACTCCGGATGGGTCTGTGGAATCCCCGCTTTCTAAATGGGCATCCACGTTTGACCTAACGGATGTTTGGCGGTGGAAGAATCCCCTCTTGAGATCCTACACCTGCCAATCAGCCTCCTATAGAGCCATGTCCCGCATTGACTTGATCTTTGCCACTAGATCTCTTCTTACTACGGTACAGGAGATCTCCCATTTGCCTAGAGGTATATCTGACCACTCCCCCATTCTATTAAAACTACACGTGGGTCCTGCTCCCGCCGACTGCCTTTGGCGATTGTCCAGGTATTGGGTCTCTGATGACCGTATAGCTCCGGGGGCAGAGTTGGCTGTGCGGGAGTACTGGGCAGCTAATCCACCTGCTACCACACCTGCTTCTACATGGGAAAATTTTAAATTTCATGCTAGGGATCACTATCGGAAAGCCGTGGGCTCCACTCGGCGCCAGACTGGCGAGGCACTGCTCCAGGCTGAACGCAGGGCTGGTCGATTGGAGGCCCAATATACTGCCACTAGGGATGAAACCTGTAGAGTTGACTTACAGTGTGCGATGAGGGAGGTGACACTTCTGCGGGTGACAGCCACGAGGAAGATAATGCTGCACCAATCGCAGCGTATCTTCGAGCAGGGTGAGCGGACCGGGCGTCTCCTGGCATGGTTGTCTCGGGAGCAGGCGGCAACGACCTCTGTAGCTAATATTAGAGAGACATCGGGTCGGCTGCTGTCTGGTCCTAGAGACATAAACAGGTGCTTTGCCTCATTTTATGAGGACCTTTATTCTTCCAGAGTACAATATTCTGCTGATGAATTACAGTCGTACATAGAAGCCATTGAGCTGCCCTGCCTGTCGGTAGCAGCTAGGCAGAGACTTGACGCTCCGCTCTCCCTCAAGGAGATCCAAATGGCTATTGGCTCCCTCCAGTCGGGAAAGACCCCGGGTGATGATGGATTCCCTGTGGAATTTTATAAAGAACATGTTGACACCCTTGCCATTAGACTGCTGGAAGTCCTGAATGCCTCCTTCGACTCTGACTCCTTGCCTTCCTCCATGTCTAGGGCTGTTATCATTGTGATTCCCAAGCCTGGAAGGGACCCTGATCTTTGCTCCTCATACAGGCCTATATCGCTCCTTAATGTGGATGCAAAGATCCTTGCAAAGGTTTTGGCTACCAGGCTCAATACAGTTATCTTATCCTTAATCCATGGTGATCAGACTGGGTTTATGCCAGGCAAGGGAACAGATATCAATTTGCGTAGATTGTTTACGGTGATTGCGAGCTCGACTGGTGGGGGAGGGACTGGCGTGGTGGCCTCCTTGGACGCGGAGAAGGCCTTTGACTCGGTGGAGTGGGAATATTTATGGCATATTCTACCTAGATTTGGAGTGGGACCTAAATTTGTTAAATGGGTACGCCTTCTGTACTCAAGTCCGACGGCTAGAGTTCGCATGAACGGTGTTTTGTCTGCATCATTCCCACTCCACCGAGGCACTAGGCAGGGCTGTCCACTTTCTCCGACTCTCTTCGCCCTTGCAATTGAACCACTGGCGGTGATTCTTAGGGCAGCGACGGCGGTGAGAGGCATATCGTTTCCTCCCCTGACTGATAAAGTTTTGTTATACGCAGACGATATGCTCTTATACCTTCAAGATGACCAGCAATCACTAGGGGCGGCTCTGTCCATTATTAACCAATTTGGTACGTTCTCAGGAGTTCGGGTGAATTGGGATAAGTCGCTCCTGTTCTCTCTGTCGGGAGTCCCTAGGCCGATAGGTTCCATTACCCCCCTGAAAAGAGTAGCGCGGTTCAAGTATCTGGGTATTCAGGTACAATTAGACCTACAGAAGTACTTGGAGGATAATGTCTATCCCATCTTACAGCGCTTTATCCAACGATGCTCAGTGTGGAAATCACTTCCACTGACCCCAGTAGGGAGAATAAACCTAATTAAGATGTCCTTCTTACCAAAGTTCCTGTATGCCTTCCGACACGCCCCAGTTCCCATCCCTAACTCTTTCTTTGTCAAATTGGACCAGGCTATCACGTCTTTTGTCTGGGCGGGGGCGGCTCCCAGAATAGCTAAACACACTTTACAGCTGTCGCTCATGGAGGGTGGCCTCTCCCTACCAAATTTCAAGAAGTACCACTGGGCGGCGGTATTAGTGTCTGTGCATTGGTGGTTTACTCAGGATAGAGCCAACCCAGCGGTTAACTTAGAGGCGGCGATTCTTGGTTCATACTCAGAACTTAGCAACCTAGTGTATAGGGGACCGAGATACAGCCCTCGAGTTACTACGCCGATGAAGACGACGGTGAGGGTTTGGGGTCAAGTATCAGGTTACCTTAATAATCGGAATGCTGTCTCCCCTTATACACCATTATGGGGTAATCCCAAACTGCCGCATTTCCAATCTATCCCAGACCCGCAGGTATGGGCCAGATACGAGATCCGGACAATACGACTGATTTTTAAAGACGATCGCCTTATGTCATTCACAGAATTAAAAAGTAAATATCATCTTCCCTCGTGGATGTTCTTTAGATCTGTACAGCTCAGTCACGCGGCCAGGGCTCAGTTCCCTAATGGGATAGTTATTGCCACACATTCAGTTGAGTCCCTACTTACAGTAACGGATATTGACCGCATACTGTCTTCTATATATATCAGGCTTACCTGTAAAGACACCTCCAAATTGACCCCACTGTTCACTAAATGGCAGCTAGATATTCCTGAATTGACTGAAGAGGATTGGTCTGAAGGCTTGCAGCAGTGCATTCCACTCATGATCTCAGCAAGGGACAGATTTGTCCAGCTGAAATTCCTACATAGAGCATACTATACCCCGCACAGGCTATCCAACATTTACCCAGGAGTAGAAGATGTTTGTCCCAAATGCAGGCAGTCGGTGGGAACTTTCTTCCATGTTGTATGGTCATGCCCGGTCCTTCAGACTTATTGGAGGGCGGTGGTATCAGATATAAATGGGGTAGCAGGGTTACACCTGGATGTAGACCCGCTGGTGTTTCTACTAGGCATTACAGATAACCTGGCAACTACTAAACACACAAAGCTATTCGTGTTCTATACAGCCTATTATGCCAGGAAAGAAATCCTGCTCAGATGGAAACTACCTGACCCCCCTACTACAAAAGCATGGCGGGCGCAGGTGAATGCGATACTACCAATGTATAAGCTAACTTACATGGGTAGGAACTGTCCTCATAAGTTTGAGAAGATATGGACGGCTTGGGTTGAGGCTAAGCATCTGACGGTTTAATTCTACCCCGAAAAAATTGATGGGTGGCAGATATGCTGTGCTAATAAAGGGTCGAGGATACTGGAGTTAGCAGGTGGATATTGGACCCACCTCTTCTCACTCCCTTGGTTTCTTGGTGGGAGCCTCTCCCCCCCCCCCCCCTATATAGGGAAAGAAAAGGCTTCTTATATGTGCTGAAACTAATGGGTGAGATTGTGCATGTGCCTTAACATGTATGGTTTATTCTTGCATGGAGTATGCTGATTCCCTTGAGGATTGTTTCTTCAGTCTGTCCACGGTGTTAGAAGTTTACATACCAAATGATACAAGCCTTTCTAAACTTACCGGTGTAATTTGTAGACCCTGTTTTGCTGTACTCCTGTCTTAATGTATGACTTGCATTTTCAAGTGTAATGTGTAATACATTTAATAAACATTACCTGTGTTAAAAAAAAAAAAAAATAAAATAAGCTCCAAATAAACTCCAAAAAGTGCTTTCTTTTTATATGAGAGAACTCATTTGTTGCAGCAAAGGCACATATTTGAATGTTTATTTATTTATCCATGTGCATTTATGAAACTGAGTTCATTTTTCTGTTTTTAATATGCACAATACTTATCCAATTGTGTGCCTTGAGGGTATGTACGTATAAATGACCGTGTATGTAATTGAACACAAGTGCATTGTAAGGACTAATACTATAATAATAACATGAGACACATTTGAATTTGAGGCTTCAAAGGTTAAAGTGATTGTAAGGGTTCGTTTTAAAAAAAAAAAAAAAATAACAAACATATTATACTTACCTCCACTGTGCAGCTAGTTTTGCACAGAGTGGCCCTGAACATCTTCTTCTGGAGTTCCCCGGTGGCTCTCGTGGCTCCTCCCCACATCAGATAACCCCCTAGGGGGTTACCTTGTGGGCGCACTCCCGAGTCCAGCATTCGGCGTCCATAGCCGCTGAATGTATGACTCGGCCCCGCCCCCGGCGCTCGCGTCATTGGATTTAATTGAAAGCAGCGGGAGCCAATGGCTGCGCTGCTATCAATCTATCCAATCAAGATCCGAGAACCCCGGGCAAAGAGACAGCGTGTCCCCGTTGGGTTAAGTTCCAGGGCTCAGGTAAATAAAACCGGGGGGCTGGGGGGCCAGTCACTGCCAGGTGTTTTTTCACCTTAATGCATAGGATGCATTAAGGTGAAAAAACACAAAGGTTTACAATCCCTTTAAATACTGTGAAGAGATGCAGCAATATACATTGAATATTAATTAACAAGTGGTGGCATGACAACCAGGCATTTAGCAGTCAGCAGAGGCAGCCTCCACGTTTCTCTTCAGAAAATTTTCCTTCTTTAACTTTGGTAGGATAGATACAGTAAAATGTCATTGCGGTTTATGAGAAAGTGAGGTTTAAAAGTATGATAAAATTGTGTTTTTCTTGCTTAAAGTATACTGTATCTGTGTCCTAAAAACAAGCCAGCAAAACTGCTGAATTTCTTCTGTATCCACATCCAGACTGTACACAAGGCCAATAATTCTGACCAAACCTACACTAAATCCTGTCCTTTCCCTGGCTTTGATCCCAACACCACCACCATTACCACCCAGCATTAATCCAATGCCAGCTGTCTGGAGCTTATAGATTAACTAACTGTAAGGATAGGGTGATGGGGTGGTCATCACGTACTCCATGTTTCCCTCCTCACTGGGTACCAAGCAAGGGTCACATGACTGACCTACCCCGGGGTGGGTTCTTCTGGGCTACATTAGGCACTTTGTACAGGATCACTACCTTACACATGGGGTACCTTTGCTGGAACAACCGACTGACCTCTAATAATTGCTCTCAATGTAATGTACATCGCCGCGATTACTTGTGCATTTAGGAGCGACATGCAGAGCCCTTGCACTTTCCACCTGTCCAGCGTATACCAATACCTCACTCTCAGTAACAGTATGGACCCCCGACCTGTACATAGCACTGACTCCATGAGTGCACTTCACTTAAAGCGGTTGTATCCCCCGCTTGCACATTTTTACCTACAGGTAAGCCTATAATAAGGCTTATCTGTAGGTAAAATGAATATCTCCTAAACCTGTACGGTTTAGGAGATATTCACCTTCCATGCAGCCACTGACGTCAGCGTCACAAGCGCCTTGAAGGTCCGGCGGATGCTGCCGGACCTTGGCGGAATGGGAACTCCCGCGCACCTGCGTGGGAGTGATGTCGTCATGGCCCCCGTCACTCACAGCGCTGGAGCCGTGAACCTGGAAGAAACGCAGAGGGAACATGTCAGCTGTGACCTAGAGGTGGTGTGGACGCTTCGTTCTAAGGTAAGTATTTCGTAATGAGCTAGTATGCGGTGCATACTAGCTCATTATGCCTTTGCCTTGCAGGTTTTTTTTTTCAGGGCATACAACCGCTTTAACTCTTCCTCTTCCGTACCTGTGTACAGGTTGGAGGCCTCTGCGGTGCTGATCTGCTCCAGTTGCTATGGGAGGCGAATCGTTGAGAAGGAGTGTTGATAACATCTCCCTTGCTTCAAGAAGCTATCCCACCTGTCACATGTACACGCTTACAACAGGCTGCTAGAGGAACCTTTGTTACCCCTGGTAAGCACTTGTATCGTCACACTGTATTAACTCTTGTACCGTTATTTTCATACCCCAAAGTGTTTAGTGGACCCGAGCTGTAGACTGTATATGCCGGTTACTTGCATTACACCCCTTAAGTAACTTCAGACTCGGCAAAGGCAAAGTTTTACTTAAGAATAATTTAATATGATGACGTACACAGTAACAGTCCAACATAAAGTGCAGTCTTTTCCTAACATCCCTAGTCCCTAACTTCAGGCTTGTGGCTGCCCCAGTGTACCTGTATAGGATGAGAGTCTATACTTGGTGAAGTCCATAGGAGGTTTCTTCAGGGAGAACTGCAAGTCCCAGCGATCTCCCCTAATAGTGGGAACGCTGACCCCAGCATGTCACTGATGATCCAGAGTCCGATGGCGAACAGTACATCTCTCCAAGCCCTAGGCCCCTGGACACTAGGGTACTAACGGACTGTTCCTTTTATATCACACAGAATCAGTGGGTCGAACCTTGTAAAGCCCACCAAGAAGAAATCCCAGGAACATAATTAACCATAGTTTTCCCAACCAGGGCAGTATTAACCCTTGCCCCCCTACATATCTGTATGCAAAATACCTTCAAACCTAGACATACTATGTCTCTTCTGCATTGAAGTTCCTTACCTGCCAGTGCGCACACACAGTTCAGTGTACAATATTGGCAATGCTGAGATGAATGAACTCCCACACATGCACGGTAGTGATGTCATCTCGGCCTCGTCAACGAAAATGGCCAAAGATCAGAACCCATAAGCCGCCCGGCTGAAGACGTCAGCAGCCTGCAGGGAACTTCAGGACACTGCAGCACTGGAGAGAAGGTGAGTATAGTTCAGCTTTAATACTGGTAAAGCCTAGTGTTATATTATAAAGTATTATATAATATTTTGAATATATTTTTTATATTATTTATGAATTTATTTTAGTGGTTGTTCTTGGTGATTTTGTGGGTTATGTTGTGTTTATAAGGCAAGGAGTCTCCAAGCTATGGCCCAAGAGCCAAATGTGGCTTGCAACAAGATGTTATTCAGCTGTCACAGTCTAACCTGCAGATTTCTGTTGTAAAATTCTTACCTCCTTGCTGCAGATCTGTGACTCCATTTCACGTGGTGTTTGGCTTCTTCTGTTCACCATTGGGCATCGCTTGCTCCACTATGGGTTTATATCCCTTTCCCATCTATTACTTCCTGGGTCACCTCTTTGTTTGCTTCCCTATATTTACACATGCTCAGTGCAATGCTCCTTGCCTAAGCAACATCACAGTTCTCTGAGCTCCTGTTTGCTTGTCTCTTGTGTATCCTGTATCAGACTACCCGTGTACAAACCCCGGCTTCATTTACCATCTATGCTCTACCCGCCCTGACCTCGGCTTGTCTCCTGGATTTCGGGTTGTTTCCTGCTGCTTGTACTCTGCACATGTGTTGGTCTCTGCATCCTCAGCTGGGCGTACCTGGGGGCAGTGACCTAGTTTCAGCTCGCTGAAAGTCCATCCCAACCACCAGGGGCTCTGGTGAAGAAGCAGGCTGGGGCTTAGACTCTGCACCCTGAGGAACCCCAAGTTAAGGCTCACTATTACAGACTCTTGACAACGGCCTGCAGCTAGATTCAATAGAGTATCCTCCATGTGGGCCCACTGTGCTCACACACAGGTCTTACTGCAGGTGGGCAGAGATCCATGAGCAACCAATTATGTGCTTGCCCCATATTCACAGAAAGACGGAACTTCTTCTGTTCAGACCTGCTCGGTCTCCTATCGCCCTGCTGAAAAAGCTGTGCTCTCACACTGTTTCTACAGCCACACTGAAACTATGTATAAGATCGGACACCCAGGGGGACACTGATGTGGGGGGACTCTCATGGGGACCTTTATGTAAGGATGACTTTAATGTGCTGGTGGACACTGTTGTGGAGTCTAATGTAAGGGGGAACTCTGATGGGGATCCTGATGCTAGGGGGCTTTGTCGTGGACTGCAATGTAAGGGGGGATTATAATGGGGGCTCTGATAAGGAAGGTGCACAAGAATGTATTTTTGCTCAATCTATATTAATGACTCACGTTTTATGGAATTTCTTTGCTTAGATTTACTGCAGTTCTTTCTCTGCTGTTCTGAATCTGAATATCATGCCGATTGCAAAAAAAAAACTTCAAGTAAAATATATTAATTCACTACTGATTTTATGGCCGTTATACTACAAGGTTTTGCAGACCTCTGGTCTAAGTCATTGTATTTTAGAACTGGCATTTACATTTCAAATTTGTATAACAATAAAGGCTTTCTCATTTTAATTTATGGAAAGTGTGATTTGAATGTTGAGAGACAGCAGCAACTGAATCAAAATATATATTTAGCTAGTTGCACAATTTATATCAAGCAATGTTGTATGTGAAGTGCTGTGCTCAGTAGTTAGGTCATTGCTATATTTCCATTAACACAGCTTATAATAACAGCCTGTTACGTTGTCCAGTTCTTAAAAAGGGATCAGGACAGCCAAGTCATTTCCTTGTATTGTAATTAATATTTCCTCTAATTAGTATTATCTCTCCAGCAGTCTAAACATGGTGCATGACTGTGAAAATGTCAATTAGGCATTAGCAAATGCGTAGCATTTTATAAATATATGTATGTTAATTCAACAAGGTCTTATAAATAGGAGGAAACACATGCGTGTATGTTGAAGAAGAAATAAAGTCCTTTCATGTGTCAGTTTTTTTTTGCATTATTTGGAAAGGAAAAAAAATATAGGATTTCACATGTTCTGCCTGATACAAAAATGCAAAGTCTCCAGCAGCAGCCTGTGTAATGAAAGCAACTATGTTTTCAGGTTATTTGTATGGGCAGCGAGAGTAATAGCAGTTTCATTTAATTTAGTATATCAGTTCATTTAAAGTGGTTCTAAAGCCTTAAAGTTTTTAACCTTTTTTTTTTTTTTTTTTAACCAGGTTAAAAAAATAAATAAATAAATAAATAAAGTTTTTAACCTTAATGCATTCTATGTATTAAGGTAAAAAAAACCTTTTGTACTACAAGATCCCCCTCCTTATACTCACCCAAGCCCGATCCAGCAATGTACACTAAAGCAGTGGCTCTCGCCACGGTTTCCCTCCTCTGCTATGACGAGGGAGCAGGGGGTGAGGCAGAGCCGCCCGGTCTGTGTCAATAGACGCAGGCAGGGTGGCTCGGGAGCGAGAGCAAAAGAGTGCCCCATAGCAAGCGGCTTGCTATGGGGGCACTCGACATAGGGGAGGATCGGGGTTGCTTTGTGCAAACCCATTGTACAGAGCAGTTAAACATAACATGTTTATTATTTAAAAAAAAAATAAAAAAAGGTTTAATGTCACTTTAATTTAGTATAAACTTACCACAGCCTGTTTATTGCATGTTCAAAACTAAAGCTGAAGTGTAGTTTATTTTTTAAAAAATCAGTAGCCTAGCAATTAAAAAAATAAAAATGCAGCTCTCACTGCACTACTCACCTCCTCTCTGTCGCTGTCCACTGGAGACTCACCTTCTCAGTGATCCAGCACCAGGCCTGTTATGGGTAACAGATGCTAAGTATCATTCACCCCACGTCCATGATGCCCTGCACAAAGTGCAGGGCATCATGGACCTGTTCACTGGAAAAGAGTTGAAAAGGTATATAATCCTTCATGTCATGTGCTAAGCTTCCAAAAAAGGTACCGTAAGTATAAAAAAAACAAAAAAACATGCTGCGGGCATATGAAGGGTGGAATAGGTATTTGGACTTTAAAGGGAGCAGCATTTTCAGGCAGGAGACAGTGAGAGACTTATAGGTAGAGCGCGTTGATTGGTACCCAAGATGGAAGAAAATGCACACGGAGACCACAGAAAATGGCACAGTTATTATTTGGTTCTGTGGAAATAGCACTTGAAAAACAGCCATAAGGTTCTAGCTTCACAATCTTAAAGTAATGCAATGCCACAGTTGCAAAATCACAGGTGCAAGGCCTCTAAGCAATGCTGGCGGCACATTGGAGAAGTTCCAGCACTAAACGTTGTCACTGATCAGGGCTCATGTTACTGGAGCAGCATCAAAGTAGGGAGGTGGCTGTTAGGTAGGGCAGTGGAATATGTGGCACTTAGAGGACCGATGACCGGATTAGACATGTGCAATTCATTTCGTTTCAAATTCGTTTTTTAACGAATTTTGATAAATTCATTCATTCGGAAACATCCAAATTAACGAAAATTAGTTTGACAAATTTTTCCCGGAGATATTAGTAAATTTGAATATTCGAAAATTTGTAAATTCGAAATTCGAAAATCTGAAATAATAACTAATAAATAATAGGTATTGGAATTTCCTTTCAAATTTGGCTATTAGTGAACGTAACGAATATGAATTTATCCAAAGTTACGAATTATCCGAAATAAAAAAATCACGTATTTAAATGAATGGAACATAACAAATTAATAATAATAAATACCGGTAACAATAATAATAATAATAAAAACTTTTTATTATTATTATTTATTATTATTTGTGCCATTCCAATTGTTTAGATGCGGCATTCGTTATTTCGGATAATTTGTAACTTAGAATAAATTCGTTACGTTCACTAACAGGCGAATTTGAAAGAAATTCCAATACCTATAATTTAATAGTTAGTTATTATTAGTTAGTTTTTGGATATTTGTTCTTTCGAATTTTCGGATTTTCTTTCTTATTTTTGAGTTTACGAATTTTCGAATTTACGAATTGCGATCCTAACGAATTACCCGAAAAATGAAAAAAAAAAAAATACAAATGAAACTAAAACGAACACATTTTTCGGCAGTGCACATGTCTAGACTGGATCTATGTTGCGGCTCTGGAGTCCTAGCTGTAGTGTAACCAGCAGCAACATCCTTATTCTGCCCCTCCTTGTCAGGAATCTTTCGCTAGGGCCAGAACTGTCCCGAACCAGCATAGATCCTGTCCCTACACTACCCACTTTGCAAATGCACGCCAACTGCAGTGCTATCTAGAAGCACTGCCCTCATTAAAGATGGCCACTGAGGTTATCAAGAGTTGCAGTGTCCAGTCAGACTGCTGCTTCCCAGATGGCACCTATGGAGGCTTCAGAGAAACAAAGTTCCTCTAATCCGCCATTCTCTCGGCCACCTACAGAGAGGAGGATAAACTGCACCTGCCTACAGACTAAGGAAATGTTACATTTGACTGCTAGAGATCTCTGTGATTATATCCTCTTTACAAGACAGTACTCCCTATCTCAGTACAAGCTGCTGGGACCCAAGGGTCACACAATAGGAAGCAAAGGACTGCATGCAGGGCTGCTGTTAGAAACCACAGGGCCCCATACAACCTACCTGACAGGGCCCCCCAAAAATATAAACAACATTTTTTCCGAAAAATACACTACAATTAATGGACACAAACACAGCAAAATTTTAGCTAAATCTAAAAGATAAAACTTTATTGTGTTAGTAAATAAAGCTCTGTGTGGGTTTGGAACTGTGTGCAGGCAGCCTATGTTACACTATGTGGACACAGCAGCTGTACGAACACAGCCGCAGGTTCTAGTTTGATAGGTGTGTGGGTATACGACCCTAAACACAGTGTTAATTTGGGGCCACTCACCTGCACCCTGTCAAATTAGGATCTGCGGCTGTGTTTGTACAGCTGCTACTTCCCTTAATAGTAACAGGTGGCCAGCCACATGAACAATCCACTCATTCACACAGTCAGAGTACCTGTGTAAATGAGTCCTTAGTGCTTGTTTACACATCTAATGTTGGGGTGGGGGTAAAACTCCCCTCTAGGCAATGGATAGGGGTGTATACATGCCATGGCTGTGATGCTATGTTTCGCAGGCATGGCAGAAATTATACCCCTGTCAAAGTAAACCCATACAAGTGAATAGCACTGCTAAGCAAGTGCTACGCAACGGCATGCGAAACATGCCGTTGCAGCGCACCAGCGTGGGGTTAAAGCAGGCAGGGAGGAGGCAATATACAGTATCTTACAAAAGTGAGTACACCCCTCACATTTTTGTATATATTTTATTATATCTTTTCATTTGACAACACTGAAGAAATGGCACTTAGCTACAATGTAAAGTAGTGAGTGTACAGCTTGTATAACAGTGGGAATTTGCTGTCCCCTCAAAATAACTCAACACACAGCCATTAATATAAAGCAAATCTGTTTACCAGATATCAGGGATAAGTGGGCATACAACTACCACCAAAATGAAGAGCAAGAAAAAATCGCACCAAGTGCACAAACACATGAAGCAGCTTACCAGATGGCAAACTGGTGTGCGCAAACTCCACACAGTTAAAGGCTTGACATCTTAACGTGACAGAAGATTTATCTTAAGCAAACCTTTTAAGGTCCCTGCTTACCAGATGGCCGATTAGAAAAAACACAAGCCGAAATCCTGGCGGAAATGGCGTGATCACGTCCTGGCAATCTCGTCACGGGCTCAGTGTGCATATAGTTAAAAAAGAACAGCCAATAGTGTGATACCGTATGGGACTAAAATTTATTAAAAAGAATTGCACTTACAGTAAAAACAGAGAAATAAGCGATGCCGGCCGGCACTCAAACAAACAGCTCCCGTCCACAGCAGGGCGACGTGGTGACGTCAGTACGTCCCTCCCAGACGCGTATGTAATGCTGTGGAACTTAAGGGGTTATTCCTCTGCATTGTGTAAAAAGGCTGTTTTATCCTGTATGCGCAGATCCTTCCCGTCCTGCACTGTCTATCTGGGGAAGGTCAACTAGCACAGGCAGAATAGCCAACCTGCACATGCTCAGCTGTGAAGGGTTCCACACAGCCATTAATGTCTAAACTGCTGGCAACAAAAGTGAGTACACCCCTAAGTGAAAATGTCCAAATTGGGCCCAAAGTTTCAATATTTTGTATGGCCACCATTATTTTCCAGCGCTGCCTTAACCCTCTTGGGCATGAAGTTCACCAGAGCTTCACAGGTTGCCACTGGAGTCCTCTTACACTCCTCCATAATGACATCACTGAGCTGGTGGATGTTAGAGACCTTGCGCTCCTCCACTTTCCGTTTGAGGATGCCCCACAGATGCTCAATAGGGTTTAGGTCTGGAGACATGCTTGGCCAGTCCATCACCTTTAACCTCAGCTTCTTTAGCAAGGCAGTGGTCATCTTGGAGGTGTGTTTAGGATCATTATCATGTTGGAATACTGCCCTGCGGCCCTGTCTCCAAAGGGAGGGGATCATGCTCTGCTTCAGTATGTCACAGTACATGTTAGCATTCATGGATCCCTCAATGAGCTGTAGCTCCCCAGTGTCGGCAGCACTCATGCATCCCCAGACCATGACACTCCCACCAACCTTGCTTGAATGTAGGCAAGACACACTTGTCTTTGTACTCCTCACCTGGTTGCCGCCACACACGATTGACACCATCTGAACCAAATACGTTTATCTTTGTCTCATCAGACCACAGGGCATGGTTCCAGTAATCTATGTCCTTCGTCTGTTTGTCTTCAGAAAACTGTTTGCGGGCTTTCTTGTGCATCATCTTTAGAAGAGGCTTCCTTCTGGGACGAAAGCCATGCAGTCTAATTTGGTGCAGTGTGCGGCGTATGGTCTGAGCACTGATAGGCTGACCCCCCACCCCTTCAACCTCTGCAGCAATGCTGGCAGCACTCATACGTCTATTTCCCAAAGACAACCTCTGGATATGACTCTGAGCATGTGCACTCAACTTCTTTTGTCGACCATGGCGAGGCCTGTTCTGAGTGGAACCTGTCCTGTTAAACCGCTGTATGGTCTTGGCCACCGTGCTGCAGCGCAATAATTTTTTTTTCAGATCCTCAGAGAATTCTTTGCCATGAGGTGCCATGTTGAACTTCCAGTGACCAGTATGATAGCGTGAGAGTAATAACACCAAATTTAACACACCTGCTCCCAATTCACACCTGAGACCTTGTAACACTAACGATTTAACATGACACTGACAATGGCTAATTGGGCCTAATTTGGACATTTTCACTTAGGGGTGTACCCACTTTTGTTGCCAGCGGTTTAGACATTAATGGCTGTGTGTTGAGTTATTTTGAGGGTACAGCAAATTTACACTGTTATACAAGCTTTACACTCACTACTTTACATTTGCACTTTGCAAAGTTTCATTTCTTCAGTGTTGTCACATGAAAAGATATAATAAAATATTTACAAAAATGTGAGGGGTGAACTCACTTTTGTGAGATACTGTACCTCCTCACTTCCTGTCAAATGCTCCCTGAAAGGTGATACAATTGCTGACTGCTCTTCAAAGAGCAAAGCACATGTGAACAAGTATTTATTTTCTTCAAATTGATTGTTTAAATTCTTATTTTACATGTTTTCATTGCACTGTTGAATGAGCTTTGGTGAAATATGAGGGGTCTAAACAGACCCCTGATGTCTCACTTTTGAGACAGACAAAGGGAATGAGGACATAGATTTCGAAGTTCCTTTGTCTGCAGCCTTCAGATCACTCACTGTGTTCAATCAGAAAATATGACATGTTTACCGGCCCCCTCCCCCGCTCTCCATCCTGAAATGACCCCCCTGTGTGCCCTTAGCAGCTGCTGCCAGGAAGGAAGGAGAGGATTATCCCCTAGCAGCTTTTGTCCTGGAAATTGGAGTAACCTATGGGAAACATAACTTCCAGCAGTTATGTAACAGAACCTTGGTTTAATACCCACCCGCTGCAAAGATTTAGATAAGCATGTTGATTTGTGGTCACAAGAACAGCAAATAAAAAACTAAAAAATAAATTACTGTATGTTTGGCGATTTTTATTATTATGTTAACCTGCAAAGCTAATGCCACAAGTCACATTATCATGTTTATAGATGTTAACTTATTCAACTACTTTAGAGATTAACTGCACTTTCAGACAAAGTGCACTTTTTTCTCTTTTTTTCCCCCCATTTGCCCTATCCTAAACGATCCTCCCCCTCCATAGATGTAGATTTACTAAGATCTAATGGCATTGGCCTCTGTTGCGTTGCTTGTTTATATCCAGTGGTGAAAGGCTCCCTCTCATGGCTGCGCCTGTACATTAAAGCCTCATGTAAGCAAAAAGCTTGAATTATCCCTGCTTATTGCGAATTCAGAAGACACTTGAGTTTTGTTCGGTAAATAAAAACAAAAACAGCTCAGAGAAAGCCAATGTATTACTCTACTGTAAATAATCCTACAATTTGCACTTATTTCTAAAATGAACTTTCAACAAGCACAAGTTGGAAATCTGCCCTTTTAGATCATTTGATGCATTGTTCTTATGGTTAATAAACATAATTAAAAAAAGGCCAAACTAGTTTAATAATTTTGGGACCGTGTAATTAAGATAACAAGTTGTCAATTTCCTCTTAAGAAATAATAATTGCGTACAGCTATTTGTGTTCAGCCTTTGTTAGAGCTCTGGAACCAAATGTAATTAGTTTGTTCCGTGACGTAACACGTATCGCAAGATCATCAGTAGAAACAGAGCTATGTGAACCTTTCCTGACTCTTTTGGATCCACAGAACTAAGAACAAATACATGCGATAATAAACCACTTAGTTGCTGAGATAATTGCTAGGGTTTTAGGACGTTGAGTGAGTGCACAAAAGAGCCAGGTACAACTGTTTGATGCTAGAATCTGAGTTCTACAAAACAGCAAACTAAAAGTGACCCTGTCACTACAGGAACGACCTGAAAGCAAAAGCACTCTGTAAAATAAAAAGGTTTATATTTACTGTACCTGACCGACTGGGTAGTGAGTTAAATTATTGCTCTTCTGGAAGGCTGCTGCTGTCTGACTGCTGCTGTATTTTATTGTTCTGTGAATTGCCCTGCCTTAGTTTACTTTAGTCATTATAAGTGTAAATTGACCTGGGTGGTTGCCATTTTTGTTTTGCTTGTAATTCTGAAGCTAGATACTAGAGGTATTTAGCTGCCATTTGAACTGAGCTGGGTTTCTGACCTATTGCTGTAACTCTAATGCTGCGTACAGACGATCGAAATTTCCGACAACAAATATTGGATGTGAGCTTGTTGTCGGAAATTGCAACCGTGTGTAGGCTCCATCGGACATTTTTTGGCGGAATTACCGACAAACAAAATTTGAGAGCTGGTTCTCAAATTTTCCAACAACAAAATCCGTTATCGTAAATTCCGAGCATGTGTAGACAATTCCGACGCACAAAATTCCATGCATGCTCTGAATCAAGTACGAGACGGAAGCGCTCGGTCTGGTAAAACTAGCGTTCGTAATGGAGATAGCACATTCGTCACGCTTCAAAGTTTTTAATCTTTTAATGCAGTGCATTCTCTTCTTCTTTAGAATGCTAGAATAATGACGTTGTTTTGCTGCTGATATTCACGAGTTCTGACAAACTGATTTCTTTATTATTTCTTGTAATCTCATGAATAATCTTTTTTTTTTTTTTGCCAGATCCCCAGAATAATGTTTTGTTTTTTTGTTTTTTTATAGTGATCTACTTTTTTTTATCAAGATCTCCTGATTTTTTTTATTTTTTTTATTTTTTCTTACAGTAATATCCATAATATTTTTGTTCATTTTGTGTGTCAAGTTACCAATACACAATTATTATCTTGTATTTTTTAACCTCAAAGAGATTGGTTGGTGTTGGTGTCCCTTGTTAATTTGACATTGTCTTTTTAAAATGTACCTGCCTACTCACAAACAAACTGTCCTTTTTGAACTAAAACACATAGCCAAGTATTTGTGAAAATAAAATAGGCATTTATTAGGGGTAATAACAAAATAAAGAGGAAGGCAACGCTGGATAAACTGGTGAAATTGGCGAAGCCTTTGCACCCCAGGGCACACATGCAAAATTGGTAGCCTGAGGAGTCCATTTAATAGGAAGCACAATCCTGTCCATGACTACATTAGATCAGGAACAGTAGCAGATGACATATATGTCCCGAGGCTGTGGTCTTACAACAACCTGCGTCTTTTGTTAGACCAGACTAAACCCAGGCCATCACTCTCTTGTCTTCCTTCTACGCTTCCTTCCAAGCTTGCTTCCGGGCCATGGCTCTGGTGTTGGAGTTGTGGCAGGAGGTCTAGGAGGAGGAGGATGGTCCAACTCACACAGGTGGATTTTGCTTGTGAGTTTGCCCCACAACCCCTTATTTAGGGCCAGATAGATTACTTCCCCACAAAAGAGGCGTTGGCCCGTCTCCATTTCCTGCATTTTGCTGGCTACCATGCAAGCATAGGCCTCTTGAAGATTGGGGGTGGTTCTGAGGGCCGCAGTAGCCTCCCGAATCAAAGAAACCGCTGACTCCTGCACATTGCTCCCCTTCCTGGTACTTTTTCTTGGAAGGCGGAGGGGAGGAACCTGGGATTCGGTCAGGCTACTGGGCCTGGCCACCTCCTGGCTGCCACTTTCCCCCGCCACCTCCTGGCTGCCACTTTCCACAGTCTCCTCCTGGCTGAGGCTTTCCTGTGTATGAAAATGGAACATAGTTTTAGTTTATTGTTCATCAATCAAACACAATTTTGAGAAATATGTTGAACAATGCTATACCTGACTCAAGCTGGGCTCCTCCACATCTTCTTCCTGGGTGGAAGGCCCAGGTTGGACGTCGGAAGCCTCAGCTGGGGTGGAAGGAAGAGTGGAAGGAAGTGTGGAAGGAAGGGTTGAGAGTGATGGCCTGATTTCAGTCTGGTCTGACAGAAATCGCAGTCTGTCGTAGTACCACTGCCTGGGGACATAAACGTCATCTGCTGCTGCTCCTAATCTCATGGAATCCTGGACCTTCTTGCGCTCCCTGTTATATGTGCACCTCAGGCCACCAATTTTGCACTTCAAATAGTTGATGTTTGCCGTGGGGATCTGCGTCTTCACCAATTCCAGCAATTAATCCAGCGAAGCCTGCCTCTTTCTTTTATTAGTATAAAAGGGGTGACAGGGCAGCTCTCTGTACATATCAATGAATTGGGGGAGGAAGTCATGATCATTGAATCGATCCATTTTATCTGGAAGACACAACACAAGACAAACCCTAATGTCAGGCTAAACTCTCCTAATCTTGTCCCAATATAGGCCTCAATCTATAAGCAGTATAGACCACTGATGCCCCAAGTTCAAATTGTACCTTCGTTATCACGATCGGCGCTTACGCTACTCCGTCCTCCGCTCACAGATTGTACATACGACGCACGCGTGTTACGCTTTATATACACTGCGCATGCATGAAACTCTGCCCGCCCTGACCTTCTTTCCAGTATATTCCCCGCCCCTTCTCTTTCGGCGCAGTGGAAGAGAATATTGCTAAGAAAGAGCAGGTGCATGCAGAGGAGAGCAGCAACGAGGAGGACGACGAAAGCCCGGAGCCACAAACAACATTGTTGTCTAGATGGGTTGGTAACTAGAATGAAATGCAAACTTGATTCAATGTAAGGGGAGGACACTCAGCAGCTGTTTACATATCTGGACGCAGGAGCACTAGTGTGGGACACCAGAACAAACTTTTTATTAGGGTGTCCCACACAGGTGCTCCAGTGGATACTAGGGGTGTCTCCATGTGTGAAATTTGCACAAAACAGGTAATTATTCCAGCTTTAGAAAGGCAAAAAAATCAGGTTTTCAGCTTGGAACTCTGCCAAAACAGACAATTGTACGTCACTTCCAAGCAATGTTTCATATTCCTATTTCTGGCCTCAAATATCTGTGTGCTAAGTATATCCTTTTTTAATTCACATAGGGGAGAAAAGACTTGGGACATCAGAGGACACCACAACCTCAGGATGTGGTGGAGGAAGGAGAGGTTTATGAAGTGGGAGAAATAGTGACCACAACAGGTGAGTGTCTGAGACCACATCTTCAGGTAATAGATGTATGCCTGTAAATTTTTAATACATGATGTGTTTTTTTTTTATTTTAGGTGATGTGGATGTTGTGGAAGAAGAATCTCATTTCACAAGTGCAAGTGCACACGTCCTCATCGGGGAGATCATGGTGTGCAATCGTGATTTACAAAAGATCAAGGAAGACATCAATGATGTGGAAAAAAGACTCAAAAACATCATTGATGTTTTAGGCAGAATCTAAAACACCACAAAATTATTCAAGTTTGTTTGCATTTTTCTGATTTTAACAAATTGTAAAAAATTTTTAGAAAGCCAAATTTTGAAGATGCACACAGTGTATCAACATGTGCTATCTCCCATCACGATAAGACAAGTAAAAAGGCGCAAAGCACAATTACCTTCAATGTAAAACCGATTAGTCCAGAAACTAAAACTGGCTGGAAAGATGCATGTATATGTTCATGCATGTATGCTGGGAGTATATAAAACGGAGGTCGGTCAGGGCAGCCACCAAAGGAGCCAAAAGCGGGATCCAGCAAGCTAAAACAACAACAAGGAGAGGGGCGCCTCTGAGTATATATCATAAACACATTTTATTAAAACAGCAATATCCACTCACATAAAAGTTGGAGAAGTTGCATTCAGGTCAGTTGGCTGAGCTTGAAAAGATGCAGTGGAACTACAGGTCACAGCGGTTCCTGCAGGGCATGCGAAGTCCAGGGGAGGAAGGATGAGCTGGTGCAGCCAGGTGCAATCTCTTACAATTATCAGTCCAACACATATCCTGCTATATTAGGAGCCTGGTGGTGTCCTGGATGTCAGGATAAGGGTTCCAAGTGGGGAAAGGGGGGACGCCAGAGCAACCGTTCGGCCGCGCTGCCGCTCACCACTGAGTAATGAGAGCCTCTAAGCTGGAACATGGCCGGCCATGCAGAGGATCACAAACAAGGCTTGGGGAGCAAACAAAACGTGGCGCTCGGTGATGACGTCACACGTATGCAACGCGTTTCAGAATCGGCTTGCCATTGGTGGAAGAATAGCCGCATTCCTTTATCAAGCATAGGGGATGTAAAACATACTGGGCTTAAATAGTCTGAGGGGGGGCGGGGCCAGGAAGTCCGTGATACAAACAGAGTATTCATAATGGGCAGCATTTAGCAGCAGGGGGACAATAAACAAAGGACCTTACAGCAGCATGATAGAAAAAACACTTTTACAACAGAGCACCAATTGGGATAAAAGGATAATGATTATAAAACAGAGTAAATTTGTACTGTCAAATGTAAAAATGGTATTATACAACAAATATGTTGGTTTGTTCAAAAACTCTTTTCTAACGCACATGTGAATGTGCTTTGAGTATAATGGTTTCTACTCAACAAAGTGTGGCTTCTTCTTTCAAAACTCAATACCAATCTTTGCAGTAATTTGGTGTTTACAGTGACAATGGGGGTTATTTACTAAAGGCAAATCCACTTTGCACTACAACTGCACTTTCAGTGCAGTTGCAGTGCACTTGTAGTGCAAAGTGGATTTGCCTATAGTAAATAACCCCCACAGTGCTCTAAAATTTGCCCCAATCAGGCCATTTTAGGGACTGCAAGCAATTAATTAATGGAGTTGAAAAGGATGATTATTTTTATGATTAATTCATTACATACATTAACAACAAAAACAAGATGTGTGTGTAGCAGACCCATAGCACAACAAAATAGTTAGCTGATGAAAGAAATTGTCACCTCATGTATCAAATAAGTTACGTTTGCACTATTGAATAAAATGGGCAAAAAGTAAAAGGCAATTGGAGAACCTAGGAGACAGATAAAAGAAACACAAGCAGTAAATTAAATGAAATAGGAGTTCAGTTTATAAAAAAAAATTATTTCAAACATGTTTATATATTCCCTGGCATATCAAGAGCCCCCCTACCCGCAAAGTAGTCTAGATACTTTTGGCTAACTTTGAGGGCGCTTTGGGGGGGCAAGCCAGGACGGCCAGGTTCAAGAGCTGTCAGAGTTGTTGGATCCGGGAACAAGCCAGTCTCAGTCCCAACTGAGGCCACATAGTTTGATGCATTTTTGTGCAAAAAGTTATGTAATATGCAGTATGCAAGAAATATATGATTGAGTTTATATTCCACCATGTTGATAGCTGTGAGGAATAGGCGGAACCGGCTGGCCATTATTCCAAAGGCATTTTCCACCACTCTTCTTGCTCTGGCCCTCTGGTCCGGGGTGAGGGTCCTCATCAGGAATGGCCGCAGAAGATGGTCCCCCAGCGCAAAAGCTTCATCCGTGACGAAGGCGAACGGGAGTCCCGCCACATTGGCTTCCGGAGGTGGCAAGCCCAAGCTTCCATTTTGGAGACGCCTCTAGAACTCTATCTGGGCGATGACTCCACCATCCGACATCCGGCCATTTTTCCCTATGTCCACATACAGAAACTCGTACGTTGCCGACACCACCGCCAACAACACTATACTATTATACCCCTTATAATTATAATATTATGACCCCGAGTTGGGGGTGGGACGATGTGGACATGTTTCCCATCTATTGCCCCTCCGCAGTTGGGGAAGTCCCACTGCTGGGCAAACTGGGAAGCCACAGTCTGCCATTCCTGTGGGTTTGAAGGAAACTGTGGAGTCAAGCAAGAAAAAAAAATAGTACTTTTGCACATAACATTCCAAGCAGATTAGACACAAACATTCTTGGCCAACATAAGTATAACATTTTTTTTAAAGAAGTATTTAAAGACAAAAGTATAAGGTCCACTTATTAGATTCTTCACCCCCTCTGATGGCCCATTGCAAAAATTTTAGGGGGGGGTGTTTTGGACAGGTAACCTTCTCCACTTCATTGAGAGCTGAATGCATAAATAATGTGTGTTACTTTGGCTAGCCCCTCCTTACTTACACTATTGGCAGCCCACTGGACAGGTAAGAAGTGTCATAATACAAAAATATGAACACACACTGTCCAAATTGAAGCACATTTTTACATTCTGCAATTACCTATCAAGATAATAAGAGAACAAAACTTTAATCAGTACCATTTAAAAGTATTCAGGCAGGCCCTTGCACTACATGCTTTTGGTGAATTCATCTGTAAAAAAAAAGTCCTCTTACACTCTGCCTGAATTTAAGGACAACAATAACATTTGTACACATTTTAGGGGTTGTTTAGGGTAAGCACTACAATGGAGCTGACAAAATACATTGTTAAGTGACTAGGCTAGGTGTGTATGGGCCCAGGGTAGCATGCTGGGGAGGTTAGTGAAGGCAAATATGCATGAAGGACAAAAACGGAGCATTAAAAGCTTACAGCATGCATGAGGACAAAGAGGACATTTACAACATATTACAATCATGGTAATTAGGGAATAATGAAAAAAATACAATACATTAGCAATCATTAAATACATAGAATGTGATGTTAAAGGAGAAAACGTACCTTAATATAGTCCTTCTGCAGGACCTGAATTATGGCAGAACAGGTCTCTGGAATAATGATTCCCAGAGCCTGGGGGGAGATTCCAGTCGTGAACTTGATGTCCTGGAGACTTCTCCCCGTCGCCAAGTACCGCAAGGTGGCGACGAGCCTCTGCTAGGGAGTGATGGCTTGCCGCATGCAGGTGTCCTGCTTCGTAATATAAGGGGACAGCAAAGCCAACAGACCGTGAAAAACGGGGTCCGTCATCCGGAGATAATTTCTGAAATCATCAGGATTATTCTCCTTGATCCCCCGCAGCAAAGGCATGTGCGAGAATTGGTCACGCTGGAGCAACCAATTCTTCGTTCATGAACTCCTCCTCGCCCTGTTCATGGACTGGACTTAGATCAAAGTATGAACTCCAACACCAAGCCCAAGCACAGCACGAACTCTACGACGAGTATGTACCCAAAACATGGCTTCGAAACGGTCGGCTGGTCAGAACAAACTAACGGAACACACTGAAAATCAGAAAGGCCTCAGAAGAGCGAGCTGAAAATCAGAAACGAGCGGACAAGAACACACTGAAAAACAGATACGAACTATTAAATAGAACGCATTAAAAGACAGGAACGAACTGACAACACTCACTGAAGAACAGATACGAACCCACAAGCACAAACTGACAAGCAGTAAGGAACTGAAAAGCACAAGGCTGATAAGTGCAAATTGTCTCTCACCAAACTTCTACTAACATGAAAAAAACATGATTAGCAGAAGGAGCCCAAAGTGTGGCGCACTGGCTATTGAACTTCCTTTTTATAGTGCCGTCGTACGTGTTGTACGTCACCGTGTTATTGACGTTTGGAATTTCCGACAACATTTGTGTGATCGTGTGTATGCAAGACAAAGTTTGAGCCAACATCCTTCGGAAAAAATCCATGGTTTTGCTGTCGGAAAATCCGATTGTGTGTACGCGACATAAGACATACCTTCTCTACATTTATTTATTCCTATACATGTCCCGATATGGGAGCTCCATTAGGCTGTAGTTAGGAACCACACTTTACAGAGAGGTTTTGAGGGTTTACAGAGTTTGGCTTTGGTTGGAAGAACCCAGACTCTGCTTCATATCCCTGTTGTGATTTATTTATCACTGAAATCTTTAAATCTCAACCAGGGTTCTGTGGAACCCAAGGGTTCCTCAAGGGGTGGCTAGGGGTTCTTCGAGCTGTGACCTCTCAAATGATGTTTCCTTCATAGTTCCAGGTCCAGTGTCATTTAGCTAAGTCAGCGGCATGACTGTAAGGGTGTCATTCTGGTCACCCTATAAGGTGAGGGACATTTTTCCCACTTACCACCAATGCAAGGGGCATTTTACCAATGACTAATCATACCAGGGGTTTCCTGAATCCTGAAAATTATTTCAAGGGTTCCTCTGGGGTAAAAAGGGTCAGAAAGGCTGCTTTAATGCTTTGCATTTTTTTTTAAAGTATCCCAACAAAGTCTTCTAATTCAGATGGCAAAGTATGGATAATTATGAAAACAGAACAGTTCTCTTGCAGCTACACATGACTTCATAATGAAACCTAATTAAATTCTTAACACAATTTATTTAGGACTGTAGTAATTGTATAAAATATAAAGTCAAGCTCTAGTAGACACCCTCTGGCCATATCTCATCACTGGCCAAAGGGCATGGAGAGGACAAAAAGAACTTGAATTTCAACAATAAGCTTCTGGTTAAGGCTGAAAATGGCAAACTCTTATTAAACTCAAAAATAATTCAAATTCAAAGGGCCCAATCTACCCAAAACTAATATTATTTGTTTGGCTGAAGCTACTGAGTTCTACAGTCCCCTGACCTATTTTATCTCTTGGTAAAGGCAAATAGATATAACAATGAACCACTTGGTTGTTGAGATTACAAGTGTTTGAGCTGAAAGAGCAACTGTGTACATAAAGTAGGTTGAGCTGTATCATGTTAGAACCTGTGATATCCAATATAGCAAATTTAAAGTAAACATATCTTCTTCATCCTACTAAAATGAAAAGGTATTTTATCAGTTTAATAAAAAGATACATTTTATCAGTTAAAAAAAAAGCTAAAAAATCAATAAGAATTGTGAAATCTCCACTCATAATGGCACTGAAAGTTGGGTGTGGCTGTGAACTCTATGCTTTCTAAATTTAGAGTTTACGGTAACACCCTGAACTAGCTAGGTTAAATTTAGTTTTTGGCTCTGCTGTACTCAATGGAGTAGTAATCTATTTTCTAGGTCTGGCCAGGTTTCCTTAAGCTTGATAGTTGATTAATCCTGTCTGCCTCTGGAAGAAGCTTCCAGAGAATAGAGTAGGAGGGTCAGCTACTGAAATTATGAATATTTATCTGCGCTCAGTCAAACCATGGGAGGGGCACCTAGAAGGGGGCTGAGGGAGAAGATAAGTGTTTGTGAGGCTTGCTCAGAGCAGTTTTGTCCTGGGGCTGCTGCCCCGGGATGCAATTTGTGTACTGTAGTGGCTGTTTGGACTTCAGCATGTGCTGGGCTGAGGGCCCAGAGGTGGTTTGACTAAAGAAGACTACTGGAGGGCAGCACCTGGGAACACTGGTCTGGAGAAGGAAACCTTTTTTCCTCCCACACTGGAGAGTGTCACATGGAAGCTGTCTTTGGACTGTGTGAGTAAAGACAAATATTTGGGATTCCATGTGTGCATGTACTTGGGGAGGCAAGTGTGAGGACTGAAGCTGCTTTTATAGAGTTCTAGATTAACGCGCCATTGCCTACTACCTCCTTCAAAGGATTTTGTAGGACATTTGTCCTCCTGTGGATTTATGCTACTGTTTTTGAGTATCCTAATCCCTTAAATCCCCTCCTGTTCAAATTTCTGAAAATAAAATCCACAAAAGATATCCCCTACATTTTCAGTGTGCTTCGGACTGTGTCTTGGCAGGTAGCGTCTGTACTAGCAATGAATACCTGAGGTGTAGCAAAAATAGAAATCTTTGGTGCTAGCTGACCTATCTGTGGCTACTGCTCCCAGTACCACCTCCTCAGGCACTGCCAGCACTCCTGGCTGCAGCTGCCCCTTTTTCCTGCCCGTGCCACCACAGTCCTCCTGACTGTCTGTCAGGGCTGGCTCAGCCCTTCCTTCTCTGAGCTAGCCGCTCAGCTGTCCGCTAATTGGCAGCTCTCTTCTCTCTCCACAGTTAACCAGCTGTTGTGGATCTGCTTGTCAGTCCCGCCTTCTTAAAGACATCCAGCTCACTCCTTTCCTGCCTTCGCCTTGGTCACATCACAAGAAACCATCTAATGTGTTCCTGTTTAAAGACTGGCTTGCTGACATCCCTTCTGGCTCCTTATCCTGCTTGCTGTTCCTCCACTTGGATCCCTGACTTCTGGTCTGGCTGATTACCCGATCTGGTTACTAAACTCTGGCTTGGCTGACTACCCAATCCGGTTACTGGACTCTGGATATGCTTTGACTACGCTTACTCTATTTACCTTTTTATTAATAAAAAAGTGTGATTTAACTGTACTTCTGTCTCGGTCTGGTTCATGGTTTCTGTCACTGGCTCTACATCCATCCCAGACTGCGCCATCCCAGTCCTCTCAGGCATGACCCCCAGTCTCCTGATTGTGTGTCACTCACCGGCCCTCCTCGCTGTTCCTTTTCCTCCTGCAGACTTGCCTGGCAGTGTTCTCCCACTGTCCTCTCCTTGCGCCCATGCCTCCTGGCCAGGACACCTCTGTGTGTCTTGAAGAGGGTCCTGTCCGCATTTAAGCCCAGGCCCAAGGTCACACCCCAGACTAGGGAGCTCCCTCAGAGGCCACAACAGCCTAACAATCCATTGCCAGCTTCCACCCGAACTCCGCACTGCCCCTGCTGGGCTGACCCTGAGTATTTGAGGGGGCCTGCCCCCTGCCAACCCTTCTGTTGGGGATTGGTCAGGGCCCTCAGAATTCTCCAAGTTTCCAGCTAGCAGGAAGGAGTTCACCAGAGAAGCTGCTGATGAGTCATCCAGCCTACCTGGGTAACTTAAACCCTGACCCAGAAAAAAAACACACAGGCTTGGCTGACAGCGAAACCTGAAATTTACCTACACTAACACAAACATCCTAGCACTCTAGCAACACAGCTAGGGGGTGCTACAGGGGTAAGCGCTACGTTAGGAAAAAGGGTAAGCTGACATGGGAATAGTTAGGGGGTTGAGGCTAGTCTGGATGTAAAGTAGATGTGGCTACTTTACACTTAATATTAGATGTGGCCTAAAAGCATTAAAAAAATAGGCATGGGAAGTGGATGGAAAAATGCTTCGGCATCAGCAGTCAGAGGGAGGAAAAATGTCCCAGAATCTGTGGTCAGTGGATAGAAACATGTCCCAGCATCAAGGGTTAGCTGAAAGGCCTGGAAGTGCAAGAACCAGCAGACAGCTTGGCTAGGTGACCAACAACCCTCTTCTACAGTGGATAAATTGTCCTACCAGCAGCAGCCCATTCAAATCCATGGCGAAACATGTCTTTGACTAGTGTGGTTTTTCAAATACTGGGATGATCCTGTGGGATATGAAACAGTTGGGGGGAATGGAGATTTTACGATCAGTCTCAAAAATGCTGGAGGCTCTGATGACACCTCACCACCCATTAAATGGGAGGCATTAAAGGCGGTATTACGGGGTAGTTTTATCCAAATGGGTGCCCACATGCAAAAAGAACGCTCGGCTGCGATAGCCACGGCGGTACACAAACTCAGGACACTAGAGACTACCCATAAACGCTCCCCAACTGTGGAGGTGCTTGCGGAGGTTTCCTCCGCTCGCTCTCAGCTTAGGGAATTATATGAGGCTTCGGCCCGCACCTTTGCGAACAAGCTAGCCTTTCACCAATACAAATTCCGAGATAAATGTGGTAGATCACTAGCCCGCACCCTACATGCCAAACAACCTAACACCTTTATACCCCACATACGGGACAATTCTGGGAAAACTGTCTCGTCACCCTCTGAGATGGGACAAGTTTTCCGGGACTTCTATCAATCTCTCTATAACATACCTATAACAAACCCCACCGAACCCCCCGGTACTAGAGCGGACTCACAAGCATCATATATCGCACAAAATGCGTTACCAACTCTAGACGACGAATCGATAGAGGACCTTGAAGCTCCGATATCGGAAGACGAGGTTGCCCGCGCCATTGCATCTACCCCATCGGGTAAAAGTCTAGGCCCTGATGGCTTCACCCCGAAATTTTATAAACAATTTGCCCCCCTTCTCACTCCCTTCTTAACAAAAGTATTTAACTCAATCTCTGAGCGATCGGTATTCCCACCGCAAACTCTAGAGGCACATATCACCCTCATCCCAAAACCAGACAAAGACCTGAATATATGTGCTAATTACCGACCCATTTCGCTGATAGGGGTAGATCTGAAGGTGTATGCAAAAGTGCTAGCTAATAGACTACAACCGTTGTTGCCCCGATTAATACACCTAGATCAAGTGGGCTTTGTGAGTGGACGAGAGGCACGCAATAACACCTTAAAAACACTTCTCATTGCGGATTATGCTCGAGTCCACAATGTCCCACTATGCCTTCTCACGGTAGATGCGGAAAAGGCCTTCGACCGCGTCGACTGGCAATTTCTTCGCCTATCGCTGCAACAACTGGGTCTAGGCCAAAATATGCTCTCCAGAATAATGTCCCTCTATACCTCTCCCTCCGCTAGGATTAGACTAAACGGATCTCTACCTCCAAAATTTACTATTCGTAATGGAACGCGACAGGGATGCCCCTTGTCCCCCATTCTCTATGTTCTTGTTATGGAACACCTAGCCATCGCCCTTAGAAACAACCCGGCTGTCCACGGTGTTAGTATTGGCCCCATACATACTAAACTTGCCCTATTTGCAGATGACTTGCTCATATTTGTGACCCAACCGCAAGTCTCCTTACCCTCCATTATGCAGGAGTTTCAGAGATATGGAGATGTTAGTAACTTTAAAGTCAATCATAGTAAGTCAGAAATACTCAATATTTCACTCCCAGAAGCAGCTCTCCAACAGCTTACGTCTTCCTTCCCTTTTAAGACAAACTCTATATCTATACGTTATCTAGGAATTCACATCCCAGCAGACGCTTCCCAACTATTTACCAGCAACTTTACCCCTCTACTTCTTAGAACACAAGCGGATCTGACCGCATACACATCTAAACAGCTTTCTTGGTTGGGTAGGGTGAATGTTTTAAAGATGGATGTCCTCCCTCGATTCCTCTATCTCTTTCAAGCCATTCCTATTCACATTCCCACCCCGTTTTTCAAAAAGCTTCGTCAGATTTTCTCTAAATTCATATGGCAAGGAAACCACCCCAGGATAAAATATGACACAATGATTCTTCCGAAGGCCCGGGGGGAGCGGGGGTCCCGGATGCCTCTTCCTACCATAAGGCAGCGATACTCACACGTATTGTGGATTGGTTCCATCACCCTTCCTCCAAGCTCTGGGTTCAATTAGAGAAACATCTCAATGAGGCTGAACTTTGCGCCCTGCCGTGGATACCTACGGCTCGACGTAAGGACGGTTCCCCCTCTACTGCTCTCACTCGTCAGACTCTCCAGATATGGGACCGACTGCTATTAACGAGTAAATTATCTAAACCTCGGGGCCCGATGACTCCTCTCTTTGGGACTCCAGCTTTCCCTCCGGCGGAGGATGAAGTGAGATTTGGACCCTGGAATAGGGATAGTCATAGACGTTTAGCACAGGTATTACGCGCTGACCCATCTTTGAGACCAGACCTACCCCCCCAGACGGGTCCGGGGCCCCCAATCATGTGGTTACAAAGGAGTCAATTAATGTCATACATACGTACTTTCTCCCCCATTTCAGAAATCCTGGATGACCCGACAGACCTTGATGAGCTGCTCTTACAACCAGACCCACCAACACATGTAGTATCACTGCTAAATTCCCTCCTATTGAACATAACTACCCCTGACCTTCCAACATACACGCAGAAATGGGAAACAGACCTACAGCATTCCATCTCCCCTGCCGATTGGCAAAAAAGCTTTATCCTAACACATAGGATCTCTTTGGCAACTAAGACTCAAGAAAAAGGGTTCAAGTTATTAATAAGGTGGTAAAGATGCCCGGTGACTATTCAACGGTTTAACCCCTCTCTATCAGATACTTGTTGGAGATGCCTGTCCTCTAGTGGGACAATGCTCCACATCTGGTGGGCCTGCCCTCCAATTCGGAAACTTTGGCAAAAGGTCTTTGATCTATACAGCAGGCTGATGACGACCTCACTTAAGCCCACATCAGAGATAGCCCTACTATCTATGCTTCCGGGCCCACTCAAGCTGATTAAAAAAGACATACTGCGCCACTTTTTGGCTGCAGTCAGGACAGTGATCCCCAGACATTGGAGAACAATGGATGTGCCTTCCTTGGGTGATTGAGCTGTCGAAGTGGATCGGATAAGGGATCTGGAGCGCCTTGCTGGGGTGCTACACACTTTTGTAGCCCTCCCTTACCTCTCTACATGATATCATTCCTTCCTCTCTCTCTGTCTCCTTCTATCTATGTACTGAACCAGACACTCAAATATATAAACAAAGATCATATGCCCAGAATTGCTCAATAACATGAATATTTATAATAAATGATTGAATGATCCCTACAGCGTTCCAGCCTAAATATGAGGAACCTCCTGATGACACTAACGTGTGAAATTACAAAGGTGGATATAGGATGGTTCCCCCACACATGTTATTCTACTTCTACATTAAAGTCCTCTATATACAATGTGATAATAAAGTATTTCACCAGAAGCTGTATACCAAAGCATATATTCCTGTGCGTATATAGTAAAGGTTCCCCGTATTGTTCTGTGTATTATTTATGCAATATTATACTGTAAAGTACTTTTTCTTTCTGTTATACCCTTCTATTGAAATAAACTAAGATTGAAAAGAAAAATGCTGGAGGACAGCCAGCAAGTATAGAACAAACTCTAATTAGTTTTAGGTAGATTTTTTAAAGAACATTCATTGACTACTATATCAAAAAATTGGGGCACCTGGCCTGACATGTACAGTAAATATATTAGATATTCCATAGAATGCTTAAATTTACCCACTAATTATATTTATCTGTGGTATATTTCCCAAAGATTGTATGTATTTCAATTGAACTATACTCACCTTATCTCCAGAGATGCAAAATCCACAAGCTTTCTCACTGTTGCTAACATTTTTTACCTGTCTTCATCTAAGTTCAGCATCTGCAGCTTGATTTAGATATAGTAACTCACACATATGCACGTCCATTCACCTTGGCAGATGCCGGGACTGTTCACTGAGCTGCACATGTGCAGATCAGTTAACACAAAAAAAAAAAACACATTCTCCAGTCGCTTTCTGCAGCCTTAGTTACACTGCAAATGAAGGAGAGGAGAGAAGTTGGCAGGACTAGGGAGAGGGGCTTTACACAGGGGGGCCTAGGCAGTGTGGAGGGGGGGGGAGAGGGGGGAATCCGATAGTGGACTGGAGAGGGTAAGTGTAGTGGGTGGGGAGAAATTAATGGAACCTATCTTTTGTGGCTCTACGTGCAGCAAATTATACCCAGCAGGTGGGAGGAGAAGATGCTTTTAGCACCTCTTTCAATGCAGTGCCCCCCAGTTTCGGCCCTGCTTTGCTTCATGACTACAGCAAGAATTATACTCCCAGTTGTATTTGGTGGGCACTACCACTGACCGAATGCAATCTCCCTACAACCTTGTGTAATGCATGTGCTTGTGGTGGAGTAATGCAGCATTTAGGGGGTTGAAACAGGTGGTGAGGAGGCGACATGCAGCCTGTCAAAGGCCTCTGAAAAGAAATCTGTGCGATTGCAGGATTGGAGGAGTGGCAGTTTTTTCAGTCAGAGACTCAGAGCAGCAGAGGCAGGGGCATCTGAAAATGTCAAGGAGGAAGGAGGGTGGGTGTTCAGTATGCCGCATTCACCAATTATCCAGCCAGGATCTATCACTGTGCACTACAGTAGTGTCTGTGTACTCTAACTTGGCACCTGCACATACACACAGAAAGCCCTTTCACAGTGCTGTGTATGTGCACATCAGCGGGGTGGAGTATGGGTGGGGTTGCCGGGGCTGCAGACCATCCAAACTGGGATTGCTAACCAGAGTTGAAACCAGCACTGTGATTGGAGAATTGAACTTCTTAAGCCAATTGGTAAAATGAGAGGCAAAAATTTTCAGTGAGTGAGGTGTCAACAGGGGAGCGTGGCTCACTTAATGCACTGTGATGATTTCAGCTATTCAAGTGAATGTCAAGCATTTTTTTATAGACTCTTTACCATACTGTATTTATGGACTATTATTTCGCACAGTTGTGTCACTGAGAAGTGGAAGTTTAGAGCTATTCCTTCTAAGTGTGGTAGAGCACTGCTGGAGTATTTGTTGTAATTTGCTCTTTTTATTTTGTTATTATATGAATTAAAGGGCAGCTGCCTACTATACTAATATTGGTTAATGTTTAATTTTCCCTCCAGGAGTGCGTAGTATTGGAGTATAGATTCTAAAAAGTAGATATGTTTGCAGGTCAAATGCTAGCCCCCACCTTCTGCATTTATCTACTGGCCCACCACTTTTGTGGATTGCCTTTGCTGGCAATAGGGACATGGTGGGGGTGGTGGAAGCAGCACTTAACAGTGCAAAAAGTGCTGAAACCTGCTGGTTTTAGCAGCCCAGGGTAAAGAAGGATGAAGGTAAGCACAGTGGCTTAGCACAGCAGCACTAGGGTCATCGGTTTGAATCCAGACGATGGCACTACCTGGCTTGAGTTTACATGTTCTCCCTGTGTCTGCTTGAGTTTCCTCCCACACTCCAAAGACATTTTGGTAGGTTAATTGGCTCCTGTCTAAATTGAGCCTGATAAGTGTACTGTATGTAAGAATATAAGTTAGGGACCTTAGATGGTAAGTTCATTCAGGGCAGGGACCGATGTAAACGTATAATAAATATGTAAAGCTCTGTGTAAATTGGTGGTTCAATATACACTCATTGTCCACTTTATTAGGTACACCTTGCTAGTACCAGGTTTGACCTACTTTTGCCTTGAGAACTGCCTTAATTCTATGTGGCATAGATTCAACAAGGTGTTGGAAACATTCCTCAGAGATTTTGGTCCATATTGATATATTTGCAGTTGCTGCAGATTTGTCAGCTGCACATCCATGATGCGAGTCTCCCATTCGACCACATCCCAAAGGTGCTTTATTGGATTGAGATCTGGTGACTGTGGAGGCCATTGGTGTACAGTGAACTCATTGTCATGTTCAAGAAACCAGTTTGAGATGATTTCAGGTTGTGGCATGGTGCAATACCCTTCTGAAAGTAGCCATCAGAAGATGGGTACACTGGAGTCATAAAGGGATGGACATGGTTATCAACAATACTCAGGTAGACCTGGCATTTAACTGCTTCAGATCCGGGCCATTGCCAAATGACGGCAACAGCGCGGATCTAAATTGCCGGGACTACGTCCATTGACGTCGTCCCGTGCACGAGCGGCCTGCGCGCCCCCTGCAGGGCGCGCGCGGCGCGCTCGGTGATCAGCGAGTCTATGAGACTCGCCTGATCACAGATCAGAGTAAGGGGTTGGTCCCAACCCCTTACCACATGATCAGCTGTCAGCCAATGACAGCTGATCATGTGATGTAAACAGAGCCGGTAATCGGCTATTTTTCCTCCTCGCGCTGACAGCGTGAGGAGGAAAAAAAAACCCGATCACCGGCGGCCGTGATCGGGACATCAGTCCCGATCACGGCAATCATCTGTCACAAAGCAATAGGCAGCAGTGCTGCCTACCAGTGCCCACCAGATTAACCCATCAGTGCCCACAGTGCCATCAATCAGCGCCACCCATCAGTGCCCACAGTGCCACCCATCAGTGCCCACAGTGCCATCCATCAGTGCCCACAGTGCCACCCATCAGTGCCACCCATCAGCACCCACATCAGTGCCACCCATCAGCACCCACATCAGTGCAACCTATCAGTGCCCATCAGTGTCACCTACCAGTGCCCATAAATGCCCATCAGTGCCGCCCATCACTGCCCATCAGTGCCACCCATCAGTGCCCCCCATCAGTGCCCCCCATCAGTGCCCCCCATCAGTGCCCCCCCATCAGTGCCCCCCCATCAGTGCCACCTATCTGTGCCACCTATCTGTGCCACCTATCCGTGCCACCTATCCGTGCCGCCCATCCGTGCCGCCCATCCGTAGCCATCAGTGCCGCCTTATCTGTGCCCATCAGTACCGCCTTATCTGTCCCCATCAGTGCCGCCTTAACTGTGCCTATCAGTGCCGCCTTAACTGTGCCTATCAGTGCCGCCTTATCTGTGCCTATCTGTGCCGCCTTATCTGTGCCTATCTGTGCCCATCAGTGCAGCCTATCAGTGCCCACCAGTGCCGCCTCATCAGCGCATATCAATGAAGGAGAAAAATTACCTGTTTGCAAAATTTTATAACAAACTATTAAACATGATTTTTTTTTTTTTCAAAATTTTCCATCTTTTTTTGTTTGTTTAGCAAAAAATAAAAACCCCAGCTGTGATTAAATACCACCAAAAGAAAGCTCTATTTGTGGGAAAAAAATGATAAAAATTTCATTTGGGTACCGTGTTGTATGACCGCGCAATTGTCATTCAAAGTGCGACAGCGCTGGAAGCTCAAAATTGGTCTGGGCAGGAGGGGGGTTTAAGTGCCCAGTAAGCAAGTGGTTAAACAATGCTCAGTTGGTTCTAAGGGGTCCAAAGTGTGTCAAGAAAATATCCCCAATGCTTTCATGTTTTTTACTCCAAATTCTGACCCTACCAGTGAATGTTGCACCTGAAATCGAGACTCATAAGACCAGGCAACATTTTTTCAATCTTCCATTGTCCAATTTTGGAGAGCCTGTGCGAATTGTAGCCTCAGTTTCCTGTTTGATTTGTTGTTCTTTCAGGGATGGCATTCTGCATACCTTGGTTGTAACAAGGGGTTATTTGAGTTACTGTTGCATTTCTATCATCTTGAACCCATCTTGCCCATTTGCCTCTGACCTCTGACATCAACAAGGCATTAATGTCCACACAGCTGCTGCATACTGGATATTTCCTTTTTTTCCGACCATTCTCTGTAAACTCTAGAGATGGTTGTGCGCGAAAATACCAGTAGATCAGTAGTTTTAGAAATATTCAGATCAACCCGTCTGGCACCAACAACCATGCCACATTCAAAATCACCTAATTCCCCTTTCTTCCCCATTCTGATGCTCGGTTTAAACTTCAGCAAATCGTCTTCACCACGTTTAGATATCTAAATGCATTGAGTTGCTGCCATTTAATTGACTGATTAGCAATTTGTGTTACCAAGCAATTGAATAGGTGTACCTAAACAAGTGGCCGGTGAGTGTAAGTACCTGTAATAATAATGTCCACGTAGCATCTGGGGCTTGCAGTGTGGGAGTTTCCTTGTGCCATTTAGTTACTGACAGCCAGGGGCGTTGCTAGGTCTAAAAAAGATCTGGGGCTAGAGCCCATAGCACCGGTCACCAACCCGGGGCGGGGGGGGGGGGGGGGGGCACGCTGGTGGTAAGCAATTTTTCACTGGCAAAGGTAGGCTGGTGTTGGCGTTTCAATCATCATGGAACCATGGTTGTTATGGTGTCAGGATGATTGAAGCGCATTATTTCTACATTACATTACATTGTAATATATAATGAAGTAGTTCTACTCACCATAATGCCGAATCAGTGGGAGCCTTGGGCGTGTCACTTGCCACCGCCACCTGCCACTACATGTGGATTGTCACTTGGCACCATTTGCAGATTGCTATTGCCACCATTTGCAGATTGTCACTTGCCATGCCAGCCAGTGCAACCAAATGTGCATTGTCGCTGCATTGGTGGCAGGCTGACAGCACTGGTGCATGTAGTGAGGGCAGGAGAGCGAAAATGCGGGACAGGCAGTGAGAGATGATGTAATCTCTCTGCTCCCTGCCGCACCTCCGACATTTAAAAGGCCCGCACTGTGAGGGCGAAGAGCGCTGATGTGTGGCCAGGGCCTATCCTAGGGTCACAGACGCCTGGGTGCAGAAATATTTCTGGCGCCCCCACGTGGACGTGGTCGACTTACTAACTCCTACCCTTTACAAATGTTTATATGGCAACGACTCAAACACAGAGATCCTCCCCTAAGTATTCTTTGCTACCCTGGGATCCTCCCACAATCTCTTAACAATAAACAAAATACAGGAAGAGAAGCAGAGTACTCTAATGGGACCTGGAGGGGAGTCTCTCTAATGAACAGAGAGAGAGAGTCTGTTAAAAAGAGCCCCCAGGCATACTACAGGAGATTTTCAGAGACTGCAGATATGATACAGAAGATGGTCAGAGACATGATAAAAGAAATGGTCAGAGACTGCAGACATGATAAAAGAAATGGTCAGAGACTGAAGACATGATAAAAGAAATGGTCAGAGACTGAACACATGATAAAAGAAATGGTCAGAGACTGAACACATGATAAAAGAAATGGTCAGAGACTGCAGACAGGATACAGGAGTGGGTCAAAGACTGCAGACATGCTACAAGAGATGGTCAGGGACTGCAGACATGATACAAGAGATGGTCAGAGACTGCAGACATGATACAGGAGATGGTCAGAGACTGCAGACCTACTACAAGAGATGGTCAGAGACTGAAGACATGATAAAAGAAATGGTCAGACTGCAAACATGCTACAGGATATGGTCAGAGACTGCAGACATGATACAGAAGATGGTCAGAGACTGCAGACATGATACAGAAGATGGTCAGAGACTGCAGACATGATACAGAAGATGGTCAGAGACTGCAGACATGATACAGAAGATGGTCAGAGACTGCAGACATGATACAGGAGAAGGTCAGAGACTGCAGACATGATAAAAGAAATGGTCAGAGACTGCAGACATGATACAGGAGATGGTCAGAGACTGCGGAAATGATACAAGAGATCAATGCATCAAATGCAGCCTCATCAGTGCCCACCAACTGCAGCCTACCAGTGCCCACCAACTGCAGCCTACCAGTGCCCACCAATTGCAGCCTACCAGTGCCCCTGGATCACACAGAGCGGCGATGATCTCGGAGCTTGGATTTGAATCACCTGGGCAACCATTGTAACAAAGTCGCGCCTCCTAGACCATCTCGCGGCTCCTATGATACACATCACACTGATTCAATTTTACTGCATTGGATCAGTGTTTTGTCTATCTCACAGGACCCAGTCTAGGAGGCGGGACTTTGTTACAGCGCCACCGGTCATTTCAGACCAAAGCTTGTGTTTTGTGTGCAGGCCCGGACTGGGACAAAAATTAGACCCGCCATTTTAGATTGAGCAACCAATTTTTCCAGGGGGGGTTGGTCGGACGTTTTTGGGGATGGCTAGTGACGGATAGTGCGGAGTCGGTCCCCTGCACTGTATTGTAAAAGGGGACTGCACTGTAATGATTACATGCGACAGTAGAATAAAGAAATTATTCCCGCGCTAACAAGAAAAGAGTCTAAAATAGTACTACGGACAAGCTGCATGCACTGAATAAAGGTGCAAACCAAACTTTAAAAGGACATAAAAATATTAAATAGTGCTGCGCTAATCCAAAGCGCCCCTGTTAGGGGACTTAAAGTGATGGTAAATAACTAAAAAGTGGTATAAATAGCATTAAAGTGTTGGCAATCCGCCATAAAACATCACACTCATCAATATATAATGGCAATGCTAAAACCAGTAAAGACAAATCAATGTGTAAATATATTGCTAAAAAATCATTCACCATAAATAATGCCATTAAATGAATACTCCATCCATAACTGAAATCATGTGCAGAGATCAATGGTGTCACCTAACATAAAAAACTATGTGACTCAAATAGAGTGGCAAACAAAAATAGCACATAAAGTGACAAGTGCAAAGTGAAACAAAAAAAATTAAAATAAAATAAAAATAAAAAATGTAAACCAGTGCAATGTTCGCAGGTTGTTCAAAACTATAGCAAGCAATGGTGCTAGATAATGTGACTTGGAAGATTTGGCATGAACCAGATGTGACAGTAGAACAAGGTCCTTTTTTGTTTAAAATAAAGGTGATAGCGTCCTGACATGCAACGGTCGCTCCGTGGTGCTTGACTTAAATAACCCGGTGCTCAGCTTCGTGTACAAACACTCCTGTGAGAGATGGCCCCTTACCTTAAGGCAATAGGGCAAACGCATATAACCAGGGGTCTTTGCACAGGGTCCTCCTTGAAGCAATGGAGCAGGCGTGTATGACCAAGAATCTTTTTTAGGGGGGTCCTCCTAGGATGTAGAGCCCTATCCTCACGGTCCCAATTCCAGGGGGTGGTTCCCTCGGTAAATAGGGGGGATAAAAAACACGGGGAGCCCCAATAGTGTAATACTGCTAGAACCAGTAGCTTTATTAAGGTAAAACACGGTACTCACATATAAAACAGCAATGATGTTCCTATCTCCGACTATTGGGGCTCCCCGTGTTTTTTATCCCCCCTATTTACCGAGGGAACCACCCCCTGGAATTGGGACCGTGAGGATAGGGCTCTACATCCTAGGAGGACCCCCCTAAAAAAGATTCTTGGTCATACACGCCTGCTCCATTGCTTCAAGGAGGACCCTGTGCAAAGACCCCTGGTTATATGCGTTTGCCCTATTGCCTTAAGGTAAGGGGCCATCTCTCACAGGAGTGTTTGTACACGAACCTGAGCACCGGGTTATTTAAGTCAAGCACCACGGAGCGACCGTTGCATGTCAGGACGCTATCACCTTTATTTTAAACAAAAAAGGACCTTGTTCTACTGTCACATCTGGTTCATGCCAAATCTTCCAAGTCACATTATCTAGCACCATTGCTTGCTATAGTTTTGAACAACCTGCGAACATTGCACTGGTTTACATTTTTTATTTTTCTTTTATTTTAATTTTTTTTGTTTCACTTTGCACTTGTCACTTTATGTGCTATTTTTGTTTGCCACTCTATTTGAGTCACATAGTTTTTTATGTTAGGTGACACCATTGATCTCTGCACATGATTTCAGTTATGGATGGAGTATTCATTTAATGGCATTATTTATGGTGAATGATTTTTTAGCAATATATTTACACATTGATTTGTCTTTACTGGTTTTAGCATTGCCATTATATATTGATGAGTGTGATGTTTTATGGCGGATTGCCAACACTTTAATGCTATTTATACCACTTTTTAGTTATTTACCATCACTTTAAGTCCCCTAACAGGGGCGCTTTGGATTAGCGCAGCACTATTTAATATTTTTATGTAATGATTACATGCCCCTTTACAGTACAGTGCCCCTAGCAATCACAACCCCCCCCCCATCACAGTGCCCCTTTGCTGTCATGCCCCCCTCCCCCTTTTCTCTCTACTCACAGTGGCCCCTTTTATTCTCTGCCTCCCCTGCAAAGTCCTATCTTCTGCAGAGCATCGTAAGGAGTCAGCCTGTGTGTCCTTTTCCACCCCACCCCCCCGACGTATCAGCAGGGCACGGGCGAGAGGAGCTGCAGATCTGGATCATATTAACAAGCGGGTGACTACATGCTTGCTAAAATGAAAATATTCTGTGTGCAGATCTCCAGCTCCTAGCATTGCATTCAGATCTGTAAAAAAATACATTAAATAATTCCTGGTCAGTATTTTCCATGGGTACTCCTGACTACTCATACACACATGTACACACAAAGCACTACCCCCTTGAAAATAAAAATGCAAGAAAAGTCAACAAGATTATCAATTAGAATATAAAGATTTTCATACAAAAGAGCCACATGGGAGGTGGAGAAATTGAACACATTAATACTCACATGGATGTCTACACATCGGAGTAAACGCATGCACTATACAGGTCAGACTTTTTTCTTCCAGGAAGCTGTGTGCCGGGAGCCTTAGGCCTTGCTCACAGGGGCATACTAAAGTCTATGCCCATGGAGGGCTGTGGTTACCTGCACAGGGGACACACAGGTGTGCCATGCATCCATGTCGAGTCTGACCCCCCCGCCCCATCTACCCCAGACTGACCCCCCCCTGCCCCGACTGACCCCCCCTGCCCCATCTACCCCCAGACTGACCCCTCACCCCATCTACCCCAGACTGACCCCCCGCCCCATCTACCCCAGACTGACCCCCTGCCCCATCTACCCCTAGACTGACGCCCTGCCCCATCTACCCCCAGACTGACCCCTCGCCCCATCTACCCCCCCCACCCCATCTACCCCAGACTGACCCCCCCGCCCCATCTACCCCAGACTGACCCCCCCCGCCCCATCTACCCCAGACTGACCCCCCCGCGCCATCTACCCCAGACTGACCCCCCCGCCCCCATCTACCCCAGACTGACCCCCCCGCCCCCATCTACCCCAGACTGACCCCCCGCCCCATCTACACCAGACTGACCCCCCCGCCCCATCTACCCCAGACTGACCCCCCTGCCCCATCTACCCCAGACTGTGCCCCATCCACCCCAGACTGACCCCCCGCCCCATCTACCCCAGACTGACCCCCCCACCCCTATCTACCCCAGACTGACCCCCCGCCCCCATCTACCCCAGACTGACCCCCCTGCCCCCAACTACCCCAGACTGACCCCCCGCCCCATCTACCCCAGACTGACCCCCCTGCTCCATCTACCCCAGACTGACCCCCCTGCCCCATCTACCCCAGACTGTGCCCCATCCACCCCAGACTGACCCCCGCCCCATCTACCCCAGACTGACCCCCCGCCCCCATCTACCCCAGACTGACCCCCCGCCCCCATCTACCCCATACTAACCCCCCCCCGCCCCCATCTACCCCAGACTGACCCCCCCGCCCCCATCTACCCCAGACTGACCCCCCGCCCCATCTACCCCAGACTGACCCCCCCGCCCCATCTACCCCAGACTGACCCCCCCGCTCCATCTACCCCAGACTGACCCCCCCTGCTCCATCTACCCCAGACTGACCCCCCTGCTCCATCTACCCCAGACTGACCCCCCTGCCCCATCTACCCCAGACTGACCCCCCCGCCCCATCTACCCCAGACTGACCCCCCCGCCCCATCTACCCCAGACTGACCCCCCGCCCCCATCTACCCCAGACTGACCCCCCCGCCCCATCTACCCCAGACTGACCCCCCGCCCCATCTATGCCCATGGAGGGCTGTGGTTACCTGCACAGGGGACACACAGGTGTGCCATGCATCCATGTCGAGTCTGACCCCCCCGCCCCATCTACCCCAGACTGACCCCCCCCTGCCCCGACTGACCCCCCCTGCCCCATCTACCCCCAGACTGACCCCTCACCCCATCTACCCCAGACTGACCCCCCGCCCCATCTACCCCAGACTGACCCCCTGCCCCATCTACCCCTAGACTGACGCCCTGCCCCATCTACCCCCAGACTGACCCCTCGCCCCATCTACCCCCCCCACCCCATCTACCCCAGACTGACCCCCCCGCCCCATCTACCCCAGACTGACCCCCCCCGCCCCATCTACCCCAGACTGACCCCCCCGCGCCATCTACCCCAGACTGACCCCCCCGCCCCCATCTACCCCAGACTGACCCCCCCGCCCCCATCTACCCCAGACTGACCCCCCTGCCCCATCTACCCCAGACTGTGCCCCATCCACCCCAGACTGACCCCCCGCCCCATCTACCCCAGACTGACCCCCCCACCCCTATCTACCCCAGACTGACCCCCCGCCCCCATCTACCCCAGACTGACCCCCCTGCCCCCAACTACCCCAGACTGACCCCCCGCCCCATCTACCCCAGACTGACCCCCCTGCTCCATCTACCCCAGACTGACCCCCCTGCCCCATCTACCCCAGACTGTGCCCCATCCACCCCAGACTGACCCCCCGCCCCATCTACCCCAGACTGACCCCCCGCCCCCATCTACCCCAGACTGACCCCCCGCCCCCATCTACCCCATACTAACCCCCCCCGCCCCCATCTACCCCAGACTGACCCCCCCACCCCCATCTACCCCAGACTGACCCCCCCGCCCCCATCTACCCCAGACTGACCCCCCGCCCCATCTACCCCAGACTGACCCCCCCGCCCCATCTACCCCAGACTGACCCCCCCGCTCCATCTACCCCAGACTGACCCCCCCTGCTCCATCTACCCCAGACTGACCCCCCTGCTCCATCTACCCCAGACTGACCCCCCTGCCCCATCTACCCCAGACTGACCCCCCCGCCCCATCTACCCCAGACTGACCCCCCCGCCCCATCTACCCCAGACTGACCCCCCGCCCCCATCTACCCCAGACTGACCCCCCCCGCCCCATCTACCCCAGACTGACCCCCCGCCCCATCTACCCCAGACTGACCCCCTGCCCCCATCTACCCCAGACTGACCCCCCCTCCCCATCTACCCCAGACTGACCCCCCGCCCCCATCTACCCCAGACTGACCCCCCTGCCCCATCTACCCCAGACTGACCCCCCCGCCCCATCTACCCCAGACTGCCCCCCTCGCCCCATCTACCCCAGACTGACCCCCTGCCCCCATCTACCCCAGACTGCCCCCCTCGCCCCATCTACCCCAGACTGACCCCCGCCCCATCTACCCCAGACTGACCCTCCACCCCATTCATTCAAGACTAACAACCCCCCCCCAGACTGACAGACCCACACTCACAAAGACACTAACACCCCCTACACTCAACTTCTGTCCCTCCAGACTAACTCAGACCCTGTACAGCTCTTCCCCGTGAAATCAAATCCCCTGTGCCTCAAATGTCACCTGGGCATGGAAACTGGCACATTGGGATCAGACTCGGCGCTCCGCCCCTCAAACTAATCAGTGTTTGTAAGACCTGGAGGAGCCTGCAGTGATTAGACACAAGGAGCTGATGACTGCTCCAATCACATACATGGGGCGGGGCTTGTGGCTCTCCAGACGTCCACTGCTCTTCAGTGCTCAGTCAGCAAGGGAAAATCAACGGGTTGAAACATTCCACAAGCCAGCCAGATGATTGGATGACTGTGTGTGTGTCCCCTCCCCCTCCTCTCCGTACATTTGGACACTGACATCGCCGCCTCTGTCCTCTTCACCAACTGAGGATGACATCGTTGGTGGGGCGGGAGAGCAGACACAGTCCGGGCCAGTGTGTGTGACACACACAAGGAGGGGAGCATTCTGGCACTCGGGCGCCCCCACCTCTGCCGCGCCGGGGTGCAGGGCACTGTGTGTGGCGAGCAGTGAGGGCGGAAGAGTAATGACAGGCGGGCGGAGAGAGAATATGTCATCTCTGCTCGTCCGCCCGCTCGTCTCTCCACCTTCAAAGCCGCGACCCGCTGAGACTCGGGGCTATGGGCTGCACATTCGGGGCTCCAGCCTCGATAGCCACACCCTAGTGACGCCCATGCTGACAGCTGTACCAAAAGCACCCATGCAGAATAATTAAATGTGTGGGTTTTTAAAAAGCACGAATGAACATAGAAAGTCATACTACAAAATGTTGATGTCCACCTACCACAGGCAGTAATTTTCTGTTTATACAGTGTGTATGTGAACCTAACTCATCCATAAACACACTTTCCCAATCTACTTAATCTCCCCTTTAAACAAGCATAAGCCTGGTTTCCCAAGGATGAATAAATATCTTCTATACATATTGCTATGCTAAATACATTCTTGAGACTGTCAACATTAACCAGCTTGGCGGTCCTGTCCTCCCTACACAGCCAATTAAAAATAGATTCTTTGATTCCTTCAGATTATCTGGCTATCCATCTACTAACAATAATAATGTCTACTCAGTACAAATCAACTCCTTGGTTTCCGAACACCTTCACACATACCCGTCTCTGTGATTACATTTGTAAGTGCTTGTAAAGAAAATAAGTGACATAAGTGAACAGCAGAAACTAAAATAATAAAATGCAGAATGCATAGGTTTAACTATGTAGGACAGATCAAAACTGATGTTTAGCTAGAAAATAAAGAAAAAACAAACAAATATTCTCTATAGCTTTAGTCAACCCAAATTACTTATAATAAAGTATATCCCTTGTCATGTAAACAGCTGGAACCTGTAGAAATCTTCACTGCAGGGATGCCCTGTCCTCTTCCTGCTGCTGACACTGTCATATTTAATAGCTTCAGATCTTACATAGTTACATAGTTGGTGAGGTTGAAAAAAGACACAAGTCTATATCCAGTTCAACTTGTGTGTGTGTGTGTGTGTGTGAGAGAGAGTGTGCGTTTATGTCAATAGTACATTGTATATCCCTGTATGTTGTGGTTGTTTAGGTGCCCATCTAATAGTTTTTTTTTAATTATCGATGCTCTCTACTGAAACCACTGCTTGTGGAAGACAGTAAAGAACCCCCTATGCAGTTTAAGGTTAAACCGCTTCTCTTCTAATTTTAGTGAATGGCAGCGTGTCTTTTTAAATTCCCTTTCACGGAACAGTTTTTTCCCTATGCTAGGGTCACCAGTTCGGTATTTGTACATTGATACCATATCCCCTCTCAAGCATCTTCTCTCCAGAGAGAATAAGTTCAATGCTTGCAGCCTTTCCCCATAGCAGAGGTCAGGGGCGGCCCGTCCATTAAGGGCACATGGGCACCTCTCCCCTGTTTATCACAGCCTCCCCTATCCATGCGTCCGGCCCCTTTCAGGACACCAGCACATGGATTCCAATGCAGAGGGGCTGGTTTTTTGAAGCACCAATTAGAGCCAGAGGCTCTAATAGGGTTCAATATGGGTTTGGGTCGCAGAGAGTGCGCTCTGATCACACCCAGGTGTGTTACAACAGCGAATGAATATTCACTGTTGTAACAATGATCCTCCTCCTGGCCAATCGGGAAGCAGGTTTTGACACCGGTCACCCAATTGGCTGAACCTTCCAGGCGATCCTATAAGGAGGAGGAGGAGAGGAGCTGCAAGCCGCCATGGAGGAGAGGACTGGAGCTCGCTGCACCACGCTGCCTGCCACCCGCCGCCGCTAATGGGGTGTTGGACCGACCAGCAAACAGCTGGGGGGGGGGTGGCACTGGAGGGGGGTTGGATGGGTGGTTTTTTGCTGCCCCCCAAAAAAAAACACCAGCCGCCACCGGCTGAGGTCCTCCAGTCCCATTATTAGCTTTATTGCTATTTTCTGGACTCTCTTCAGCTCCAGCACATCCCTCCCTAGGACTGGTGCCCAGCATACTCAAGATGCGGCTGGACCAGAGTCCGTGAAGCTTTGAAGCTGCTGTAAAGTTCCTGAAGAGGTCCCACCACCTACTCCCTCCTCCTTTATTGAGAAAAAAAACTTCCATTACTTTCAGTGCCTGTAACATCATCTGTGAATGGGGGAGAAGCTAATGAGTCACAGGATTCTCTCCTTATTCACAGATTGTGTTACAGGCAGCAAAAGAAATGAAAGAATATTTCTAAATGAAGGAGGAGAGCAGAGGTGCTAGGCCCCTGTCGGGAGATTTTTCACAGCAGCTTCACAGGAGACCCAAAACTATCAACCCGCACAGTGCTAGAAATTTAGACAGGAGGAGCACAGGGCATCCCTGCAGTGTACAATTCTCCAGGACCCAGCTATTTGAACAATATGGGACATCTTGAATTATAGGTAAGTTAGCTCACCAAAACAATAAAAATGTTTTTTTATGCCTAACTTCAGCTTTAAAGCCCAATTAAACTCTGTGTATTTGTTAGTATAATCCAGCATATGGGGACGGGACCTTGTCAATAACTATTTCATAGCATCTTTACAGAAGATCGAAAGCTATTAACTATCACAGTTTGAGAAATTCAGAGACAGGAAGAGGACAGGACATCCCTAAAGTGCAGCTTTCTCCAAGACCCTGCTGTCTGCTCAAAGTGGGACATCAGGTAAGTTAGCTCCAAAAAAAAAACATAAATATGTTTTTTAATGACTAAACATCTTTAAAGCCCAACTGAACCCTATATATTTATTCACGACAGATGCATAACTGCTAATACAAACAACAATGTAAGGGACTGCCTTCCTCCTATTGATAATAATACTAGGGGCATTTCTACTCCCTCTGAGAACCTATACATATTCTATGTTGTATCTTAAATTCTCCTGGCAATTACACTCTAACAACATGTTGTATACTACATAATCTTGACCCTCTAAGCTGGTCTGTACATTACATACCAAAATGTTCATGAACATTTCATCTGAGTTCAATATTTTGAAGAGGTACAAATATGTCTGAAGATTCTCGTTTATGCAGGTCATCGAATAGATACTGGTAGTTTGTCACATTCAACTGGACTTGTTCTTTAATCCTGAGAATGTTTTAATGTATGGTGGCATTTGTTGTTGATACAAGGAGCAGGTTGACGCTGGTGCCTACGGGAGTATTTACTAGGATATAAGGACTTCTTGATACCTAGAGCTTTACAACTGTAGCCCATGAATCTGATCTACAGGTGCGCTTCTCCATCCTATCTTGAATTTTTTGGATTCACGGAAAGTCCACTCTTTTTGCACTGGCTTACACATGAGCTATGATGGGAACGTTTACAGGATAGATGATGTTATATGCACCGTTTGGCTACCCCTACAAGTATCCATGCCACATTGGGGCCTGTGGTCCTTCTGAGGCTCCTATGTCTTCCCCCAAGATGTGTACAGCCCCACATATGCTGTTCTGCCATCTTGATTGAAACCCTATATCATATGGTCCTGTGTAAGCTACCCTGTATGCAAAATGCATTGACCTTGTGGATTGAGACAAGTGCACCTACATTGTAATAACAGTTGGTATACTACGTATAAATATGCACAATGTGTCTTTGTCTTGAATCCTATACTATGTGTGGGAATTTTTCATTCTCTATTGATATTAAAGTTTTGTCATTTTTTGCATATTTTACTATTGTTCATGAGTAGCACCCTCTAGTGCTAGAATTGTAGATAGGTTTTTGATGTTTAAGTGTAGCCACATATGGGACAGCTAGCACTAAGAACTACAACAACAATTTTTGCTACACCGTAGGGGCTTGCAGTCCCTGCCTGCAAAGGGCATTTGCTTTGGGCCTGCCTGAGCCAGTGTCAGGCCCCAACCACAGTGCTAGTTGGTATCGGGAGTGATAGTCTGCAAGCAAGTGTATGTGCTGGATGTGACGAGAAGAGGTTGTACAGTATCTCACAAAAGTGAGTACACTCCTCACATTTTTGTAAATATTTGATCTTATCTTTTCATGTGACAACGCTGAAGAAATGACACTTTGCTACAATGTAAAGTAGTTAGTGTACAGCTTGTATAACAGTGTCAATTTGCTGTCCCCTTAAAATAACTCAACACACAGCCATTAATGTCTAAACCACTGGCAGCAAAAGTGAGTACACCCCTAAGTGAAAATGTCCAAATTAGGCCCAAAGTGTCAATATTTTGTGTGGCCACCATTATTTCCCAGCACTGCCTTAACCCTCTTGGACATGGCGTTCACCAGAGCTTCAGAGGTTGCCACTGAGGTTCCATGATGACGTGACAGGGCTGGTGGATGTTAGAGACCTTGCGCTCCTCCACCTTCCATTTGAGGATGCCTCACAGATGCTCAGTAGGGTTTAGGTCTGAAGACATGCTTTGCCAGGCCCTTACCTTTACCCGCAGCTTCTTTAGCAAGGCAGTGGTCGTCTTGGAGGTGTGTTTGGGGTCATCATTTTGGAATACTGTCCTGCGGCCCAGTCTCCGAAGGAAGGGCATCATGCTCTGCTTCAGTATGTCACAGGATATGTTGGCATTCATGGTTCCCTCAATGAACTGTAGCTCCCCAGTGCTGGCAGCACTTGTCTTTGTACTCCTCACCTGGTTGCCGCCACACATGTTTGACACCATCTGAACCAAATAGGTTTATCTTGGCCTCATCAGACCACAGGACATGCTTTCAGTAATCCATGTCCTTAGTCTGCTTGTCTTCAGCAAACTGTTTGCTTTCTTATGCATCATCTTTAGAAGAGGCTTCCTTCTGGGACTAAAGCCATGCAGACTAATTTGGTGCAGTGTGTGGCGTATGGTCTGAGCACTGACAGGTTGACCCCCCCACCCCTTCAACCTCTGCAGCAATGCTGGCAGCACTCGTACGTCTATTTCCCAATGACAACCTCTGAATATGATGCTGAGCACGGGCACTCAACTCCTTTGGTCGACCATGGCGAGGCCTGTTCTGAGTGGAACCTGTTCTGTTAAACCGCTGCATGGTCTTGGCCACCATGCTGCAGCTCAGTTTCAGGGTCCTGGAAATCTTCTTATAGCCTAGGCCATCTTTATGTAAAGCAACAATTCTTTTTTCAGATCCTCAGAGAGTTCTTTGCAATGAGGTGCCATGTTGAACTTCCAGTGACCAGTATGAGAGAGTGAGAGCCATAACACCAAATTTAACACACCTGCTCCCCATTCACACCTGAGACCTTGTAACACTAACGAGTCACATGACACTGGGAGGGAAAATGGCTAATTGGGCCCAATTTGGACATTTTCACTTAGGGGTGTACTCACTTTTGTTGCCAGTGGTTTAGACAATAATGGCCTTTTGTTGAGTTATTTTGAGGGGGCAGCAAATTTACACTATTATACAAGCTTTACACTCACTACTTTACATTGTAGCAAAGTGTCATTTCTTAAGTGTTGTCACATGAAAAGATATAATAAAATATTTACAAAAATGTGAGGGTGTACTCACTTTTGTGAGATACTGTATATAGCAGTGGTGTATATAGATCAGTCCCTAAATTTCCTATCTTCAATTAAGTGGGCATCCCATATGCCTCATATCCCCAACCAAGTTTTATTCCCCTAATAAAACAAAACAAAATAAAGCACTGTTTCTTGACTGAAGTGTGTCTGGAAATTCATGTGCCTGGCTGTGCAGGGCGGGAGACGAACCACAATGACCAGCAGCCCCTACTGAGGTACCGCTACATGCGTATAACCTCAGCAGCACAGCACTAATTTTATTTTGTTGTTAAAGAAGAGGGGAGGCTACACATGGTCCTGTCCCAACTTTTTTTTAGATGTGTTGCTGCTAATTCCAAAATTACCTTATTTTTTTCTTAAAGTTGTATATTTTCTCAGTTTAACCGCTTCAGCCCCGGAAGATTTTACCCCCTTCCTGACCAGAGCACTTTTTGCGATTCGGCACTGTGTCGCTTTACCTGACAATTGCGCGGTCATGCGACGTTACACCCAAACAAAATTAACAAACTTTTTTTCCCCACAAATAGAGCTTTCTTTTGGTGGTATTTGATCACCTCTGCGGTTTTAATTTTTTGCGCTATAAACAAAAAAAGAGCGACAATTTTGAAAAAAACGCATTATTTTTTAGTTTTTGCTGTAATAAATATCCCCCAAAAAAATATAAGAAAACATTTTTTTTCCTCAGTTTAAGCCGATATGTATTCTTGTACATATTTTTGGAAGAAAAAAAAAAATCGCAATAGGCGTATATTAATTGATTTGCGCAAAAGTTATAGCATCTACATAATAGGGGATAGTTTTATGGCATTTTTATTTTTATCGGGACTGCGACATTATGGCTGACACATCGGACAATTTTGACACATTTTTGGGACCATTGGCAATAATACAGTGATCAATGCTATAGAAAATGCATTGATTACTGTAAAAATGTCACTGGCAGTGAAGGGGTTAACACCAGGGGGCAATCAAGTGGTTAATGTGTTCCCTAGTTTGTGTTCTAACTGAAGGGGGAGGGGACTGTGCAGGGGAGCTGACAAATTGCTGTTCATACTCTGTATAAACAGACGATGTGTCTGTTCTCCCCTCCGAGAACCGGAAACTGTGTGTTTACACACACAGATCCCGATTCTCCGTGTGCCCCGAGCGATCGCCGGAGCCCAGCGGTGATCTTGACCGCAGCGCACTCGCATCGGCTCGTGGGGCGAGCGGGGGGTCCGCGCACTCACCCCCTAGTGGCCACAGGGCGAAGCGACATTACATAACGTCATTTCACCCAGCCGTGCCATTCTGCCGCAGTACAACTGCGGCGGATGGTCGACAAATGGTTAAACATTGATATGTTTTCTATTGTGAATAAAATATGAATTTATGAGATTTGAAAATCATTGCATTCTGTTTTTATATTGATTTTACAAAGTATCTCAATTTTTTTGTAAATGGGGTGGTACCTTTGTGGTCAAACTGATTTTCATAACATGTATGAAGATCAGGAGTTCTGACTTTACTTTGGCTTTCAAATCTGCATTTCTGTTTCAGGTTGGTGACTCAGAAAAGAGGACAGTAATGGCAAATCTGTATTTGTTTCTATCTACCGGTTTTCTGACTGGCACATCATACTCCAAAGGTGAGATTCCTGCTGTTTTTCAGGAAGCCATTGAAGGGTAGGACTCTCCATGAAACTATAAAGGCTAGCTCCATACGGGGTACAATGTAAATCAAACATCTCTATATGGGAAACTTGTCTTATATTTTTAAACATTGCATGTTGGCCTTTTTTTTAGAGATTTTTGTAATAAAATGTTTGTTTTTTATTAAATATGCATTTGTCTCATGGATGTGCCAATAAAATCCAGTGTTTTTGTATTAGGAATTTTCCTGTCGGTTTTTCATTTCTGAATATATTTTTTAATGTGGCACAGTGGAAGCCTAAATTATTAGATTTGCATGTCAGATGGTTCTTTTTAAAGCATAAATACCCTTTAAAGTTGCATACAATGTTGCCATGAAATTTGGGGCAGGAGTTAGCTGTTCAAGGTAGGTGGATGAATGTGCAAATTGTTGTCAAAACCTATCCCACACTGTCCTCTGCAGGAAGTCCTCACTTTAGTGCAAAATAATTTACGGAAAACAATATAGCCAAAAGAACGTCTATTTTGTGCCAAAAAACAAAACACATATGTAGTGCTTTGTTATGAAAATGTAGTGATAATATTATTGCCCATAGCTGTAATATAAAAATGTCTCTGGTCCTTAAGGAGTACAACGATACAGGAAATATAGTGGTCCCAGGGGCAGAAAAGGGTGACCAAACAAGTGTATCCTTTATCCCTATAACTTCTGGCCTTTAGTTTTCACTTAAAATAATATTCTTAGGTTGAATTCCATATATTGAATCAGCATATAGCAGGCAATAAAACAGAGAATCACACCTGATGCTAGATAATAAAATGGTACAGCACTTCTATGTGGAATTGTACTACAGTGATGTATAATTATCAGAAATAATTGTTCTAACAAAATTCAGCATAGCAGCACATCTGAGCTTTCCAAAAATTCTCCTGTAATTATACACCCTCGTGAATTACTGCTGCGAGATTCTCCCTTATAATTATCCCTGCATTGTTTGATTTATCTGTGAAGAGGTGAGCCATCATTTCAACCCGTAGACAAGACTTCAATGCACCTTTCAACAACTTTATTAGAACACTGACATTTCACTTGACACAAATCTGAAAATCCATTTTCTGTTTTACAGCTTCCTATCCGACAAGTATGATAAAGAACAGTAATAATTTCTAAAGTGAACCTTTCACAACAGAAATTAGGAAGCTGCTACTGTCATTTTTTTTTTCTTAGATGTTGCTATTTCTTGGTCTGTAATACGGATCCTGAGATGAGTGTTGTTAAAAGAAGAAGAGGGTGCTACACTGTGGTAAACATAGCCCTGTCCTAATTTTTTTTAGACGTGTTGCTGCTATGAATTTCCAAATTACCTTGTTTGTTCCTAACCCCTTCAGCCACGGAAGGTTTCACCCCTTCATGACCAGGCCATTTTTTTGCAATACGGCACTGCGTTGATTTAACTGACAATTGTGCGGTCATGCGACACTGTGTCCAAACAAAATTTGTGTCCTTTTTTCCCCCACAAATAGAGCTTTCTTTTGGTTGTATTTGATTACCTCTGTGTTTTTTTATTCTCTGTGCTATAAACAACAAAAGACTGACAGTTTTGAAAAAAAAACAATATTTTTTACTTTCTGCTATAAAACATATCCAATAAAAAAAATGTATAAAATCAGATTTCCTCATCAATTTAGGCCAATATATATTCTGCTACATATTTTTGGTAAAAAAAATCCCAATAAGCATATATTGATTAGTTTGTGCAAAAAGTTATCATGTCTACAAACTATGGCATATTTTTATGGCATTTTTATTTTTTGCGAGTAATGGAGGTGATGCAGGTGATTTTTAGCAGGACTGCGACATTGCGGCCGACAAATCAGACACTAAGTGACACTTTTTGGGGACTAGTGACACTAGTGGCACTGTCACTGTATAAGTGACACTGGCAGGTAAGGGGGTACCATCAGGGGCAATCAAAGGGTTAAGTGTGCTCCTAGGGAGTGCTTCTAACTGTGAGGGGATAGCTTAACTGGAGGAAGAGAGAGATCTGTGTATCTGCTTAGCAGAAACTCAAGATCTCTATTTTCCTCTCTGGAAAAAAAAAGCCCAGAGCATGGTTTTGCAAGTAATTATAGTATGAATTGTTGATTGAAAAGTAAACATTACAGAAGTTTCTGACCTTTTATGGAGTAATATAAACTGATCCACTTCCCTGCGGAACATAAAAGTGCCCTATATAATTAGAGTAACGATGACAACTGACCTATTTAAAGCGGAACTTCACCCAAAAGAGGATCCTCCTCCTCCTCCTCTTTTACACTTGGCACAAATTTTTTTTGTTTGAAGGAACGGGTACCTAGTTTGACTGGTACACACTGCCCCATGTCTGATCAGATCTCCACGGCAATCCTTGTTTAAGAAGTTCTGCCTCTCCTGTCAACAATTGGTGGACATCACTTCCGCCGGACCCATTGATTGACTCCCGCTGTGTCCAATCACAGCGGGAGCGGGTCATCTGTGGCCCGTCGCTGCGCCCCAGACCTAGGAAGAGACAACAACACACAGGTACGTTGTTTCGCGCCGCCGGGCTGCCCTGCCACAGTAAATGTGCGGTGCGCGGTCTGGAAGCGGTTAACATGCTACATTTTCCTGGTTTAATTTACTGTATATGTTTACTATTTTCTGTCGTGAATAAAATATGGGTTTATGAGATTTGCAGCTCATTGCTTTCTGTTTCTATGTAGATTTTTACACAGCGTCTCAGCTTTTTTGGAATTGTGGTCCAACTGATTCATATCAAGTATTCAGATCAGAAGTTCTGACTTTACTTTGGCTTTCAAATCTGCATTCTTGTTTCAGGTTGGTGGCTCAGAAAGGAGGACAGTAATGGAAACCCTATATTTGTTTCTATCTACTGATTTCCTGACTGGCCAAGCACATCACACTCCAAAGATAATATTCCTGATGATTTTCAGGAAGCCATTGAAGGGCAGGACTCTCCATGAAACTACAAAGGCTAGCTCCATACGGGGTACAATGTAAATCAGACATCCATATATGGAAAACTTGTCTTATATGTTTAAACATTGCATGTTGGCCTTTTTTAAAGATTTTTGTAATAAAATGTTTGATTTTTATGAAATGTGCAGTTGTCTCATGGATGTGCCGATAAAGTCCAGTGTTTTTGTATTAGGAATTTTCCTGTCAGTTTTTCATTTCTGAACTCTCCATGAAACTACAAAGGCTAGCCCTAACTATTACATCTAACTAGAATGATATTGTCATGACTCTACAGTAATATTTTCATGCCCTGTCTGTCTCTTACCTGGTCTGTGTATTGGCCTTAGGGCTTGCACTCTCACACCTGCATGGTTAAGTAATCTTCCCTCAGTGTGGCTCCACCCTAGCCTCAACAGGAACCATTATTTAACACCATGTTCTCCAAGCCTGCCTTGCTGAGCAATATTGTGTGTTTAGTTTCCTGTTTCCTGCTTGCCGTGTGCTCTATGTCTCTGTTAACAATCTTGGCTTGTTCTTGATTATCCCTGGCTGCTTTTGACCCTGACCTTTTAGCGTGATTTCTGTCTATCCTTGTCTGCTAGTCACTGTGACCTTTGGCTTATCTCCTTACTATCCCTTGTTGTCCTGGACTGCTGCTTCCTCTCTATCCTCCTGTAGTCTACCATGAGCATTAGCTGGGAGACCCTGGGGGCCGTGACCTGGAGTCAGTTGCAGCGCAGTCCATCCTCACCACTAGAGGCTCTGGTGATCACCTGCTGGCTCTTAGACTCCGCGCCCTGGGGAATCTTATGCTCTAGTTCCCAGTGGGATCCATGTTGGTGCTTCAGTTGACCTGCCTTCCTGAACCACCCAGAGTTCCATCCGCAGCAATCAGCCATAAGGTTCACTACCTAAGCGGTGTACTCCTGACTCTAATGGTGAGCATCTGTCACCTGGACTCAGGTGACCTGACAGATATCTAACTCTTTCAAGAAGGTCTGGAACCTGTTTAAGACTACCATGGACCAAAGGTCATCCACACACCCATAAAATTCAATGAGGCTTCTGATCTGAATATTTCCTTAGTGGCCTTATTTCCATAGTGTGTGGGGTTTTCATACAGATGTGTATATACTTAGCTCTGTGTGAGCTTTGTGTGAGGGCGTGGGCGGGCATATATTAGGGAGAATGTTATAACCATGGAACAGCATATTTTATATCTTTTGGTGGGTAATCAAGATCTAAAATATGGACACAGTCTCACCTTTTTCTCATTTTTTGTTTTATTGTGATAGCATTAAGTTTGGTCTATGTTAGTCTTAAAGCAGTTGTTCAGTCTTATATTGGAAAATTAAAAGTCAGCAGCTACAAAAACTGTAGCTGCTGACTTTTAATAAGCAGGCACCCACCTGTCCATGGATCCAGTGCTGTCCCCATCTGGACGTTTTCTTCACTGGGCCTACCGGTCGCTGATGCCGGCATACTAACTGTGGGCAGCTGGCTGTGACTGCTTGCAGCTTCACAGGTGACTGCTCACCGTGCTGCAAGATCTAATTGGTCTTTCTGTGACCTGTGACGTGTCCCAAAAGGCACCAGGGAAGGAGGAAGGCCAAACTTCAGCTCGGATTGCCACGGAGATCTGACCGACATGGAGGAGCAGGTACCAGTCAAAACTAGGTACCCGTTCCTTCAAAAGAAAAAAAAAATGTGTGCCAAGTGTGAAGGAGGACAGGGAGGATCCTCTTTTGGGTGAAATTCCGCTTTAAACAGGTCAGTTGTCATTGCTCTAATTATATAGGGCACTTTTATGTTCCTTAGGGAAGTGGATCAGTTTATATTACTCCATAAAAGCTCAGAATCTTCTGTAATGTTTACTTTTTATTCAACAATGTATACTATAATTACTTGCAAAACCATGCTCTGGGCTTTTGTGTAGTACAATTTATAAACCAATGGCAGCTTGTCAAAACTAAATCAGCCCTAATTACTTCTTCATGTCAGTTACTTTGTCTGTTTTCTGCCCTTCTTGCTAATCTCTAGTCAGGAAACAAAAAGATGTCCTTATGACACCCAGCTACTGATAAGTTACACTTTTTTCAAGGTTCACGCCTTGTTCAAGCAATCTGGTAATCATCCTTCATATGCTCGGGTAAACATGACCATTCTTTAATATAATTTGCATGACAAACGACAAGGTTTTTTTTTACCACTTATGGTAATTCTGTGTATTGTTGATGGAAGCCTGAAATGCAAAAACACATTGCGGTGATTACAGATACTGTATGTGCTGCATTATGATGGTGATTATTATCAGGTAAATGGAGACTTATTTGACAAATTTCATGCAAAATAAGCCACTGAATTTACATAATCGTCACATATTCATCAGTTATAAGTAGTGAGCATTAGGCATTTTGTTGCATGCAAAGTAAAATGAGTAAAATGGAACAGCTGCAGTATCAGGCACACAGCAAAGACATCAATCTGGAAAATATGTTTTTTTTGGGGGGGGGGGGGGGGGGGGATGTCCTTTTGGAAAACTAGCCATAGTTAAATAGGCAGAGGCTGTATACATATTTTGTTTATGTAATATGTTACAGTGCACTTCTCTAACATACTTGTCATTAGACATGTGCAGAACGGAAAAATTTGTTTTGTTTCGTTTCGGATAGATTCGTTATGTTACTAATTTTGTTTCGTTATGGAATTTGTTAAGTTTGGTTTTGGAATTCATTTAGTTCTATTTCGTTAAATTCATTTAGTTCTATTTCGTTTTCGTTAAATTTAATTTGGTTTTTGTTAAAATTAATTTCATTTATTAATTTTAGAACGAATTCCAACTTTTCAGAAAGATTAGAATTCGGATCGGTCCAAAAAAAAAAAAAAAAAAGTAACCCCCCCGCGTCCTTAACAACCATGAGTCATCATCAGTCAGCAGGCTTCCTCACTGACAGATGAATATAAAGATAAAGAATGCCGGCAATTGCCCGGTAATAGAAAAATGTTTTTAAAAAAATGGCATAGGGTCCCCCCCCCCCGGTCTATACCAGGCCCTATGGGTCTGGTATGGATTTTAAGGGCCCCCCCCCCAAAAAAATCCATACCAGACCCTTATCCAAGCAAACAGCATGGCAGGTCAGAAAATGGCACTGCCCCGTTTATAGTCCCGACATACGTGTTTTACGTCACCGCGTTCAAAGCGATCAGATTTTCTGACAACTTTGTGCGACCGTGTGTATGCAAAACAAGTTTGAGCCAACATCCGTCGGAAAAAATGGATTTTGTTGTCGGAGTGTCCGATCGTGTGTACAGGGCATGACCCTTATGCCCTGTACACACGATCAGACATTGATCGGACATTCCGATCACAAAATCCGTCAGATTTGTTCCGACAGATTTTGGGGCAACCTTGTCTTGCATACACACGGTGGCATAAAGTAGTCGGAAAATTCGATTGTTCTGAACGTGGTGATGTAAAACACATACGTCGGGACTATAAACGGGGCAGTAGCCAATAGCTTTAGTCACTTCAATTATTCTGAGCATGCATGGCACTTTGTGCGTCGGATTTGTATACACACGATTGGAATTTAAACGATCAGATTTTGTTGTCGGAAAATTTTATATCCTGCTCTCAAACTTTGTGTGTCGGAAATTCCGACGGAAAAAGCCTGATGGAGCCCACACACGATCGGAATTTCCAACAACACAATCCGATCGCACTTTTTCCGTCGGAAAATCCGACCATGTGTACAGGGAATAAGAACACCATCCTTACAGTCAAGCACAGATGTGGAAACATGATGCTTTGGGGCTGTTTCTCTGCTAAAGGTACAGGCCGACTTTGCCTCATTGAGGGGCCAATGGACAGGGCCATGTACTGTAAAAATCTTGAATGAGAACATTCTTCCCTCACCCAGAATACTGAAGATTGGTCGTGGATGGGATTTCCAGCATGACAATAACCCAAAACATACCGCCAAGGTAACAAAGGAGTGACTCAAAAAGAAGCACATTAAGGTCATGGAGTGCCCTAGACAGTCTTAGACATGTGCAGGATGAAAAAAATTGTTTTGTTTGGTTTGGATCTGTTATTTAACTAAATTCATTTAGTTAAATTCGTTACATTCATTTTCGGGATTTGTTTAGTTTCGAATTTGAAAAAATTTGACCACATTCAAAAAAAAAATCTACCGCATTTGAAAAAAATCTACCGAATTCGAAAAAACTATCAAATTCGAAATAATTCTACCGCATTCGAAAAAATTTGACCGAATTTGAAAAAGTAAACTATATATAACCATTTTCCAAAATTCGAAATTCGTATAGAATGAAATCGAATTTGAATAGAAAAGATTAGCATAGAATCGAAAATACTAGAAAAGAATAGCATAGAAAAACAATAGCACAGAACAGAAAAAAATATTATATATATATATTCTATTCAAATCTTTTCTTTTCTAATTCGAATTAATTCTGTACCAAATTCGGAAGATATATATATATATATATATATATATATATATATATATATATATATATATATATATATATTATTATATTATTATATTTCTATTCTATTATAATTTGTTATTATATTTTTTTCTATTGTTTTTTCTATTCTGGCCTTTTCTATTAGAATTCGATTTCATTCTATTTCATTCTATATAAAAAAAATATATATATATATATATATTTCTAATTTCGTATAGAAGGAATTAGAATAGAATAGAAAATAATAGAAAAGAATAGACTAGAAAAACAATAGAACAGAATAGAATAAAATATGATATATATTATATTTTATTCTATTCTGTTCTATTGTTTTTCTATTTTATTCTTTTCTACTCTAATTCAAATTCATTCTATATGAAACTAGAATTTCAGAATTTCTGAAATTTCAAAAATTTGAATAGAAAAGATTAGAATAGAATAGAAAATAATAGAAACAATAGAAAAAATAGCATAGAAAAACAATAATACGGAATAGAAAAAATATAATATGTATTATTTTCTGTTCTATTGTTTTTCTATGCTATTCTTTTCTATTACCCGGTATTTTCTATTTTATTCTAATCTTTTCTATTCAATTTTACTCTATACGAAATTCGAATTTCGGAAGATATTATATATATATATATATATATATATATATATATATATATATATATATATATGTATATATATATATATATGTATGTATGTATGTATGTATGTATGTATGTATGTATGTATATATATATATATATATATATATATATATATATATACATACATACACACAGTGGGGACTGAAAGTATTCAGACCCCGTTAAATTTTTCACTCTTTGTTATATTGCAGCCATTTGCTAAAATCAATTAAGTTCATTTTTTTTCCTCATTAATGTACACACAGCACCCCATATTGACAGAAAAACACAGAATTGTTGACATTTTTGCAGATTTATTAAAAAAGAAAAACTGAAATATTACATGGTCCTAAGTATTCAGACCCTTTGCTCAGTATTTAATAGAAGCACCCTTTTGATCTAATACAGCCATGAGTCTTTTTGGGAAAGATGCAACAAGTTTTTCACAGCTGGATTTGGGGATTATCTGCCATTCCTCCCTGCAGATCCTCTTCAGTTCTGTCAGGTTGGATGGTAAATGTTGGTGGACAGCCATTTTCAGGTCTCTCCAGAGATGCTCAATTGGGTTTAAGTCAGGGCTCTGGCTGGGCCATTCAAGAACAGTCACAGAGTTGTTGTGAAGCCACTCCTTCGTTATTTTAGCTGTGTGCTTAGGGTCATTGTCTTGTTGGAATGTAAACCTTTGGCCCAGTCTGAGGTCCTGAACACTCTGGAGAAGGTTTTCATTCAGGATATCCCTGTACTTGGCCACATTCATCTTTACCTCGATTGCAACCAGTCGTCCTGTCCCTGCAGCTGAAAAACACCCCCACAGCATGATGCTGCCACCACCATGCTTCACTATTGGGACTGTATTGGACAAGTGATGAGCAGTGCCTGTTTTTCTCCACACATACCGTTTAGAATTAAGGCCAAAAAGTTCTATCTTGGTCTCATCAGACCAGAGAATCTTATTTCTCACCATCTTGGAGTCCTTCAGGTGTTTTTTAACAAACTCCATGCGGGCTTTCATGTGTCCTGCACTGAGGAGAGGCTTCCGTCGGGCCACCCTGCCATAAAGCCCCGACTGGGGGAGGGCTGCAGTGATGGTTGACTTTGTACAACTTTCTCCCATCTCCCTAACGAAAGGGGGAAGGATCAAAGACCAAGCCTTGTTTTTTACAGGTGCATATGAGTTTAAACAAGGGCTTATCCACTGCCCACTCAAATTAGAGCACCTGTGTGTTTTATCAACCCCGGTAATGGACGGAGATATTAACTCCGAGCATGGGGAGATTGTCCTCTGAACTTAATCAAGACATCACAAAAAAGAGAACCAGAAAAATGGTCTGTAAAGCAGTTCATCAACGAGGACCCATTAACATATAGATTATAATTCTTTATTAGTTATCAAAAAGAGTCAAACAAGTAAAAAAAGACAAACTATGTTCCAGATAACTCCTCCACATCAGAAAACAGCTACTTTCAACATATAATTAAAAATAAGACTGACGTCTTAAGGGACTTGGGTGGCCACCATACCTATTATACACCTCTCTCATACACAGCAGCCATACACATGCAGACAAAAATTTCCCGAAACCCTTATGCGATCTGTTTTTTTGATTGTCCAGAAAAGACTCCAGTTAAAACATAGTTACGGCATCAATTGGGTATGCATAGTGGAATTATTTGCCTGCATGGAGTAGTTATAGTAGAGATGAATCAATAATCCATTAACAAATAAAAAGTTCCCGGCTGGATTTGAATGCAGTGCGGTGCCAAGCCGTGTAGCCGGACAGCAAATAGTCCTTTAAGCTTCTGTTTGTCCCCGGTGTAAATATAGACAACACTGGTTACGATGTATTCACTCCCCAAAAGAAAAGATAAGAGATGTTTGAAGCTCACCCATAAGAGGTCACAGGATGGTAGATTTCCTCTCCTATTGCAGACTTCAGTCCGTTTCACAATCTCCTCGCTCACTGAAAAACACTGCACTCGCGTCTGGGTTGTTTGATTCAGCCTCACAGCCTACGGTGAGCAGCAGGGATCACTTCCAACAAACAGGCAGTGTTCAGGAGCTGATACGGAGCATATTGTGGAGAGCAGTATCCGGATTCAAGGGTGGTTAGTGAGTGGGGAAGGTCCTTTCAACAGATGCTTCATGCTGTGTGATTGCCGGCAGTTGAGCAATACACAATTTAATGGAGAGGGTTCTAGGTATATGCGTACAGCCAGAGGTCCCTGTCACCACAAGCACGGTGGTGCGATGCTTACGCGTTTCGCCTGGTCACAGGCTTCCTCAGAGCATGCGCAGTAGGTCAGGGTCAATGCTTTAAATAGCTGGACTAATAGAAACAATCTTCAATTAAAAACACCTGATCACCAATCATAACGTCATTCACCATAAGTGCAACTCCTAATTAAAAGACATGTGCGTTCCACAGGGGGAGGAAAGAAAGCTGCCTTCAGCCATAGATAAAGGGCAACTCTAGGTTACAAGTTGTTAGAATGCCCATATTCACTGAGATAGAAGATTATATTAATACCTGAATAGTATTTTGTTAGAAGGACAGGGAGCTGGGAAAAGATAAAAGTGGACAAAATCAAAAATATATGTGAAACGTTGACTGAACATACAATACATTATATTATGGGTAGTCCTGTAGTTATGCAGGGTCACCACTTATTCTCTTATTTATTTATTTATACATTCAGTCAACGTTCCAAGAATACCGAAAGGTTACATTCGTTATTTAAGCCGGAAGGCTGCATACTGTTCAGATAAAAAATCCACATTTTTTCCTTTTGGTATAAGACCCTGTCAAAATCCCCCCTCCTAGATGGTAAATTCAGTCTGTAAATACCTTTGCACCTCATGCCCCTGGGGTCTCCCCCATGTTCCTGCAAGAAGTGCAAGGCTAAAGGACTATCATCATCTTTGTTGAGGATGCCCTGGACATGTTCACCAACTCTGACCTTCAGCTGTCTCTTGGTCTTGCCAACATAATTTAGTCCACAAGGACAGGTCAGCATGTATATTACACGTGTAGTTGTGCAGTTAATAAAACTGTTAATTTTGAATTGCTTGTTGCCATCAGAGTTGGTGAACATGTCAGTCTTCTCGACGTATTTACAGATATGACATCTCCCGCATGGGTACATGCCCCTGAGGGGGGGAAGGCTAGTAAGCCAGTTCTGTGTTTTGGGTCTATTATACTCAGAGTGTACTAGATGATCTTTAAGGTTCCTTGCTCTTCTAGCTGTAAGAAGTGGCCTGTCCCCAACGATCTTTCCCAAGATAGGGGCTTCAGACAGTATGTGCCAGTGGCGACCCAGGACCCTCCTTATTTCTTCCCACTGTGCTCCATACCTGGTAATAATCCTGATAGGAGCCTGGCTCACATTTCCTGATCTATTCTCTGTTTGGTTTCTAATGAGAGACTGTCTATCAGTGAGGAGGGCTCTCTTCTTGGCTTTCCTAATAATTTTATGGGGGTATCCTCGGTCCCTGAACCTCCCATAAAGATCCTGTAACTCAGTGTGGAAGTCATCTTCCCGTGAGCAGTTCCTCCTAGCTCTGAGGAACTGACCCACTGGGATGCCTCGTATAAGGGGCTTTGGATGGTGGCTGGAGGCCAATAATAGTGTATTAGCCGCTGTTTCTTTCCTGAAGGTTTTAGTCTGGAGTCCACCATCATCAGCCTTGATGGTGAGGTCCAGAAAGGGCAAAACCTTTGGGTCCCATGTGTATGTAAGTCTGATATTTCTATCATTACTGTTTAGTTCATCCATAAAAGCAATGAGTTCCTCAGATGTACCTCTCCAAAGCATGATCACATCGTCGATGTACCTTAGCCACAACAGACAGTGGCCACGGTACATCGACGAGGGATATACACATTCCTGTTCCCACATGCCCAGATGCAGGCATGCATATGAGGGCGCCCATGGCGCTCCCATCGAGGTGCCTCTAATTTGTCTGTAGTGAGCTCCTAGGAATTGAAAACAATTGTTCTCTAACATGAAATGTAGCAAATCAATGATAAACTCATTTTGGGTGGCCTGCATTGGAAATTTATTATCCAGGAAGTAGTGTGTTGCTTTGAGGCCCCATACATGTGGGATTGATGTGTAGAGCGACTCTACATCAATCCCCACGAGTAGAACGTTCTGCGGTACCTCCTTCCCATCCAATTTTTGAAGGACATCCCTCGTATCTTGGACATATGAAGGGAGTTCCCAGACCAACTCCTTGATTAGTGCATCCACATATTTGCCAACCCTTTCCAGTGGGCCCTGTATAGCAGATACTATGGGTCTCCCCGGGGGGTTTGTCATAGATTTATGGAGTTTAGGGATGGTGTAGAACGTTGGGATATTAAATTCATGGACACTCAAATATTGGTATTCTTTACGTGAAATCAGGGATTCTTCATGGGCCATATGGAGTTTAAAATTAAGATCACATACTATTCGTGCAAAGGGATTTGTAGAAAGCCTCTGATAGGTGGTTACATCGCGTAAGAGGCGCATAGTCTGTTCCTCATACATTGCATGGGGCATTAATACAGTATTCCCACCTTTATCACTCCCCTTTATTACAACATCAGTGGCTTTCTCCAGCTCCCTTAGGGCCTTTCTTTCTTTCTTGGTGAGGTTATCCTGTCCCTTATATTCCCAGTTGATCCTGGACATATCCCTCCTAACCTGTTCCAGAAAAAACTGGATATGTTTGTGTTTGGACAGGGATGGCATTTTCAGGGATCTGATCTGCAGTTTAGATGGACGTGGGCCTACTTGTCCCTCTGTTTCAGAATCAGAATCCTGATTTTCTTCAAGCAGAGCAACTAAGGCCTCCAAAGCTTCAAGTTCTTCCTTATTTTGTTCATCTCCCTTTACAGACTGATTACCTCTATCTGAATGCCAGTATCTAAAGATTACCCTCCGCAAGAACAGGTTTAGATCCTTAAAGACCTCAAACTCACTCATAGTGGCAGTGGGTGAAAATGATAAACCCTTCTGCAACAGGGAGACATGATGTTGATTTAGTGGGAAGTCAGATAGATTTACCACTTTGAGATCTGATGATGACTCAGCCATCATATATGTAGCCTGATCATCAGATACAGATCTTAGTGTTTCCGTGACCCTGACCTGAGTTCCCGTGGATTTGTCTTTGTTTCTTTTTCTATTTCCTGGCTGCTCCTGTTGCTTTTTGTATATTTCCTGGTTATTGTAGTGTCTTTTAGTCTGTCTTTCCTGGGGACTTGTGTATCTGTATCGTCCCCTTCCTGGTCTAAAAAACTCACTGATTTATCTTGTCTTTCTAAATCACTATCAGTAGAAGAATGCCTCCCCTGTTTGATATTGGACCTACCTCTCCTCCCTCTTCGTGATCTACTTCTCCCTCTAGGAATGGTGGGATCGAACATCTCCCCATTCTCCCAGTCTAGAAGGTTCTGTTTAAACTTTTCCTGCTTAGTTGATTTTAGCATTTTTTGCGTTCTTTCAACTTCTCTTTTAAGTAAATCATTGCTCTTAATAAATTCAGGATCAGTTTTATAGGGTTCAAGCAGCTGCACGCTCATATCAATTTCTTGTTTAATTTCATCTAATTGGGTTTGCTCCTCATCCACAATCATTTGCAAAATTGCAAGACCACGATCTAGACAGCTCTTTTTCCACAGTTCAAGGAATCGAGGTGTATGGAGGTGGCCTGCTGGAATAACTTTTTCTCGCAGCCCCCTGGGTATGATTCTATGCTCAATATGAGATTTAAGCGAAGAAATATCCCATTTTCTGTTTAAAAATTTAATAGTAAGTTTTTTATGATTTTTCAGTAGTTTTTTCAGATTGTCATCACTGCTCTGTGGTAAAGGGGTGTCACGAGAAAAGGCCGATTGAATTTCTAGATCAATATCCTCTGCTATGAGGTAGGCCATGTTGATAACCCAGGATACCACTGGCCAGTAAGGCAAATACAGGCTAATATCTTATAGAAATATAGGATAGAAATATATTAAATTACCATAGAGACATCTTTAGTCATGCATTGTACTACTAATTATACCTCACAAGTTGAAAATATGGAACGCACATGTTCAAACATTACAAAAATTAGGGGTGATAGTAAAATATATATAGAAAGTAGAGATCTGATGTGGGTTGAGGCAGTCAGTGATCCAGAAGGGAAGTATAATCCCACTAAATTGTAAAGCATAACGAAAGGGGGAAGGATCAAAGACCAAGCCTTGTTTTTTACAGGTGCATATGAGTTTAAACAAGGGCTTATCCACTGCCCACTCAAATTAGAGCACCTGTGTGTTTTATCAACCCCGGTAATGGACGGAGATATTAACTCCGAGCATGGGGAGATTGTCCTCTGAACTTAATCAAGACATCACAAAAAAGAGAACCAGAAAAATGGTCTGTAAAGCAGTTCATCAACGAGGACCCATTAACATATAGATTATAATTCTTTATTAGTTATCAAAAAGAGTCAAACAAGTAAAAAAAGACAAACTATGTTCCAGATAACTCCTCCACATCAGAAAACAGCTACTTTCAACATATAATTAAAAATAAGACTGACGTCTTAAGGGACTTGGGTGGCCACCATACCTATTATACACCTCTCTCATACACAGCAGCCATACACATGCAGACAAAAATTTCCCGAAACCCTTATGCGATCTGTTTTTTTGATTGTCCAGAAAAGACTCCAGTTAAAACATAGTTACGGCATCAATTGGGTATGCATAGTGGAATTATTTGCCTGCATGGAGTAGTTATAGTAGAGATGAATCAATAATCCATTAACAAATAAAAAGTTCCCGGCTGGATTTGAATGCAGTGCGGTGCCAAGCCGTGTAGCCGGACAGCAAATAGTCCTTTAAGCTTCTGTTTGTCCCCGGTGTAAATATAGACAACACTGGTTACGATGTATTCACTCCCCAAAAGAAAAGATAAGAGATGTTTGAAGCTCACCCATAAGAGGTCACAGGATGGTAGATTTCCTCTCCTATTGCAGACTTCAGTCCGTTTCACAATCTCCTCGCTCACTGAAAAACACTGCACTCGCGTCTGGGTTGTTTGATTCAGCCTCACAGCCTACGGTGAGCAGCAGGGATCACTTCCAACAAACAGGCAGTGTTCAGGAGCTGATACGGAGCATATTGTGGAGAGCAGTATCCGGATTCAAGGGTGGTTAGTGAGTGGGGAAGGTCCTTTCAACAGATGCTTCATGCTGTGTGATTGCCGGCAGTTGAGCAATACACAATTTAATGGAGAGGGTTCTAGGTATATGCGTACAGCCAGAGGTCCCTGTCACCACAAGCACGGTGGTGCGATGCTTACGCGTTTCGCCTGGTCACAGGCTTCCTCAGAGCATGCGCAGTAGGTCAGGGTCAATGCTTTAAATAGCTGGACTAATAGAAACAATCTTCAATTAAAAACACCTGATCACCAATCATAACGTCATTCACCATAAGTGCAACTCCTAATTAAAAGACATGTGCGTTCCACAGGGGGAGGAAAGAAAGCTGCCTTCAGCCATAGATAAAGGGCAACTCTAGGTTACAAGTTGTTAGAATGCCCATATTCACTGAGATAGAAGATTATATTAATACCTGAATAGTATTTTGTTAGAAGGACAGGGAGCTGGGAAAAGATAAAAGTGGACAAAATCAAAAATATATGTGAAACGTTGACTGAACATACAATACATTATATTATGGGTAGTCCTGTAGTTATGCAGGGTCACCACTTATTCTCTTATTTATTTATTTATACATTCAGTCAACGTTCCAAGAATACCGAAAGGTTACATTCGTTATTTAAGCCGGAAGGCTGCATACTGTTCAGATAAAAAATCCACATTTTTTCCTTTTGGTATAAGACCCTGTCAAAATCCCCCCTCCTAGATGGTAAATTCAGTCTGTAAATACCTTTGCACCTCATGCCCCTGGGGTCTCCCCCATGTTCCTGCAAGAAGTGCAAGGCTAAAGGACTATCATCATCTTTGTTGAGGATGCCCTGGACATGTTCACCAACTCTGACCTTCAGCTGTCTCTTGGTCTTGCCAACATAATTTAGTCCACAAGGACAGGTCAGCATGTATATTACACGTGTAGTTGTGCAGTTAATAAAACTGTTAATTTTGAATTGCTTGTTGCCATCAGAGTTGGTGAACATGTCAGTCTTCTCGACGTATTTACAGATATGACATCTCCCGCATGGGTACATGCCCCTGAGGGGGGGAAGGCTAGTAAGCCAGTTCTGTGTTTTGGGTCTATTATACTCAGAGTGTACTAGATGATCTTTAAGGTTCCTTGCTCTTCTAGCTGTAAGAAGTGGCCTGTCCCCAACGATCTTTCCCAAGATAGGGGCTTCAGACAGTATGTGCCAGTGGCGACCCAGGACCCTCCTTATTTCTTCCCACTGTGCTCCATACCTGGTAATAATCCTGATAGGAGCCTGGCTCACATTTCCTGATCTATTCTCTGTTTGGTTTCTAATGAGAGACTGTCTATCAGTGAGGAGGGCTCTCTTCTTGGCTTTCCTAATAATTTTATGGGGGTATCCTCGGTCCCTGAACCTCCCATAAAGATCCTGTAACTCAGTGTGGAAGTCATCTTCCCGTGAGCAGTTCCTCCTAGCTCTGAGGAACTGACCCACTGGGATGCCTCGTATAAGGGGCTTTGGATGGTGGCTGGAGGCCAATAATAGTGTATTAGCCGCTGTTTCTTTCCTGAAGGTTTTAGTCTGGAGTCCACCATCATCAGCCTTGATGGTGAGGTCCAGAAAGGGCAAAACCTTTGGGTCCCATGTGTATGTAAGTCTGATATTTCTATCATTACTGTTTAGTTCATCCATAAAAGCAATGAGTTCCTCAGATGTACCTCTCCAAAGCATGATCACATCGTCGATGTACCTTAGCCACAACAGACAGTGGCCACGGTACATCGACGAGGGATATACACATTCCTGTTCCCACATGCCCAGATGCAGGCATGCATATGAGGGCGCCCATGGCGCTCCCATCGAGGTGCCTCTAATTTGTCTGTAGTGGGCTCCTAGGAATTGAAAACAATTGTTCTCTAACATGAAATGTAGCAAATCAATGATAAACTCATTTTGGGTGGCCTGCATTGGAAATTTATTATCCAGGAAGTAGTGTGTTGCTTTGAGGCCCCATACATGTGGGATTGATGTGTAGAGCGACTCTACATCAATCCCCACGAGTAGAACGTTCTGCGGTACCTCCTTCCCATCCAATTTTTGAAGGACATCCCTCGTATCTTGGACATATGAAGGGAGTTCCCAGACCAACTCCTTGATTAGTGCATCCACATATTTGCCAACCCTTTCCAGTGGGCCCTGTATAGCAGATACTATGGGTCTCCCCGGGGGGTTTGTCATAGATTTATGGAGTTTAGGGATGGTGTAGAACGTTGGGATATTAAATTCATGGACACTCAAATATTGGTATTCTTTACGTGAAATCAGGGATTCTTCATGGGCCATATGGAGTTTAAAATTAAGATCACATACTATTCGTGCAAAGGGATTTGTAGAAAGCCTCTGATAGGTGGTTACATCGCGTAAGAGGCGCATAGTCTGTTCCTCATACATTGCATGGGGCATTAATACAGTATTCCCACCTTTATCACTCCCCTTTATTACAACATCAGTGGCTTTCTCCAGCTCCCTTAGGGCCTTTCTTTCTTTCTTGGTGAGGTTATCCTGTCCCTTATATTCCCAGTTGATCCTGGACATATCCCTCCTAACCTGTTCCAGAAAAAACTGGATATGTTTGTGTTTGGACAGGGATGGCATTTTCAGGGATCTGATCTGCAGTTTAGATGGACGTGGGCCTACTTGTCCCTCTGTTTCAGAATCAGAATCCTGATTTTCTTCAAGCAGAGCAACTAAGGCCTCCAAAGCTTCAAGTTCTTCCTTATTTTGTTCATCTCCCTTTACAGACTGATTACCTCTATCTGAATGCCAGTATCTAAAGATTACCCTCCGCAAGAACAGGTTTAGATCCTTAAAGACCTCAAACTCACTCATAGTGGCAGTGGGTGAAAATGATAAACCCTTCTGCAACAGGGAGACATGATGTTGATTTAGTGGGAAGTCAGATAGATTTACCACTTTGAGATCTGATGATGACTCAGCCATCATATATGTAGCCTGATCATCAGATACAGATCTTAGTGTTTCCGTGACCCTGACCTGAGTTCCCGTGGATTTGTCTTTGTTTCTTTTTCTATTTCCTGGCTGCTCCTGTTGCTTTTTGTATATTTCCTGGTTATTGTAGTGTCTTTTAGTCTGTCTTTCCTGGGGACTTGTGTATCTGTATCGTCCCCTTCCTGGTCTAAAAAACTCACTGATTTATCTTGTCTTTCTAAATCACTATCAGTAGAAGAATGCCTCCCCTGTTTGATATTGGACCTACCTCTCCTCCCTCTTCGTGATCTACTTCTCCCTCTAGGAATGGTGGGATCGAACATCTCCCCATTCTCCCAGTCTAGAAGGTTCTGTTTAAACTTTTCCTGCTTAGTTGATTTTAGCATTTTTTGCGTTCTTTCAACTTCTCTTTTAAGTAAATCATTGCTCTTAATAAATTCAGGATCAGTTTTATAGGGTTCAAGCAGCTGCACGCTCATATCAATTTCTTGTTTAATTTCATCTAATTGGGTTTGCTCCTCATCCACAATCATTTGCAAAATTGCAAGACCACGATCTAGACAGCTCTTTTTCCACAGTTCAAGGAATCGAGGTGTATGGAGGTGGCCTGCTGGAATAACTTTTTCTCGCAGCCCCCTGGGTATGATTCTATGCTCAATATGAGATTTAAGCGAAGAAATATCCCATTTTCTGTTTAAAAATTTAATAGTAAGTTTTTTATGATTTTTCAGTAGTTTTTTCAGATTGTCATCACTGCTCTGTGGTAAAGGGGTGTCACGAGAAAAGGCCGATTGAATTTCTAGATCAATATCCTCTGCTATGAGGTAGGCCATGTTGATAACCCAGGATACCACTGGCCAGTTCGGGAAATTTTTGTCTGCATGTGTATGGCTGCTGTGTATGAGAGAGGTGTATAATAGGTATGGTGGCCACCCAAGTCCCTTAAGACGTCAGTCTTATTTTTAATTATATGTTGAAAGTAGCTGTTTTCTGATGTGGAGGAGTTATCTGGAACATAGTTTGTCTTTTTTTACTTGTTTGACTCTTTTTGATAACTAATAAAGAATTATAATCTATATGTTAATGGGTCCTCGTTGATGAACTGCTTTACAGACCATTTTTCTGGTTCTCTTTTTTGTGATTTCTCCCATCTCCCGACTGCATCTCTGGAGCTCAGCCACAGTGATCTTTGGGTTCTTCTTTACCTCTCTCACCAAGGCTCTTCTCCCTGGGTAGCTCAGTTTGGCCGGACGGCTAGCTCTAGAAAGGGTTCTGGTCGTCCCAAATGTCTTCCATTTAAGGATTATGGAGGCCACTGTGCACTTAGGAACCTTAAGTGCAGGAGACATTTTTTTTGTAACCTTGGCCAGATCTGTGCCTTGCCACAATTCTGTCTCTGAGCTCTTCAGGCAGTTCATTTGACCCCATGATTCTCATTTGCTCTGACATGCACTGTGAGCTGTAAGGTCTTATATAGACAGGTATGTGGCTTTCCTAATCAAGTCCAATCAGTATAATCAAACACAGCTGGACTCAAATGAAGGTGTAGAACCATCTCAAGGATGATCAGAAGAAATGGACAGCACCTGAGTTAAACATATGAGTGTCACAGCAAATGGTCTGAATACTTAGGACCATGTGATAATTCAGTTTTTCCTTTTTAATAAATCTGCAAAAATGTCAACAATTCTGTGTTTTTCTGTCAATATGGGGTGCTGTGTGTACATTAATGAGGAAAAAAATGAACTTTAATGATTTCAGCAAATGGCTGCAAAAGAGTGAAAAATGTAAGGGGGTCTAAATACTTTCTGCCCCCACTGTATATAACATCTTCCGAAATTCGAATTTCGTATAGAGTAAAATCTAATTTGAATAGAAAAGATTAGAATAGAATAGAAAACAATAGAAAAGAATAGCATAGAAAAAAAAATTCAAATTTCGTATAGAATGAATTTACGTTCAAATAGAAAAGATTAGAATAAAATAGAAAATAATAGAACAGCATAGAAAAAAATATAATATATATATATATATATAATCTTCCAAAATTCGAATTTCATACAGAATTTGAATAGAAAATATTAGAATAGAAAATAATAGAAAAACAATAGAAAAAAATATTTATATTTTATATATATATATATATATATATATATATATATATATATATATATATATACATATACACACACATACATACATACATACATACACACACACACACCTTCCGAAGTTCAAATTTCGTATACAATGAATTATTCGAATTCGAATAGAAAAGATTAGAATAGAGTAGACTAGAAAAACAATAGAGCAGAGAGCAGAATAGAATAAAATATAATATATATTATATTTTATTCTATTCTGTTCTATTGTTTTTCTTGTCTATTATTTTCTATTCAAATTCGAATTCTTTCTATACGAAATTCGAATTCCAGAAGCCATCTTCCGAAATTCAAATTTTGTATAGAGTGAATTTGAATAGAAAAGTTTAGAATAGAATAGAAAAGAATAACATAGAAAAACAAAGTAACAGAATATATATCATCTTCTGAAATTCGAGTTTTGTATAGACTGAAATCAAATTTGAATAGAAAATAATAGAAAAGAATAGCATAGAAAAACAATAGCACAGAATATAAAAAAATATAATATATATTATATTTTACTCTATTCTGTTCTATTTTTTTCTAGTCTATTCTTTTCTATTATTTTCTATTCTATTCTATATGCAATTAGAATTTCGGAAAATGGTTTTATTTATATATATATATATATATATATATATATATATATATATATATATAATCATTTTTCGAAATTCAAATTTCGTATAGAATTTGAATAGAAAAGATTAGAATAGAATAGAAAATAATAGAAAAGAATAGAATAGAAAAACAATAGAACAGAATAGTATAAAATAGACTATATGTTTTTCTAGTTTATTCTTTTCTTTTATTTTCTATTCTATTCTAATCTTTTGTATTCAAATTCAAATTAATTCTATACGAAATTCACATTTCGGAAGATGGTTTTATATATATACATATATATATATATATATATATATATATATATATATATATATATATATATATATATATATATATATATATATATATATATATATATATATATATATATATATATATATATACACATATATACACACACACACACATATATTTTTTTTCTGTTCTGTTTTATTGTTTTTTTATGCTATTCTTTTCTATTCTAATCTTTTCTATTCGAATTCGATTTCATTCTATACGAAATTCTAATTTTGGAAGGTGTTTTATATTTATTATATATTTTTCTATTCTGTTCTATGTTCTGTTCTTCTGTATATATATATATATATATATATATATATATATATATATATATATATATATACATATACACACACACACATACATATATACACAGTGGAACCTCGGATTACGAGCATAATCCGTTCCAGGAGAATGCTCGTAATCCAAAGTACTCGCATATCAAAGCGAGTTTCCCCATTGAAGTCAAAGGAAACAAAAATAATTTGTTCCGCATTGACTTCAGTGGCATGCAATACTGCATGCGGCCAGAGGTGGAGGGCGCCGGAGAGCCTCGGAAACGGCCGGAAAGGCCGAGGACACCTCGGCTGACCTTGGCAAACCTCGGAATGACTCCGTTCCCGAGGTTTGCAGAGGTCAGCCGAGCTGTCCTCGGGCCTTTCCGTGCATTTCCGAACGGCGCCAATCGGCTGCGATCGGTGCCGTTTAGCTCCGACGCCCCCCACCTCAGGCCAAACGTGGTACTGCACATGCTTTGGCCTGAATCGTGCTCGTTTTGCGAGACAACACTCGCAAACCGAGTTACGATTTTTAAAAATACAGTGCTCATATTGCGAAACACTCGTTAACTGCGTTACTCGCAATCCGAGGTTCTACTGTATATATTTTTCTATTCTGTTCTATTGTTTTTCTAGTCTATTCTTTTCTATTAAAATCTTTTCTATTCAAATTTAAATTCAAATACATTCTATACGAAAATCGAACTTTAGAAGCCATCTTCCGAAATTCGAATTTTGTATAGAATAAATTCGAATTTGAATAGAAAAGATTAGAATTAGACATGTGCATTTCGTTTCATTCCGAATCGAAATTCGGACAAATTTTTCATTATTTGGAAATTCGGATGCATCGAATTTCCGAATTACAAAAGTGATGAATTTAAATGAATCCGAAAAAAAGCGAACGAATTTGAATACAATATTCGAATCGAATTCGAATTTGAAAACAATAGAAATCGATTTTCTAAAAAATACAATAAAATAGAATATAAAATCATAAAGCAATAGAATACATATATATAATACTTTTTTATTCTGTTTTATTGTTTTTCTATGCTTTTCTTTTCTATTATTTTCTATTCTATAATAGTCTTTTCTATTCAAATTTGAATTCATGGCTTCTGAAGATCGAATTTCGTATAGAATGAATTTGAATTAGAATAGAAAAGATTTGAATAGAAAAGATTTGAATAGAAAAGAATAGACTAGAAATTTGAATAACATATAGAATTATATCGAATTTGAATAGAAAAGATTAGAATAGAAAATAAAATAATAGAAAAGAATAAACTAGAAAAACATATATTGTATTTTATTCTATTCTGTTCTTTTGGCTTTCTATTCTATTCTTTTTTTATTTTCTATTCTATTCTAATCTTTTCTATTCAAATTCAAAATCATTCTATACGAAATTAGAATTTCTGAAAATGGTTTTATATATTTATATATATATATATATATATATATATATATATATATATATATATATATATATATATCCATTTTCAGAAATTCTAATTTCGAAAATCGAATTAGAATAGAAGAAAAGTATAGAAAAGAATAGATTAGATTAGATTAGATTAGAAAAAGATTAGAAAAGCAAGTAGAGTCATTCCAAACAAAATCATTACAATCATCTGTTCAGACAAAGATTACGTTTCAGGCTGATTTGTTCGCACCCTTCCTTAGATCAGTCAGAACACATCTGAACTTTATTTTTATATATACGAGGTCGGTGGGAGGACCTGTTTGCTGACACTAGGTTGAAAGCTGTACATATATAATAATTTTTTCTATCCTGTTCCATTGTTTTTCTATGCTATTCTTTTCTATTCTAAACTTTTCTATTCGAATTTGAATTCATTCTAGACTAAATTCGAGAATGAATTTGAATTTAAATAGAAAAGATTAGAATAGAAAATAGACTAGAAAATAGACTAGAAAAACAATAGAATAGTCTAGTCTATTCTTTTCTACTCTTTTCTATTCGAATTCATTTTATACGAAATTCGAATTTCGGAAGATGGTTTTATAATATATATATATATATATATATATATATATATATATATATATATATATACACACCGTATTTATCAGCGTATAACACGCACCCCAAGTTTAGGAGGGAAGTTTAAGGAAAAAAACTTACATTTAAATGCCCATCAATGCAGCCTCATCAGTGTCCATCTGCAGCCTTGTCAGTGTCATTGCAGCCTTTTCAGTGTCAGTGCAGCTTTGCCCCAGTGCAGCTTTGCCCCAGTGCAGCCTTGTCAGTGCAGCTTTGCCCCAGTGTAGAATTGTCAGTGCAGCTTTGCCCCAGTGCAGCCTTGTCAGTGCAGCTTTGCCCCAGTGCATCCTTGCCACAGTGCAGCCTTGCCCCCAGTGTCCATTACATGTTTGCCTTGGAAGCTGCCGACATACACAAAGCGTGTAGTTTTAACCACTTGAGCCCCGGACCATTATGCTGCCTAAGGACCAGAGGTCTTTTTCCAATTTGGCACTGCGTCGCTTTAACTGCTAATTGCGCGGTCATGCAATGCCGTACCTAAACGAAATTTGCGTCCTTTTCTTCCCACAAATAGAGCTTTCTTTTGATGGTATTTGATCACCTCTGCGGTTTTTATTTTTTGCGCTATAAACGGAAAAAGACCGAAAATTTTGAAAAAAAATGATATTTTCTACTTTTTGTTATAAAAAAAATCCAATAAACTCAATTTTAGTCATACATTTAGACCAAAATGTATTCGGCCACATGTCTTTGGTAAAAAAAATGTCAATAAGCATATATTTATTGGTTTGCGCAAAAGTTATAGCGTCTACAAACTAGGGTACATTTTCTGTAATTTACACAGCTTTTAGTTTATGACTGCCTATGTCATTTCTTGAGGTGCTAAAATGGCAGGGCAGTACAAAACCCCCCCAAATGACCCCATTTTGGAAAGTAGACACCCCAAGGAAATTGCTGAGAGGCATGTTGAACCCATTGAATATTTATTTTTTTTGTCCCAAGTGATTGAATAATGACAAAAAAAAAAAAAAAATATTTACAAAAAGTTGTCACTAAATGATATATTGCTCACACAGGCCATGGGCCTATGTGGAATTGCACCCCAAAATACATTCTGCTGCTTCTCCTGAGTATGGGGATACCACATGTGTGGGACTTTTTGGGAGCCTAGCCGCGTACGGGGCCCCGAAAACCAATCACCGCCTTCAGGATTTCTAAGGGTGTAAATTTATGATTTCACTCTTCACTGCCTATCACAGTTTCGGAGGCCATGGAATGCCCAGGTGGCACAAAACCCCCCCAAATGACCCCATTTTGGAAAGTAGACACCCCAAGCTATTTGCTGAGAGGCATATTGAGTCCATGGAATATTTTATATTTTGACACAAGTTGCGGGAAAGTGACACATGTTTTTTTTTTTTTTGCACAAAGTTGTCACTAAATGATATATTGCTCACACAGGCCATGGGCATATGTGGAATTGCACCCCAAAATACATTTAGCTACTTCTCCTGAGTATGGGGATACCACATGTGTGGGACTTTTTGGGAGCCTAGCCGTGCACGGGACACCGAAAACCAATCACCGCCTTCAGGATTTCTAAGGGTGAAAATTTTTGATTTCTTTCTTCACTGCCTATCACAGTTTCGGAGGCCATGGAATGCCCAGGTGGCACAAAACCACCCCAAATGACCCCATTTTGGAAAGTAGACACCCCAAGCTATTTGCTGAGAGGCATGGTGAGTATTTTGCAGCTCTCATTTGTTTTTGAAAATGAAGAAAGACAAGAAAAAACTTTTTTTTTTTTCTTTTTTCAATTTTCAAAACTTTGTGACAAAAAGTGAGGTCTGCAAAATACTCACTATACCTCTCAGCAAATAGCTTTGGGTGTCTACTTTCCAAAATGGGGTCATTTGGGGGGGGTTTGTGCCACCTGGGCATTCCATGGCCTCCGAAACTGTGATAGGCAGTCAAGAGTGAAATCAAAAATTCACGCCCTTAGAAAGCCTGAAGGCGGTGCTTGGTTTTCGGGGTTCCGTACGCGGCTAGGCTCCCAAAAAGTCTCACACATGTGGTATCCCCGTACTCAGGAGAAGCAGCAGAATGTATTTTGGGGTGTAATTTCACATATTCCCATGGCATGTTTGAGCAATATATCATTTAGTGACAATTTTGTGCAAAAAAAAAAAATTTGTCTCTTTCCCGCAACTTGTGTCGCAATATAAAATATTCCATGGACTCGACATGCCTCTCAGCAAATAGCTTGGGGTGTCTACTTTCCAAAATGGGGTCATTTGGGGGGGTTTTGAACTGTCCTGGCATTTTATGCACAACATTTAGAATCTTATGTCACACATCACCCACTCTTCTAACCACTTGAAGACAAAGCCCTTTCTGACTCTAATGGGGCGTACACACGGTCGGACTTCTCATCTACAAAAGTCCGACAGCCTGTCTGACAGACTTCCGGCGGACTTTCGGCGGACTTGCGGCGGACTTGCGGCGGACTTGCGGCAGACTTTCTAACGAACGGACTTGCCTACACACGACCACACAAAAGTCCGACGGATTCGTACGTGATGACGTACACCGGACTAAAATAAGGAAGTTGATAGCCAGTAGCCAATAGCTGCCCTAGCGTGGGTTTTTGTCCGTCGGACTAGCACACAGTTGAGCGGAATTCGGGGTCCGTCGTAGTTACGACGTAAAGATTTGAAGCATGTTTCAAATCTAAAGTCCGTCGGATTTGAGGCTGAAAAAGTCCGCTGAAAGTCTGGGGAAGCCCACACACGATCGGATTACCAGCCAGCTTTAGTCCGTCGGCGTCCGCTGGACTTCTGTAGACGAAAAGTCCGACCGTGTGTACGCCCCATTATTGTTTACATGACAAAGTTATTTTTTTTTTGCAAGAAAATTACTTTGAACCCCCAAACATTATATACTTTTTTAAAGCAAATGCCCTACAGATTAAAATGGTGGGTGTTTCATTTTTTTTTTCACACAGTATTTGCGCAGCGATTTTTCAAACGCATTTTTTGGGGAAAAAACACACTTTTTTAAATTTTAATGCACTAAAACACACTATATTGCCCAAATGTTTGATGAAATAAAAAAGATGATCTTAGGCCGAGTACATGGATACCAAACATGACATGCTTTACAATTGCGCACAAACGTGCAGTGGCAACAAAATAAATACATTTTTAAAAGCCTTTAAAAGCCTTTACAGGTTACCACTTTAGATTTACAGAGGAGGTCTACTGCAAAAATTACTGCCCTCGATCTAACCTTCGCGGTGATACCTCACATGCATGGTGCAATTGCTGTTTACATTTGACGACAGACCGCCGCTTGCGTTCGCCTTAGCGCGAGAGCAGGGGGCGACAGAGGTGCTTTTTTTTTTTTTTTTTTTTTTTTATTATTTTTTTGCTTTTTTATCTTATTTTTAAACTGTTCCTTTCATTTTTTTTTCTAATCATTTTTATTGTTATCTCGGGGAATGTAAATATCCCCTATGATAGCAATAGGTAGTGACAGGTACTCTTTTTTGAAAAAATTGGGGTCTATTAGACCCTAGATCTCTCCTCTGCCCTCAAAGCATCTGACCACACCAAGATCGGTGTGATAAAATGCTTCCCCAATTTCCCAATGGCGCTATTTACATCCGGCGAAATCTAAGTCATAAAATGCTCGTAGCTTCTGGTTTCTTAGGCCATAGAGATGTTTGCAGCCACTCTGGTCTCTGATCAGCTCTATGGTCAGCTGGCTGAATCACTGGCTGCATTTTCAGGTTCCCTGTTGAGACAGGAGAGCCAGAGAAAAACACGGAAGACGGTGGGGGGGGGCATTCCCTCCCACGGCTTGTAAAAGCAGTCTAGAGGCTAATTAGCCGCTAGGATTGCTTTTACATGAAAGCCGACCGCTGGCTGAAAAGAATGATACCAAGATGATACCTAAACCTGCAGGCATCATTCTGGTATAACCACTCAAAGTTGTGAATGGCGTACCTGAAGACAAAAAAATGGTTAACAATAAAGCACAGTAAACGGTAAAGTATAAAAAATTGCATACCTGAAAAGCAAACATGATAAAACATAATAACAATAAAACATTGCAGAATAGAATACAGTAAATAAGAGCAGAACAATAGAGAGAATAGAGAGAGAGAGAACAATAAAACGACAACTATTTTTTTTTTATTTTATATATATTTTTTTTTTTTTTACACTTTTTTTGTAACTAACTTTTATAACGGTAACCGGTTCCAGGTTCGGGTCTCTCAAAATGCGATGGCATCTTGGGAGACCCTGTGAAAGTGTGCCTAGTCTGTGCAATGCTGTACCCTACGCTAATACTCAACTAGTGCATAGTAGCGTTCAAAACATTCACCAATGCAAAGACCAGGATTGTCAGGACAGGAGGGACAATAATAGCGGGTGTCACGCCTATATCCGCGCTTGCTGCAGACACGACATCTTTTTTGGGGGGTTCGCTGGGTAGGGGTACTCGGGAGGACATAAAGAAAATGCCTCTCATGCAGCCGACTGCATTTGGTTGGGGATGTGAATGGGGGAAGTACGGGCGCTGCAGAAGCGGTGGGTTCCCAATTAGGATTGGCGAATGCAGCAGGAAGGGCATTATGGGCACGACAGGCCTGTGTTTGTCTTTTTGGTGGCAGCGGGACACTACTTGTGCTTGCCACCTCACCAGCTTGAACTGCACTTATGGGACTCGCCACGTCACCAAGTGTTACTGCAGTGCTGGTTTGACTACGACCGGGGTGTACTAGGCCGCTGGCGCTTGCCAGTTCACCAAAACGCTACCAAAAAAACTGTTAGCGATCGCAGGGATCAGGCCTGACTCTGCGAACGCTGCAGTTATGCGTTTAGTGTTTTAGCAAGTGACAGTGATCGATCGATACTGCACTTGGGTGGGCTGGGCTGGGCCGGGCGGAGGGGCAAAACGCAGGTGCTAGCAGGTATCTGTGCTGATCCCGCTAACACTGCGTTTTTGGGAACCCTAAACTGCTGGGGACGCTAGTATAGATCTGATCGGATCAGATATTGATCTGTTCAGATACTATACCACTAAGGGAGGTGTATGCTGCGTGCATGGGTGTTAGTGCTACTGGCGCTAACCTGACGCTGCTTGGGGCTGGTGCTTGCCAGTTCACCAAAATACTACCAAAAAAACTGTTAGCGATCGCAGGGATCAGGCCTGACTCTGCGAACGCTGCAGTTATGCATTTAGTGTTTTGTAAGTGACAGTGATTGATCGATACTGCACTTGGGTGGGCTGGGCGGAGGGGCAAAACGCAGGTGCTAGCAGGTATCTGGGCTGATCCCGCTAACACTGCGTTTTTGGGAACCCTAAACTGCTGGGGACGCTAGTATAGATCTGATCGGATCAGATATTGATCCGATCAGATACTATACCACTAAGGGAGGCTTATGCTGCGTGCGTGGGTGTTAGCGCTACTGGCGCTAATCTGACGTTGCCTGGGGCGACGCATATCACCGCCGGGCGATCAGGGGGCTAAACCTTTATTCGGTAATAAACGGCGGGTGCCCTGACACTATAAAAAATAAACGAACTAACCAGCGTCACCCGTAACGGTTATACGGTGATCAGTGGTGAAAGGGTTAACTAGGGGGCCATCAAGGGGTTAAAACATTTATTCGGTAGTATATGGGGGTCCCTGACGCTATAAAACGCTGACGGCGAACCTAAATATTTACGTCCCTAACTAGCGTCACCAGCGACACTAATACAGCGATCAGAAAAATGATCGCTTAGTGAGACTGGTGACAGGGGGTGATCAAGGGGTTAAAACTTTATTAGGGGGGGTTAGGGGGGTACCCTAGACCTAAAGGGGGGTAATACTAACTGTCCTAACACTGTAACTGTCACAAACTGACACTATGCAGTAATCAGAAAAAAAAAAAAAAAACTGCTGGTGTCAGTTTGTGACGGGGGGGGGGTGATCGGGGGGGGATCGGGGGGCGATCGGGGGGGGGGGATCGGGGTGTTTAGTGTGCCTGGCATGTTCTACTGTGTGTGTGTGTGTGTTGGTGCACTCACTCACATGTCGTCTCTCCTCGGGCCGGAACGGAAATTACCGAGCCGAGGAGAGATGACATCATTTCCTTTGCTGCTGTTTAGCATACAGCAGCAAAGGAATGATTCGATTGGCCGGCGGCGATCGCGAGGGGGGGGCCACGAACGGATGGTCTCCCCCTCGCCTCTGATCGCCGCTGGACAAAAGACGCCTCGGGCACCGGGGGGGGTCCGATCGGACCCCCCACCCGCGGAAGGCAAATCACGTACATGTACGTGATTTTGCCTGTCCGTGCCACCTTGCCGACGTACATCGGCGTGAGGTGGTCGTCAAGTGGTTAAATATGGCGCCGCGGAGTTCGGAGGGACTCGATGACTGGGCGGAGCCGAGATACACATAGCTGAGTGTACTCGGCTCTTCTTGTTGCCGCTCACAGTCATGCCCAGTCCCGCCCTATGTTGGACATAACATAGGTCCAATGGCGGGACTGGGCATGACTGTGAGCAGCGCCGGAAAGAGCCGAGAACACTCGGCTATGTGTATCTCGGCTCCGCCCAGTCACTGTGATCTTGGCAGGGCTCGTTCAGCTCCGCCGAGTCCCTCCGAACTCCGCGGCGCCATATTTAAAACTACACGCTAGTGAATGTCGGCAGCGATCGCGGCGATCGCCCTGATAGATCACAATTAGCGGGGATCGGTGTATAACACGCACCCACGATTTTCCCCTGATTTTAAGGGGAAAAAAGTGCATGTTATACGCCGATAAATACGGTATATTTATTTATTTTTTTCTATGCTGGTCTATGGTTTTTCTATGCTATTCTTTTCTATTATTTTCTATTTTATCCTAATCTTTTCTATTTGAATGCAAATTCATTCTATACGAAATTCAAATTTCGGAAAATGGCTATATAGAAATAGAATGAAATCGAATTCTAATAGAAAAGACTAGAATAGAAAAAAACAATAGAACAGAATAGGAAAAAAATAAAAATAATATATATATATATATATATATATATATATATATATATATATATATATATAACATCTTCCGGAATTGGAATTTGGTACAGAATAAATTCGAATTTGAATAGAAAAGATTAGAATAGAATATATTATATTTTTTTCTATTCTGTTCTATTGTTTGCTATTCTTATTTTCTATTCTATTCAAATCTTTTCTTTGGAATTGATTTTATTCTATATGAAATTCGAATTTCGCAAAATGGTTATATATAGTTTACTTTTTCAAATTCAGGCAAATTTTTTTCGAATGCGGTAGAATTTTTTTCGAATTTGATCGTTTTTTCCGAATGTGGTAGAATTTTTTCGAATTTGATATTTTTTTTCGAATGCAGTCGAATTTTTTCGAATTCGAATACGAAACTAAACAAATGAAAACGAATGTAACGAATGCAACTAATTTAACTAAACGAATCTAGTTAAATAACGAATCGAAACTAAACTAAACTAAACAAATTTTTTCATCCTGCACATGTCTATAATACAAAATAATAGAAAAGAATAGCATAGAAAAACAATAGCAATATATATTATATTTTTTTCTATTTTATTTCTATTCTAGTCTTTTCTATTAGAATTTGATTTCATTCTATATATAAACAAATAATATATAAACAAATAAATATATATATATATATATATATATATATATATATATATATATATATATATATATATATATATATACCCTGTTTCCCCGAAAATAAGACCTAGCGTGATTGTCAGTGATGGCTGCAGTATAAGCCCTACCCCCCAAATAAGCCCTAGTTAAAGTCCTTGTAGGTCTTATTTTCAGGGTAGGGCTTATTTTCGGGGAAACAGGGTAGGGCTTATTTGGGGCGTAGGGCTTATATTGCAGCCATCACCGACACTCACGCTAGGTCTTATTTTCGGGGAAACAGGGTATATATATATATATCTATCTATATATATATATCTATCTATATATATATAGATAGATATATCTATATATATAGATATATCTATCTATATATATATATATATATACACATTTTCCAAAATTCTAATTCGTATAGAAGGAATTAGAATAGAAAATAATATAAAAAGAATAGACTAGAAAAACAATAGAACAGAATAGAATAAAATAGTCATACAGTCATACAGGGGGCTGCACATACAGGGGTTCTTCCAAAGAAGTGGCGTTCTTTAAATAAGTGGCACTTCTGCTCTTGCACCATCCATCTGAACATTTTCTTCTCTCTTCACAGGTAATCTGCGTTTATATTCCCATGTCCTGCAAACTGAAAATTGACTGACCGCTTACATACATTTTTGGTAATCTGCGTTTATATTCCCATGTCCTGCAAACTGAAAATTGACTGACCGCTTACATACATTTTTGGTAATCTGCGTTTATATTCCCATGTCCTGCAAACTGAAAATTGACTGACCGCTTACATACATTTTTGGTAATCTGCGTTTATATTCCCATGTCCTGCAAACTGAAAATTGACTGACCGCTTACATACATTTTTGGTAATCTGTTTGTCACCGCTGTCTCAACTACATCTGTAGCCATGCTCACATTATTTCAATGTTTATTTAGCCATTAAGTCTTACCTAAATTATGGGTTTCCTTATCTTTACAATTTTGGCCTTTTAGTCCCCTTCCAGTTTGATTGTGGTGTGAAAGTTATGCCCTGCTTGCTGTGTTCCTAATATGCCCTCCTAATTGATTAATTGCCAGATTCCATCCACACCCAACACAGTATATAACAAGGCTTTCTTTACGGGGAGCACATACAGGGGGCTGCACATACAGGGGTTCTTCCAAAGAAGTGGCGTTCTTTAAATAAGTGGCACTTCTGCTCTTGCACCATCCATCTGAACATTTTCTTCTCTCTTCACAGGTAATCTGCGTTTATATTCCCATGTCCTGCAAACTGAAAATTGACTGACCGCTTACATACATTTTTGGTAATCTGTTTGTCACCGCTGTCTCAACTACATCTGTAGCCATGCTCACATTATTTCAATGTTTATTTAGCCATTAAGTCTTACCTAAATTATGGGTTTCCTTATCTTTACAATTTTGGCCTTTTAGTCCCCTTCCAGTTTGATTGTGGTGTGAAAGTTATGCCCTGCTTGCTGTGTTCCTAATATGCCCTCCTAATTGATTAATTGCCAGATTCCATCCACACCCAACACAGTATATAACAAGGCTTTCTTTACGGGGAGCACATACAGGGGGCTGCACATACAGGGGTTCTTCCAAAGAAGTGGCGTTCTTTAAATAAGTGGCACTTCTGCTCTTGCACCATCCATCTGAACATTTTCTTCTCTCTTCACAGGTAATCTGCGTTTATATTCCCATGTCCTGCAAACTGAAAATTGACTGACCGCTTACATACATTTTTGGTAATCTGCGTTTATATTCCCATGTCCTGCAAACTGAAAATTGACTGACTGCTTACATACATTTTTGGTAATCTGCGTTTATATTCCCATGTCCTGCAAACTGAAAATTGACTGACCACTTACATACATTTTTGGTAATCTGCGTTTATATTCCCATGTCCTGCAAACTGAAAATTGACTGACCGCTTACATACATTTTTGGTAATCTGTTTGTCACCGCTGTCTCAACTACATCTGTAGCCATGCTCACATTATTTCAATGTTTATTTAGCCATTAAGTCTTACCTAAATTATGGGTTTCCTTATCTTTACAATTTTGGCCTTTTAGTCCCCTTCCAGTTTGATTGTGGTGTGAAAGTTATGCCCTGCTTGCTGTGTTCCTAATATGCCCTCCTAATTGATTAATTGCCAGATTCCATCCACACCCAACACAGTATATAACAAGGCTTTCTTTACGGGGAGCACATACAGGGGGCTGCACATACAGGGGTTCTTCCAAAGAAGTGGCGTTCTTTAAATAAGTGGCACTTCTGCTCTTGCACCATCCATCTGAACATTTTCTTCTCTCTTCACAGGTAATCTGCGTTTATATTCCCATGTCCTGCAAACTGAAAATTGACTGACCGCTTACATACATTTTTGGTAATCTGCGTTTATATTCCCATGTCCTGCAAACTGAAAATTGACTGACTGCTTACATACATTTTTGGTAATCTGCGTTTATATTCCCATGTCCTGCAAACTGAAAATTGACTGACCACTTACATACATTTTTGGTAATCTGCGTTTATATTCCCATGTCCTGCAAACTGAAAATTGACTGACCGCTTACATACATTTTTGGTAATCTGTTTGTCACCGCTGTCTCAACTACATCTGTAGCCATGCTCACATTATTTCAATGTTTATTTAGCCATTAAGTCTTACCTAAATTATGGGTTTCCTTATCTTTACAATTTTGGCCTTTTAGTCCCCTTCCAGTTTGATTGTGGTGTGAAAGTTATGCCCTGCTTGCTGTGTTCCTAATATGCCCTCCTAATTGATTAATTGCCAGATTCCATCCACACCCAACACAGTATATAACAAGGCTTTCTTTACGGGGAGCACATACAGGGGGCTGCACATACAGGGGTTCTTCCAAAGAAGTGGCGTTCTTTAAATAAGTGGCACTTCTGCTCTTGCACCATCCATCTGAACATTTTCTTCTCTCTTCACAGGTAATCTGCGTTTATATTCCCATGTCCTGCAAACTGAAAATTGACTGACCGCTTACATACATTTTTGGTAATCTGCGTTTATATTCCCATGTCCTGCAAACTGAAAATTGACTGACCACTTACATACATTTTTGGTAATCTGCGTTTATATTCCCATGTCCTGCAAACTGAAAATTGACTGACCGCTTACATACATTTTTGGTAATCTGCGTTTATATTCCCATGTCCTGCAAACTGAAAATTGACTGACTGCTTACATACATTTTTGGTAATCTGCGTTTATATTCCCATGTCCTGCAAACTGAAAATTGACTGACCACTTACATACATTTTTGGTAATCTGCGTTTATATTCCCATGTCCTGCAAACTGAAAATTGACTGACCGCTTACATACATTTTTGGTAATCTGTTTGTCACCGCTGTCTCAACTACATCTGTAGCCATGCTCACATTATTTCAATGTTTATTTAGCCATTAAGTCTTACCTAAATTATGGGTTTCCTTATCTTTACAATTTTGGCCTTTTAGTCCCCTTCCAGTTTGATTGTGGTGTGAAAGTTATGCCCTGCTTGCTGTGTTCCTAATATGCCCTCCTAATTGATTAATTGCCAGATTCCATCCACACCCAACACAGTATATAACAAGGCTTTCTTTACGGGGAGCACATACAGGGGGCTGCACATACAGGGGTTCTTCCAAAGAAGTGGCGTTCTTTAAATAAGTGGCACTTCTGCTCTTGCACCATCCATCTGAACATTTTCTTCTCTCTTCACAGGTAATCTGCGTTTATATTCCCATGTCCTGCAAACTGAAAATTGACTGACCGCTTACATACATTTTTGGTAATCTGCGTTTATATTCCCATGTCCTGCAAACTGAAAATTGACTGACTGCTTACATACATTTTTGGTAATCTGCGTTTATATTCCCATGTCCTGCAAACTGAAAATTGACTGACCGCTTACATACATTTTTGGTAATCTGTTTGTCACCGCTGTCTCAACTACATCTGTAGCCATGCTCACATTATTTCAATGTTTATTTAGCCATTAAGTCTTACCTAAATTATGGGTTTCCTTATCTTTACAATTTTGGCCTTTTAGTCCCCTTCCAGTTTGATTGTGGTGTGAAAGTTATGCCCTGCTTGCTGTGTTCCTAATATGCCCTCCTAATTGATTAATTGCCAGATTCCATCCACACCCAACACAGTATATAACAAGGCTTTCTTTACGGGGAGCACATACAGGGGGCTGCACATACAGGGGTTCTTCCAAAGAAGTGGCGTTCTTTAAATAAGTGGCACTTCTGCTCTTGCACTTCAGCGATTTGCACAAAGCTAACTATAAACAACTGCAGGTGACCTCATTTTCATATTATCTCACCATCTCTGAAACATGCACTCTTTACCTCTCCTCCTCTTCACAATTGCAGCCGCTCTCCTCAAGCTCTCTTTTCTACATCCCTCTGCTCCACCACACAATCTGTACATATCACCCTCACTTCTCCCCTCCCCCTATTACTGCACTCATCACCTCTTTCTAACTCTAAGCCCACTTGCTAACATACCCCCCAGGATACTGAAGCATGTCCCCTCATACAAATCATATTCTCATATTACCTCCCTCACTCTTCTGCTTCTCCTAATCGCTGGAGATATTTCCCCAAACCCTGGGCCTCCCTTATTTAACTGTACCCAACACACCCATCACCATTACCCTACATCCTCTGGCAGTAGTCGCAATCTACACAATTTAGTCTCCATTCCTCTTCTTCCCAACACCAGCCTCCCTCTCTCCTGCGCCCTCTGGAACGCCAGCTCTGTCTGCAACAAACTCACTGCTGTTCATGACCTCTTTGTCACTAATTCCTTCAATCTACTTGCTCTCCCCGAACCTGGCTCCACGAATATGACACCCCTTCTCTTGCTTCCCTCTCCCAGGGTGGTCTTCACTGGACTCACTCCCCTAGGCCTAATGGACGCAAGGGAGGTGGAGTGGGATTCCTCCTATCCCCCAGAGCACCTTCCAGGCTATTCACCCTCCTCCCTCTTTTTCCCTCTCATCATTCGAAGCCCACTTTATACGTCTATTCTCTCCTACTTCCCTAAGAATTGCTGTGATCTACTGGCCCCCTGGACCATTATCGACTTTCCTTGATGAGTTTTCTGCCTTGCTACACTACTTTCTCTCTTCGGATATTCCAACAATCCTTCTCAGTGATTTCAACATCCCTGCTAATACAAACACTCCTGCTACTTCTAAACTACTTAGTCTAACCTCCTCATTTGACCTGAAGCAATGGGTACAGGCTTCTACTCTGATGGCAACACCCTTGACCTTGTATTCTCCTACCTATGCATTCCATGCAACTTCTCAAACAATCCTTTTCCTCTCTCCGACCACCATCTTATTAGTTTCTCTCTCCCCCTGTCTTCCACCACCTTTCCCTCCAATCGCCTAACCATCACCCGTAGAAACTTTCGCAACTTCAACTCCTCTCTCTTCTATTCTGCTACTGACCACCTCTATGACAAAATCTCTCCCCTGTCCTGCCCCAACCAAGCCATGTCCATCTACAATAAATCTCTGTCCTCCACCCTGGACAAGCTCGCTCCCCTCACTACACGCAGAATCAGGCCTCGACCCCTACAACCCTGGTAAACAGATGACACTAAAAGTCTCAAAAAACGTAGTCGTGCTCTTGAGCATCTGTGGCACAAGACTAAGTCTCTCAAAGACTTCAACCAATACAAATCTGCCCTCCAAAAATACTATTCTTTCCTCCACATTGCCAAGCAAACCTATTTTACAACTCTTATTAACACCTTCTCATCCAATCCCCGTAAACTCTTCTCTACCTTCAACTCTCTACTTTGTCCTCAACCGCCTCCACCCACTGACTCACTCACTGCCCAGGAGATTGCTAATCACTTCAAAAACAAGATTGATACAATCCGTGATGAAATCTCCATTCTACAGGTATCTCCCCCAGCTAAGACCCCATGTCAACAGGTACAACTGACACTCCCCCTATTCAAATCTGCTACTACAGATAAAGTTGCTAAACTCCTTTCTATCGCCCACCTAACCACCTGTCCCCTGGACCCTATTCCCTCTCAAATGCTACGGTCACCCTCTGACCCCATCCTACACTCTCTAACCCACATCTTCAATCTCTCCCTCACATCTGGCATCTTCGCCAATGCTCTAAAACATGCACTGGTCACCCCCATACTCAAAAAGCCGTCCTTGGACCCTACCAATCTTAACAACCTACGCCCTATCTCCTTGCTTCCCTTTTCCTCTAAACTCCTTGAACGCCTGGTTTACAACCAACTGAGTGACCACCTCATTAAAAACAACCTTCTTGATCCCCTTCAATCTGGATTTCGCCCTCAACACTCCACAGAAACTGCTCTTTTAAAACTCACAAATGACCTACTAACTGCAAAAACCAATGGACACTATTCTGTACTCCTACTTCTGGATCTTTCAGCTGCCTTTGACACGGTTGACCACCCCCTCCTCCTCAAAAAACTTTACTCCCTCGGTCTCCGTGACTGTGCTCTTCAGTGGCTCTCATCCTACCTATCCCAACGCACCTTCAGTGTCACTTACAATTCTACTTCCTCCACTCCTCTTCCCTTCTCTGTCGGGGTCCCCCAAGGTTCTGTTCTTGGACCTCTTTTATTTTCAATCTACACCTCTTCCCTGGGTCAGCTGATAGCCACTCACGGCTTTTAATATCATTTCTATGCTGATGACACACAAATCTATCTCTCCACCCCTCAACTCACTCCATCAGTCTCCTCACGCATCACTAACTTACTAACCGACATATCTGTATGGATGTCACACCACTTCCTCAAACTCAACTTGTCCAAAACCGAGCTTATAATATTTCCTCCCCCACGTGCCTCTTCCCCTGACTTCTCTGTCAAGAGCAATGGCAAAACCATCCACCCGTCCCCACATGTCAGGGTGCTAGGTGTTATCCTGGATTCTGAACTCTCCTTTCAGCCCCACATCCAATCACTTTCCAAAGCTTGCCGCCTCAACCTCCGCAACATCTCTAAACTACGTCCCTTTCTAACCAATGAAACCACAAAGCTCCTGATTCCTGATTGGTTATCTCTTGCCTTGACTACTGCAACTCACTCCTCATTGGCTTACCTTTAAACAGACTATCTCCCCTGCAGTCCATCATGAATGCTGCTGCAAGACTTATCCACCTTACAAACCGCTCAGTGTCTGCTACCCCTCTCTGCCAATCCCTCCATTGGCTGCCACTCGCCCAACGAATTAAATTCAAAATACTAACAATAAGTTACAAAGCCATCCACAACTCTGCCCCCAGCTACATCACTAACCTAGTCTCAAAATACCAACCTAATCGCCCTCTCCGTTCCTCCCAAGATCTCCTGCTCTCTAGCTCCCTCATCACCTCCTCCCAAATCCGCCTCCAGGACTTCTCCCGAGCCGCGCCCATCCTCTGGAATTCCCTACCCCAATCTGTCAGACTGTCTCCAAATTTATCCACTTTTAGGCGATCCCTGAAAACTTTCCTCTTCAGAGAAGCCTATCCTGCCTCCATCTAATAACTGCACTATTTTCTCCATTAGCTCATCCCCCACAGCTATTACCCTTATGTATAACTTGACCCTCCCTCCTAGATTGTAAGCTCTAACGAGCAGGGCCCTCTGATTCCTCCTGTATTGAATTGTATTGTACTTGTATTGTCTGCCCTAATGTTGTAAAGCGCTGCGTAAACTGTCGGCGCTATATAAATCATGTATAATAATAATAAAATAATAATAAATATGATATATTATATTTTATTCTATTCTGTTCTATTGTTTTTCTATTTTATTCTTTTCTACTCTAATTCAAATTCATTCTATACGAAATCAGAATTTCAGAATTTCTGAAATTTCTAAAATTTGAATAAAAAAGATTAGAATAGAATAGAAAATAGAAAAACAATAGAATGGAATAGAAAAAATATAATATATTTTTATTCTGTTCTATTGTTTTTCTATGCTATGCTTTTCTATTATTTTCTGTTCTATTCTAATCTTTTCTATTCAAATTTGATTTTACTCTATGCGAAATTCGAATTTCAGAAGATGTTTCATATATCTATATATATATATATATAGATATATATATCTATATGTAACGAGCCCCTTGCTTGCTCGGTTCCACTCTCCCGACACTCCTCTGCGGCTATAGAATCAGACTGCAGATCGCAACATCTGATGGTTCGGTCATCCAATGCTGCGGGACTAGAACTACAGCTATGTGCCGTTCTAATCCAGTTGTGTAGCTCAGAACAAACACCAGGCAGGCTGTACCAGAAATTTCTCTTTATTGACAGAAATACAGTCTCTTTTATACAATAAAAGAGGAGGTGCAGACCTCCTGCTCATATTACTCTAACAATACAGCTGTAACCTAATTAACCTAATTAACATGAGCTAATTAACTAATCCCTTTAGACAGCCTAGATGACTCAGACATGACCTTTAGGCCAGACTGGCCATCTTGTAGCTCAGAAAACCCATTCAACATTATCACAATAGCAGAGTTAATTAACACAAACAACAATTTGGATCTAATGACTCTTAGATCCCATACTAGAGACTTATTTACAATACACATTCTAGCAGGCAACAGACAGACAGGTGTCTGGAATTTACATCAGCATCTACTAACAGTATCTGTCCCAGCATTATGAATCAGCCACTATTCCTAATATGGCAAATCCAGGGTCCCCAGAGTCTGTGTGTCCTGGGGGACCAGGACCTGAATCCACAGTAGTACCACCTCAAGGGTCCCCAGGCATACAGCTCACAAAGAGCACCGTTCCCCCAAATGCCAGGGCCCACGATCGATCGGCAAGAGGCTAGCATACAGTCCCCTCCAAAAGTCTCTCTCCCGGCTAGGTCTGTCACACACATATATATATATATACATATACATACACACACACACACAGTGCAGACGGAAAGTATTCAGACCCCTTTAGATTTTTCACTCTTTGTTATACTGCAACCATTTGCTAAAATCAGTTCATTTTTTTCCTCATTAATGTACACACAGCACCCCATATTGACAGAAAAACACATAATTGTTGACATTTTTGCAGATTTATTAAAAAAGAAAAACTGAAATATCACATGATCCTAAGTATTCAGACCCTTTGCTCAGTATTTAGTAGAAGCACCCTTTTGATCTTTTTTTTAATTATTATTTCTTTATTAATTTTTTCTGTATCAAAACATAGTACAAATATTGAGATTTCTTCTCGTCTCCACATTACATGATACCAACAATGAAAACCCTTCATAGTGCATTCTCTAAAACTCCCCCCATTCCCCTCCTTCCCCCCCATTCCCCCTCTCCTCCTACCCTGACATCCTACACGTCTCAAACCTCATTCCCGATCCCTCTTACGCTTCCCCAATCTACTCTCTCCACCTGTCTAACTACATAATTCCTGTTCTATTTTTTTTTTTTTTTATCATCAAAGTTTATTGAAAAAGAAAAGAGAACTATGGAGTCACAGCTCCACATAATGAAAATACATTGTTGGAATATTCAAGTGAACAAATATTTAGCTCTAATAATGTTTTATGTAGTAAAGAGTTGTTTACTTTAAAATCTTATCATCTATGAATGTTAATATATTTAGTATAAATCGTAGAACTTCGTATTATAAAGTTTGTCTTCAAGAAAGAAGAAGAGATAGTTTGAAAATAGAAAGAAAGAAGTCAGTAGTGTACAGACGGTAATTTTGGGTTAAATAGTAGATCATCCATCTAGTTAAATATTTTCCATAATCAGTTTTATTGTATCAGTCCTTTAGATAAAGGTGAACAGTAAATTTCATATTCTAAACTTATTAATAAGATAGGTCCTCCATGGAGATCATACATGTAGAGCCAAACAGCTTTAGTGTGGATTTAAGATATCAGGGTATGCCTGAGAGTATTTGTATAGAAACCAGGGTGTCCAAGTTTTGTGAAAGCGTTCTACATTTTCACCTGCCTGGGCAATGGTCTCCTCCATCTCACAGAACTCGGATATCTTACTAAACCATTCCTGAATGGTTGGAATTTTTGTGGATTTCCAGTAAAGTGGAATAAGTGCTTTTGCAGCTTTCAGTAGGTGCTTGGAGAGCGAATGTTTGTATTTCTTGAAAATTCTGTGACATGGAGGAGACAGCCCACCGCGTTCAGCGTCAGTTTTGTGTCTGTGATCTAAAACACTTTCTCCCTGACCTCTGACCAGAAAGGTCTTAGCACAGGGCATTGCCACCATATGTGTAGTAGGGAACCCTTTTCATTATGACAGCTCCAGCAGGTGTCTGAGTAATCGGGAAAACAACAATGTAACTTTACTGGTGTGGCATACCTTTGAGTGAGTAGCTTGTACGCTGTTTCCTGAGTTCTTGTGCTCAGAGAGCATTTAAGAGCAAAAATGCATGCTTTTCTCCATTGTGTATGCGACAGTGAAATACCTAATGCTGTCAACCAGCTCTCTCTGAGTCCATTCCCACTTGCATCCCCTCCGTCCTGAATCCAATGGTACGCGAGTGAAGTCGCTTTGGGAATAGGCTCCTCCATCTTACAGACTGATTCTAGTTCAGTTAGCGATCTACTGAAGTTAGTTTTTCTTGTTGCTTTGTTAAGATAGCTACGACATTGAAAATATGTCCACAGGGGTAAGTCTGGGAGATTGTTTTCTACTTTAATGTCTGTGAAGTCTCTGAACTCTTGGTTGTGAAAGCAGTGCATAGCTAGTAGGGGTTTGTTTGCTTCATTGGACCATAATGATCGGTTGTCCAATCCTGGCAGGAAGTCAGGGTTATTCTGTAATGGGGTGAGTGGACTTAGGTGAGATGAAAAGTTTGTGAGTTTAGTTAGTTTATTGAATATTGCTAAGGTGGTGCCTATGAGGGGATGTGATCTCATGTCTGCTGGAAGACTCGTCCATGGAATCCATGGTGAGTATCTGATAGGAGTATGACTCAGTACTTCTTCTAGTTCCACCCAATCTTTGATTTTGTAGTGACAGTGCCAGTCTACTATCCTGGTGACATGTGAGGCACGATAGTAAGTGCAGAAGTCTGGGATGCCCATCCCTCCTTTGTCTTTGGATCGTGTGAGTAGTGTGAATCTAACTCTGGGTTTTTTGTGGTCCCAAATAAATTTAATTTGGGTTGAGTTAAGGGTTTTGAAGAAGGTCTGGGGAATTTTTATTGGTAAGTATCTAAATAAATAGAGGACTCTTGGTAGAATAGTCATTTTACAAATAATTTTGTAACCATTAATCTTGAGTTGTGCAGTGGGATTTTTGTAAAGCGAGGAGATCCATGTCATCATATGAGTTCCCAATCCAATGTACCTGCAGGTTTCCAGCATAAAGTCCCAGGCCACGCGGTCGAAGGCCTTCTCCGCGTCAGTCAACAGGAGAAGGCCCTCAATGTTCCGCGCCCGAGTAGCATGTATTAAGTTGAGTGCTTTAATAACGTTGTCTCTGGTTTCTCTTCCCGGCAAAAGACCTGCTTGTTCGCAGCCTATCAGACTGTGGAGCAGGGGCTTCAATCTATTGGCAATGATTTTTGACATCAATTTCAAGTCTAAATTAAGTAGTGATATTGGCCTGTAGCTGGCACATTCTGCTGGGTCCTTGTTTGGCTTGGGAAGGATTGTTATATGTGCCGCAAGGAAATTTGGTGGAATCTCCCTGGGGTTTGACATATAATTCAGAGCTCTTAGCAGCGGCCCAAGCAAAGTGGCCTGGAAGGTTTTATAATATATGGCTGTGAAGCTGTCCGGTCCCGGACTTTTCCCTGTCTTAAGATTTTTGATTGTTTGTTGTAGTTCAATAGCTTCTATGGGTCTTTCTAGCTGGGATATATTGTCTTCGGTCAGAGTGGGCAAATTGGATTCTTTTAAATATTGTTGAATAGCTTGTTGCCTTGTTCCCTGAATTGTACGAGGTTTTTGTGAGTCAGGTAGGTTATATAAGGCCGTGTAATATTTGTGAAAGTGGCAGGCAATGCGTTTGGTGGTAATGTCCATTTTCCCTTCTTTTCTTTGTATGCCTGAAATGTTTTGTTGTGTTCTTGCATTTTTCAGGGCTCTCGCTAGAAATTTGCCTGTTTTGTTACCATGTTCATAGTAAATTTTTTTCTGAAAGAATAAAAATCTTTTAGACCTCATGTCAAAAATCTGTTGGAGTGCCTTTCTGTTTTCTAGGAGTTCTATTGCAGATTGTTCTGTCAGAGTTTGTTTATGTAAGGTTTCCAGGATGTGAATTTTCTCTGTCAAATTTTTAAATTTTTTTTCTTTCTTTTTTGTGTTGGGATCCAAGTCTGATGAGTTCTCCCCTGATCGTGCATTTATGGGCCTCCCAAATTGATAGGGGGTTTCTCTGAGGTGGTATTGTTTGTGAAGTAGTCTGTCAGTGACGTAGCTATTTGAGGTAGTAAGATTGGGTCCGTCAGTAGGGCAGAATTCAATTTCCAAGTGTTGGTTTTTGGTGGCGTTTCTGATATATTTAAAGTTAAGGAGATAGGGGCATGATCCAATAGGGTCTGGATCCCTATTTTTGCTCCTGAAATCTTGTCTAGGTCTCTTTGTGACACAAAGATGTAGTCGATTCTCGAGTATCTACCATGTGGTATAGAGTAAAAGGTGTAATCCCTGTCATCAGGGTGAGTGAATCGCCAAGAATCGACTAGTTGTAGGGAGTACAATAGCGTTTTGATTCGTTTGAGTATTTTGTATGTGATATAGGTTTTGCCTGTTGATGTACCAGTAAGAGAATTCAATGGAACATTGAAATCTCCTCCTAGGATAAGGCATCCCGAGCTAAATTCTTTGAGTTTGTCAAGTGTGCGTCGGCAGAAGGTTAAGTGTGCTGTGTTGGGAAAATAAACGTTTGCTAACGTAATGGGCGTGCCACAGCAATTTCCCTTCAGAAACAGAAACCTACCCTCTTGGTCAATAAGTTTGTCCAAGAGTTCAAAGATAGCATCTCTACTAATAAGTATAGACACTCCTTTGGATTTAGCTAAATCATTAGTTGCATGATAGGCCTGCGTGAAAAAAGAATCAGTAAGCTTGGGAACTTGTTGGGTCTTAAAATGGGTCTCTTGTAAAAATACAAAACGGGGTTTACCTTTTTTGAGTTCTTTTAGGAGGGCTTTGCGCTTTTCAGGGATATTCAAACCCTTCATGTTGTGGGAGATCACTGTGGGTTTGTGTGCCAGGGACGAGTAGGCCATAGTGAGTACTCAGAGAGAGCTGACGAGGCAGAATCTGGAAATAAAGCTTTAGTCTCTTTTAGGATCTTTGTCGTGTATTACATACAATCTATACACCTTATAAAACCCGTAAGAAAGGTAAGAATAGTGGTATATAGGGGAGAAGTAAGAAGAAGTAAATGGAGAATGAGTAAGAGGTACTGTAATCTCCTTGGATACCAAAATAGGTCCAAGGTAAGTAGGTTAGTGCTCCCTACCAGGGTAATCCTCTCCTGCCAAGGAGCACTTTGTTGGAGCGTAGCGGGCGGCCGCCTATTCGCTCAAATTAACCAGATTAACTAGACTAGGTATGTAACACCTGATAGATGAGCAGAAACCGGCAACAGCCTATATAGGCAATATATAAGCTAAATTGGTCAACTATGCACCCAAGGTGCCCGAAGGAAGGAACTATACCTCTAACATTTGAGAACTTAACTTTAACAGTGAAAGATGACATTGGCTTATATGGAGACGTCACTGCTATGGATGGAGATTTCAAAGCCACCCTTCATGTGGGGGTATCAACTTGCAAAGGTATAGTCTAGGGAGGACCTAATATTTTGTAGTATTTCCATGTTTGTCGTTGATATCACTTTGAACTGCACTCATCGATATTCAGGTTAATCTTTCTTTATAATCTAAAGTCCACCTGTTCCTGCTATCATCCCCATGACTGTGATATTCATTAAGACCGTAGATCACAGCTAATATGATTGGCGGTAATCAGTATGAGTGATACGAGTAATAGTCCCAGTGTGTATTATCTCAATCCGAATTGGAGAGTCAATAGGACAATATTTCCGTGTGCCATAGGGCTATAGTGGAGGGAAGTTTTTGCTTACCAAGACAGTTCCAACCGGGTTGTCTTTAGGTTCGTTGTAATAAAATGCTTTGGGACCAGCAGATTAGATCTTGTTTTAGACAAACGTTACTTACATTTGTACATGGAAAGTGGTAATCACGGGGAATGCCTTCAAGCATTTTCAAATCCTCTGGAGGAATGAGGTCTGTTGTTTGGTGTTCCTACTTGAGAGCCACCCGGGCGCGATGATTTCATCTTTTTAGGATGACGTTTGTCTGGGGAAGCAAATGGTGTTCTGGGTTGTGACCTTTCCAGAGGAGGCAGCATGAAATCTTGATACCATTCTGGTAGTTCCACTTGTTCCAGTTGAAGTGCCTGACAAAAATCCGGAAGATCTTCTGGTGAACGTAGTGTGTGCTGTCTCCCATTATGGTTCACAAGGAGTGCAAACGGGAAGCGCCATGTGTAGCGAAGGTCCTTCTCTCTGAGTTTGTCAAGCAATGGCCGAAGAGCTCTGCAATTCTTTAGGGTGATCTGTGAAAGATCATGAAAGAGCATGATGGTTTCGCCATTAAAAAAGATGTGGTCATTTCTGCATGCTTTACGCATAATGTCCTCTTTTAGAGAGAAGTTTTGCAGGCAACATATGATGTCACGTGGAGGCATGTTGTCAGGTCCTCTAGCTCTGAGTGCTCTATGGGCTCTCACAAATTCTATGCCCGTCTCTTCCGGTCTCTACAGCAGGCTGTTGAAGAACCTCTGTAATGCTGGGGAGATTTGGTCAGCTTCCACAGTCTCTGGGATTCCCCTGACCCTAATATTATTCCTCCTCCCTCTGTTGTCTAAGTCCTTGAGGTGTTTGTTAATCTCAATGAGGTGTTTGGGATTGCGTGGAGGTAACTCTTTCTAGGCGGTGTATCGCCTTGTCCCTGCATTTGCCTTCTGCTTCTGCAGTGGCCATCTTGTCTGTGAGAACAAGCATGCTGGATTTTAAGTCTGTGGTTGCTGCCGAGAAGGTGGCTTTGATGTCGGCTGCAAAGCCTGACATTCCGGCATACGTTAGAGGGAGATCTGGGTGAGGAGTGCTCCTACCATTATCTTCTGCCGTGGATTGAGAGTCCTCGCTGTAGTCCTCCTCCACACGCGGCGTCCCCATCTTGGATCCCGACATGCCTTCCCGTGCCACCGGAGGATTTCGGAATAGATCCGTAATGTTTCTCCCCTTGTAGGCTGCCACTAGGTGGCAAGATCTCGTGCGGGGTGTCCCAAGGTTCCTTCAGCTCATTATCAAGTGCTTTGGGTGAGAGAAGACGGGCTTAGGCTGCTATACTGCCGGAGCTCCTGTGTTAAGCGTCCATCACTGCTGCGCGCCAAGCCACGCCCCACTGTTCTATTTTTAACTTTATACTTATTACCTTATACATTATTCTCCCATTACTTCAGCAAATCTCATTGAGTACTTGTATTCTGACCATTTCTTCCATTTCTCTTCAAATTCTGCTAAACCCACCTCATCACTGAACCTAAGATACTCTAAGTTTTGCATATTGTTTATTTTATTACACCATTCCTTCAGTGTTGGCCTTTCCAAATCTTGCCAATGTCTAGGTATTAGGCATTTAGTGGCATTTAAGAGCTGTGGGAGCAATGTTCTCTTATATTGCTTAGATGGCTTAGATTTGAATAGAAAACAATAGAAAAGAATAGACTAGACAAACAATAGAACAAAACAGAATAAAATATAATATATATTATATTTTATTCTATTCTGTTCTATTGTTTTTCTAGTTTATTCTCTTATATTATTTTCTATTCTATTCTTTTCTATTCTAATTCGATTTCATTCTATATGAAATTTGAATTTTGGAAAATGGTTATATATAGTTTAATTTTTGGAAATTCGGTCAAATTTTTCGATTGCGGTAGAATTTTTTTCGAATTTGATCAAATTTTTCAAATTTGATCGCTTTTTTTGAATTTGGTCAAAATTTTTTCGAATTCGAAGCTATTCTATTCTAATCTTTTCTATTCAAATTCAATTTGAAGAAATTTGAATTTCGTATGGAATAGAAGAGAAGATTAGAATAGAATAGAAAAGAAGAGAAAAGAATAACAATAGAACAGAATAGAATAAAATATATATTGTTTTTCTATTCTTTTTTTCTATTCATTTCTATTTTAGTTTCCATTGTTTTGAATTATATTCCAATCTATTCTCTAATTCAAATTTATACTATTTGGAATTAGAATTTTGGAGGACAGTCATGTTCTATTTTATTACATTCTATTAATTTCTACTATTTACTATTTTTTTATTTTTATTCTCTTGCTTTATTGTTTTATATTCCATTATATTGTATTTTTTGGAAAATTGATTTCTATTTTTTCGAATCTGTTTTCTAATTCGATTCAAATTTGTTTTCTAATTCGATTCGAATTTCGTTTGCTTTTACGACTTGAATCGTTATTTCGGATTCGTTTAAATTCGTTACTTTTGTAATTCAGAAAATTGAATGAAAATTAATCCAAAATGAAAAATTAGTCCAAAATGAAAAACTAGTCCAAATTTCGATTAGGAACAAAACGAGGTGCACATTTCTAGTCAGTCTCCAGACATTAATCCTATAGAAAATGTATGGAGGGAAACTTTGAGTTGCCAAGAGACAGCCAAGAAACCTTAAGGATTTAGAGAAGATTTGTAAAGAAGAGTGGACCAAAATCCCTCCTGAGATGTGTGCAAACCTGGTGAACCAACTACAAGAAACGTCTTACCTCTGTGCTTGCTAACAAGGATTTCTCCACCAAGTACTAAGTAATGTTTTGCTTGGGGGTCAAATACTTATTTTACTCACTGAACTGCAGCATCATTTATACCATTTGTTTTATGTGTTTTTTTTCTGGATTTTTGGTTGATATTCTGTCTCTATCATTTAAAATACACCTATGATTGATAACTACCTACTCACTGACTAACGGCCCTCATTTAACCGATTACTGAAACATGTCCATCTCAAACCCCATCTATTTTACTTTATTTTATTTACTTTACAATATTGTATTCTATTTTATCTTATTGTATGTCATCTTATTTCAATTGTGCCCCACTTTAATTCTACCCCAGTACTGTGATAATCGGTATTTTTCTAGTATTAGAGCTGATTACCGTTGTAATCCCTATCGGAGACATGATGATATTCTCTTTGTTAGCTCTTTTTGACGTTTATTGTGATTATTTCCATAATCTTTACCCTTTGTCCAGTTTTATTCCCTGTTTACTCTTTGGAAACCTTCAATAAAAATGAATAATAAAAAAAAATACACCTATGATAAAAATTATAGACCCTTCATTTCCTTGTAAGTGGGCAAACCTACAAAATCTGCAGGGGATCAAATTGGTATTTTCCCCACTGTATATGGACTTTAAAATATATATATGTCATGTGTATACATATATGCACACATATACACATATGTACATACAAATATACAATGAGAAAACAGCATATCTATTTATTCAAGATATAATCAATTAAAGATCGGTCCTACCTGTAGTGGTGAATAGCACACACTACAAATGATGTCCACATTAAAAGAAAAGAAAAGAAATAAAATTACGTCTCAAGGTGTGAGTATGCCTACGGACCCATGAGACACATCCAAAATCTAAATTATAAGTAAGAAGGAGCTGGTCATAGGCCACAGTACCCAAAAAAGGTGGAGATCTTACCCTAGGGGTTTGACTGATGAGATATAGATTATAAACACCAGATGAATGATATGTTGGGTTCCCTGTATTAGACTGGCATGTATGTATAAGATACATACATGCCGAGGGTCCAATCGAATCCCACATGAACTTGATACACTCAGATGGCCTCCATGGTTTAGCACATTTATTTGTCTGTCTCCTCTTTGTCAGTATTACTTTGTGGCTGCTGCAAAATGGCCTGTTAATGCAGGGAATTTTCGGGAAGCTGTCCTCAGAGTTTTTCTTGTGCCTCAGGTATCATGCATCCTAAATCCACTCCCTGCTTTTGTCTGAGACACGCAATAAACAGTAAAAAGACTTGGACTGGAGCCTGAATTTATAGGTGAGCTATTAGGATTAGAAACAGGGCTGGAAGCCTCTGGATAGGTAAGGAGGTCCAGTTATTTCCAGTGGCTCTTTCAAGAGTCGGCACTACACTTTACCAAAAACATGGCAAATTTAATACAGCACTTACAAATAAAAAGTTGTAAATGAGTATAACCCACATTCTGTGTTGAATATAGGACAGTGATTAAATTAAACCCTTCTCCATTAATGCAAAAAATTATTATATTATATATTATCTCATTAAGGAAACACACTCACCAAGTAGTACTGACCGCTAAGCAAATAGAAGGTCAGCTGTCACTTTTCAATATCCACATGGCTCTCTGGAATTTCTCTGGTCACCTTTCCTCAGAAGCAATCACTCATTCCTCTAGAAGAAAGACAAACATGTGCTCATAGAGCGGTGACCTCTTATTAAAAGTATTAATGAAAAACATATATAAAGCTCACGTTTGAAGGTTGCTTACCAGGCACAGACAAGTACCAAAATCCAAAGAATCCACATTCATCAGTCGTATGTGATGTCACCTCCACCACCCGATACATTTTTTAACTCTAGGTGGATATAAATTACAGATATAATAGCAGCTCTATAATGATAACATATCATTAAATGTATTTTTATTGCAAGCAGTGTACAAACCTAAAAAAGACTTTACATCAGCCTTCTGCAGTCCATTGGACAGTACAGCTCACATTGGGAGTCAATCAGTTGTGCTGCAATGGAGTGCCCATCAGTCTGCTCCTCTTCCTTTCAATGTCCAGTCACAGGGTGGGGGAGGGACCAGATGTGTTACATAAAAATCAGATCTGCTGCACTTTTGGAAAGGATCAACTCACTGGAAAAATAAATTATGGCTTAAAGGGTTAAAGGCAACAAAGAAGAAAAGGATGACTAGCAAAACTGATTGGATACAGTCACAGAAAGTGTGAACATACTATTGTGAAAGGAATACAAAGCATTCAACACCCTAGCCATGTGATCACCATAAGTAAACATCAACTTGACACCATATAATAACAATAAACGAGTATTGTAGTAACAACACTGAATTTTTATTCATACTAAAAGGGAATTTTCCAAATTTAAGTACCCGGCTTTTGCTGTGTCCCTATTCCATATTTAGTGGGCAGCTAGACTGTAGTCAGCCTGAGCTTTGATTGTTCATGGTTTCTGCATTTGTTGGGTTTTCCTCCAGCCCGGGGGCCAGCTCTACCATGGGTCCCAGTGAGTCCATTGGACCCAGGCAGCAAATTGAACAGCAGGGGCAGCAAAGTGAACCATGGCCGCCTCTCCTTCTCTTCTTTTTACCAAGCAAATTGACAACCAACTGCCTCCTGGGCTGCTCCGCCTGCCCCTATACTACTCTAGCCAGCCCCTATACTGCCCTAGCCTGTCTATATACTACCACACTGCCTGCCCCTATACTGCCCTAGCCTGTCCATATACTACTCTAGCTTGTCCATATACCACCCTAGTGTGCCCATTTACTACCCTAGCATGCCCATTTACTACCCTAGCCTGTCTATATACTACCCTAGCCTGTCCATATACTACCCTAGTCTTTTGGTGGGCTTAATTTTTTTTTTTTGGGGGGGGGGGCAACATTTTATTCTTGGACCCAGTCAGTGTTGCCATCCTACCGGATGGCAATATACTGACACGACACCCAAAATGTACTGGCACAGGCAAGTTTTTACTGATATTTCCAAAAGGTACAAAAAATTACATTTTTTTCCCAAATTTACAATGTAAATTTCAGTATTTAGGCTACAAACAAGTGTAATATGCAATTAGCCATGTGATTTAAGGTATATATTAAGGAAAAAACATATTTCTTATTTTATTTTTAATATAGTAAGTAAGTAGCTAAGGGACAGGACTCAGGAGGGCAACAAATTAGAAAGGATAGGCACACACACACATGAGATTGACTCTCACAGTGACACTGACAGCAGTGTGCAGCAGCACAGATGATGATGACACCTCACCAACATAACACATCCCCTCCTGAGTCACAGTGACAGTCTCTCTACGCTAAGTGGTCCCTTCAGTCTACTCCAGTCCAAACGGCACTGACAATTCCTCTCACGGCTTGCCTTGCTCCTGTCCCACAGACCCGCACATGAGGCTCCAGCCGCTTGGCTCCTTTGCACCATGACATCACACAACACACTCAGGCACCGCCTCTGCCCCCCCAACTTGCACCACCTGAAAACACTGTAGCAGGCACTCGGATGGTCTCAGCCAGCTCAAGACCGAGCTGTCTCAGCCATATTTTTTACTTGAAACCTTTTCCTGACACTGGCATTTACTGGCAGGAGAAAAGTGCAAGTTTTTTACTGACTGGACCTAGGCAGCACATGTCTTGGGCCAGCCCTGCTCAAGCATAAGCATTATTTATTTCTGCCTGCTCCTGGGGAGTGTCTTTCAGTAGACAGAGCAAAAAGCTATAATGTATACCATTATGGGTTAATTATATTTACTGTATATTACTCCGGCCATTCATTAGGAGGATTGTTGCCAGTGATGTAGGCTAAGGAAGGCCTTCCCTCACAGTCTTTGCTTACAGATGATGTTATTGTGAAGGCTTCAGTCATAACACCCCAGGGCTGCTTCCTGGAGAGGGAATAGTTTAAGAGCCAAGTCCCAAAGACTGGGAATGGGCTATGCTAGGACCTGGAAGATCAAAGTTTGCTCAGTCCATTGCTGATCTTGGAATAAAGGCATGCTACTAGCCTGTGACAGGGGATGAAGATGTGGGAATACTTTGTCACTATTATCCTGTATTTCCTAACCTGTTTTCTCCTGGATGCTGAGCCAATAAAACCTGCAAGAAAAGATTGACAGTGTGTATGTTGGTAATTCGGCCACTGCTGGTAGGTCTATGAGTGTTTTAGGTCAGCTTTAGACCAGATCACCAAAAGAAAGGTTAGGAGGTCCCATAGAATCCAGCAGCTCAATTTTAAATCAAACCTGTCCAAAACAATATACAAAATAAACTGAGACTGCACACTAAAGAGTTTTCTAAAATTTCCAGTATTCAAATTAAGGGTCATTTGAGTGGCTTAAAAAATATAGCATGACCAAATGTGTGCACTGCTAAGCTGTCAATGCACAATAGATTTGAATGACCAATAGCATTTTAGACAATGTTTACCTCCAAATGTTAGAATGTTTAAAGCCCAACTCCAGCCAATTGTTTTTCTTTTGGTTTTGTGTACAATATGTAAGGTTTAGAAGCCCTCTGAGTTTTAATCAGAAAAAAAACGGTGATAAAAAGAACTAATACACTCTGCATTCAAATATATTTGAAACAGACTAAAGGCATAAATAGCCCCGTCTTAATAGATCTAAAGTCAATTGCTAACACCAACAATGATGGGTGTGTTCCTCTGAATTCATGTAACATATGACAAAAAACAGGAGAAAAAGTGAATTCTTCAATGAAGGACGTGCAATGGTCAGATCATGTAAATACTGTTTATTGAAAAAATTCACTTTAAGCACCAATCCAAAAAAGATATACTGTAAAAACAGGTACCATCACCAATTTAAAAAATGACAACTAGGTCATACACAGACGCAGATGGCCACTTAACACAGCCAACCAATCACACCACGCAAGTAGACTCATGCATAATAATTAAATGAAGATAGTTGAAAATGAAATTATATATACTGATTAGCTGGAGTCCTTAAATTCCAAGGAAAAGCAGCAGCAAGTAGCATTGAGTGTTCCCTGGATGATGGGTGTTGTGGTAACAGACATAGTAGGCCCAACAAGGATCTCTGGGGAACGGGGAACCCAGAGCAAAACACTGGGTAGGGAGAGGGGAGGGGGAGGGAGAAAGAAAGGCCAGTGAAGTGGGAGCCAGGGGCTGACTCAGCAGCAGCTAAGTAGCATTTCAGGAATACACAGCTGTGTAATGAAAGTCTCTCTGGGTTAGTAATAGCTCACAGCACTAGAGGCCAAGATGTGGAGGAGCGGAAGATGAGGGTGCAGGGTGCAGGGGAGTAGTGTTGGTGAGTCCTGGAATGAGCTAAATGGCTCGCTGGGTGGACCGGGTATCCTGTGGTGGAAACCAGGTGATCATGGAAAGTAACTGTCCCAAACTTGGAATAAAGACAGGTAAGATCTCACCCAGTGCTGGCTGCAATCCACGTCAGGAGCAGGGAATGAAGCTCTCACCATCTCCCACTTGTCAGATGCTTGGTTGCATGATGTTCCGTCCTCCGGTGGGTCATCCACGGTACACATCCATTGGCGATGTCATGGGGATGAAATTGGGGAAGGGTAGTCCCGGGAGAATACAGCGGGCAAAGCCGAGTCTCCTCATACCGTCAGTTCCCCTCGTTCCGTTTCCGCGGACTGATTCAAGCAGCCACAATGATCCTGGGCCAATGGTGTCAGGGCTGGTAGGCGGGTCTGCTAGTCTGCAAGAGCGATATGAGCAGCGTGATGGCGTCATGCTGACACGTTTCATCCGTGACTCGGATTTCATCAGAGCATGCGCAGTAGCAGAATTCATCATCTTATAAAGCATCAAGGCGGAACCACGTAAGGGCTTCAACGTCTTGTTGTCAAGGCTACCGCATTAATCACTGACAGCCACACACGTAAACAGGAAATTAAAAGCACACAAGTAGAGGGGCGGGTCCGTGAGTACATACAACCAGGTGAAAGGTTAAATAAGACAGTGACAACGGATATAAAGACCCAAATGGGAGAAAAAGTGAAAAAGAAGAAATTGAAATTAGGGCAAGAACAAAACAAAAGCAAAAGGGAAGAAATGGGGAAGAAAATGATAAAGATTATTAAAAATTATAAATGAGGCAAATAAGGTACCGAAGGAGAAATGGGGTAAAAAGGAAAAGAAAAAAAGTGGAGGGAGGGTTTTGAAAAAAGGAATAGAAAATGGATAGACCATCAATGAGACGCTCGGATAAGGAAAGAAAGGGAGGCAAAGATAAATTTGTTGATATTTTAAACCAGGAGAGAATGAAAGACTGGGTGAATTTCGACAGAACGCTCCAACCATGAGGAGGAGAAAACAGGTAATGTATCAGAGGAATTACGGTGTAAGGAACACAGCAAGATTGAACTCATTATTCAACCCCTGTGGATACATACTGTTAATATTGTATATCCACATTTTCTCCTTCTGGTACAGAATCCTGTCAAAGTCACCCCTTCTTTGTGGAAGATTAAGCCTGTAGATGCCCCTTCACTGCCATTGTCAATGCTCTTAATCGCCTCCTTAGTCTTGGCCTGGAAGAAAAGTTGATCACTAAAAAAGAATTTAACTACCTGCGTGTACAACAGTTCAATACCCCTACATTTTATATCATTCCCAAGCTCCATAAGTCCCTGCAGAACCCTCCCGGCAGACCTATTGTTTCTGCCGTCAATGTTCCCCTCGAGAAAGTGGGTAAGTTCATTGATGCTCTCATCAAGGATCTGTTATCTGACCTACCCTCATTTGTACAAGACACTCGGGATGTTCTGCGGCAACTTGATTCCTTGGTTGTACCATCTGGGGCACTTCGGTAGGGATCGATGTTGAAGCGTTGTACACATCCATACCCCATATTTGGGGTCTACGTGCAGTTCAATTTTTCCTTGAGCGGAGGTTCCCATCCCTTGGACAGCGGAACGAATTCATAGGTGAAATTCTCACCTTTTTACTTGAACATAACTGCTTCCAATTCTTGGGAACCTTCTACCAGCAAATAAGGGGGACCTCCATGGGAGCCCCGTGGGCACCCTCGTACACATGCCTGCACCTAGGTATGTGGGAGGAGGAGCTAGTCTATCCTTCGTCAATGTACCACTGTCATATGTGGCAGAGGTACATTGATGATGTCCTCATGATCTGGGGAGGCTCTGAATATGAGCTGCAGATATTCATGAATGAGCTGAATTCTAACGACCGAAATATTAAACTCACCTTTACCTCCAATCCCCATACCCTCTCGTTCCTTGACTTAACAAGGAACGATTGCCAGACCGTTGTTCCTAATTTTTACAGACAGTCTATTGACTGGAATGGTACCAGCTGATTGGAGAAAAGCCAATGTAGCACCAATATTTAAAAAGGGCCCAAAAAACATCCCTGGGAATTACAGACCAGTTAGCCTAACATCAATAGTATGTAAACTCTTGGAGGGGATGATAAGGGACTATATACAAGATTTTAGTAATAAGAATGATATCATTAGCAGTAATCAGCATGGATTCATGAAGAATCGTTCTTGCCAAACCAATCTATTAACCTTCTATGAGGAGGTGAGTTGCCATCTAGATAAAGGAAGGCCCGTAGACGTGGTGTATCTGGATTTTGCAAAAGCATTTGACACAGTTCCCCATAAACGTTTACTGTACAAAATAAGGTGCGTTGGCATGGACCATAGGGTGAGTACATGGATTGAAAACTGGCTACAAGGGCGTGTTCAGAGGGTGGTGATAAATGGGGAGTACTCAGAATGGTCAGGGGTGGGTAGTGGGGTCCCCCAGGGTTCTGTGCTGGGACCAATCCTATTTAATTTGTTCATAAACGACCTGGAGGATGGGATAAACAGTTCCATCTCTGTATTTGCAGACGATACTAAGCTAAGCAGGGCAATAACTTCTCCGCAGGATGTGGAAATCTTGCAAAAAGACCTGAACAAATTAATGGGGTGGGCGACTACATGGCAAATGAGGTTCAATGTAGAAAAATGTAAAATAATGCATTTGGGTGTCAAAAATATGAATGCAATCTATACACTGGGGGGAGAACCTCTGGGGGAATCTAGGATGGAAAAGGACTTGGGGGTCCTAGTGGATGATAGGCTCAGCAATGGCATGCAATGCCAAGCTGCTGCTAATAAAGCAAACAGAATATTGGCATGCATTAAAAGGGGGATCAACTGCAGAGATAAAATGATAATTCTCCCGCTCTACAAGACTCTGGTCCGCCCGCACCTGGAGTATGCTGTCCAGTTCTGGGCACCAGTCCTCAGGAGGGACGTACTGGAAATGGAGCAAGTACAAAGAAGGGCAACAAAGCTAATAAAGGGTCTGGAGGATCTTAGTTATGAGGAAAGGTTGCGAGCACTGAACTTATTCTCTCTGGAGAAGAGACGCTTGAGAGGGGATATGATTTCAATTTACAAATACTGTACTGGTGACCCCACAATAGGGATAAAACTTTTTCGCAGAAGAGAGTTTAATAAGACTCGTGGCCACTCATTACAATTAGAAGAAAAGAGGTTTAACCTTAAACTACGTAGAGGGTTCTTTAGTGTAAGAGCGGCAAGGATGTGGAATTCCCTTCCACAGGCGGTGGTCTCAGCGGGGAGCATTGATAGCTTCAAGAAACTATTAGATAATCACCTGAATGACCGCAATATACAGGGATATGTAATGTAATACTGACACATAATCACACACATAGGTTGGACTTGATGGACTTGTGTCTTTTTTCAACCTCACCTACTATGTAACTATGTAACTATGTAATACAAGTCGACAATGGTCTGATCAAAACCAAGACCTTTAGAAAGCCCACAGCAGCAAATACACTCCTTCTGGCCTCTAGTGACCACCCCAAATCTCTCATTAAGGCAATACCAGTGGGCCAATTTCTTAGAGCTCGAAGAAATTGCTCTAATCAAGATGATTTTGCTGCTGAGTCGAGGGAGCTCTACAAAAGATTCAGGGAGAGAGGCTACTCTCATTCCTGCATCAGGGAGGCCAGAAGGAGGGCGACTCAGACAGAACGACCAACACTTCTTAGGAAGAAGGACCCCGTACTCCCCAAATAGCCACAGGGGCCCCTAAGGATTATCACCAAATATGGTGCCCACTGGGACCAAGTTAGGTCCATACTTAACCAACATTGGCACATCCTGTCTGAGTCTCCCACCTTGGGTAAAATTGTCGGCACAAGACCACTCCTGACGGCTCGCCGCTCCAAAAAATTTAAAAGACAGCCTCATACATTCCGAGTATAAAAGATCACCCACCCCTAATTGGCTCACTCAATTACCTCCTCTGAAAGGCATGTTCAGGTGCGGTCATTGTTCGGTCTGTAAGTATGTTGAACGCACAGACACGTTTACCGACTCTGAGGGCAAAAAGCGTTTTACAATAGATAACTTTATCAACTGTAATACTACCAGGGTTATTTATATGCTTACTTGCCCTTGCGGGAAACATTACGTCGGTAAAACCAAGAGACAGTTGAAGGTTAGAATGGGCGAACATGTTCAGAGCATCCTTAGTAAGGATGATGAACGACCCATCCCTTTACACTTTCTTCAATGCCATGGAGGAAAGCCCGATGGGCTTTCTTTTAAAGGCATCTACAGGTTTAATCTTCCACAAAGAAGGGGTGACTTCGACAGGATTCTGTACCAGAAGGAGAAAATGTGGATATACAATATTAATAGTATGTATCCACAGGGGTTGAATAATGAGTGCAATCTTGCTGTGTTCCTTACACCGTAATTCCTCTGATACATTACCTGTTTTCTCCTCCTCATGGTTGGAGCGTTCTGTCGAAATTCACCCAGTCTTTCATTCTCTCCTGGTTTAAAATATCAACAAATTTATCTTTGCCTCCCTTTCTTTCCTCACCCGAGCGTCTCATTGATGGTCTATCCATTTTCTATTCCTTTTTCAAAACCCTCCCTCCTCTTTTTTTCTTTTCCTTTTTACCCCATTTCTCCTTCGGTACCTTATTTGCCTCATTTATAATTTTTAATAATCTTTATCATTTTCTTCCCCCTTTCTTCCCTTTTGCTTTTTTTTTTGTTCTTGCCCTAATTTCAATTTCTTCTTTTTCACTTTTTCTCCCATTTGGGTCTTTATATCCGTTGTCACTGTCTTATTTAACCTTTCCCCTGGTTGTACGTACTCACGGACCCGCCCCTCTACTTGTGTGCTTTTAATTTCCTGTTTACGTGTGGGGCTGTCAGTGATTAATGCGGTAGCCTTGACAACAAGACGTTGAAGCCCTTACGTGGTTCCGCCTTGATGCTTTATAAGATGATGAATTCTGCTACTGCGCATGCTCTGATGAAATCCGAGTCACGGATGAAACGCGTCAGCATGACGCCATCACGCTGCTCATAGCGCTCTTGCAGACTAGCAGACCCACCTACCAGCCCTGACACCATTGGCCCAGTATCATTGTGGCCGCTTGAATCAGTCCGCGGAAACGGAACGAGGGGAACTGACGGTGTGAGGAGACTCGGCTTTGCCCGCTGTATTCTCCCGGGACTACCCTTCCCCAATTTCATTCCCATGACATCACCAATGGATGTGTACCTTGGATGACCCTCCGGAGGACGGAACATCATGCAACCAAGCATCTGACAAGTGGGAGATGGTGAAAGCTTTATTCCCTGCTCCTGACGTGGATTGCAGCCAGCACCGGGTGAGACGAGCCATTTAGCTCATTCCAGGACTCACCAACACTACTCCCCTGCACCCTGCACCCTCATCTTCCGCTCCTCCACATCTTGGCCTCTAGTGCTGTGAGCTATTACTGACCCAGAGAGACTTTCATTACACAGCTGTGTATTCCTGAAATGCTACTTAGCTGCTGCTGAGTCAGCCCCTGGTCCCTCTGTCCCTGGCTCCCACTTCACTTCACTTTCTTTCTCCCTCCCCCTCCCCTCTTCCTTCCCAGTGTTTTGCTCTGGGTTCCCGGTTCCCCAGAGATCCTTGTTGGGCCTACTACGTCTGTTACCACAACACCCATCATCCAGGGAACACTCAATGCTATTTGCTGCTGCTTTTCCTTGGAATTTAAGGACTCCAGTTAATCAGTATATATAATTTCATTTTCAACTATCTTCCTTTAATTATTATGCATGAGTCTACTTGCGTGGTGTGATTGGTTGGCTGTGTTAGGTGGCCATCTGCGTCTGTGTATGACCTAGTTGTCATTTTTTAAATTGGTGATGGTACCTGTTTTTACAGTATATCTTTTTTGGATTGGTGCTTAAAGTGAATTTTTTCAATAAACAGTATTTACATGATCTGACCATTGCACGTCCCTCATTGAAGAATTCACTTTTTCTCCTGTTTTTTGCCCTCTGAGTTTTTTTAATTGCTGTCTGGTTCCACTTTGGAGAGATTTCTCTTCACTTTCTTTATGGTCACCAGGACATGAAGTGAGGGGAACTCTCTCATGGCGAACACAAACTGCATTAAAAAACAAATAAAGGTCACAGCTGGGCTTTAAAGTGTATTCTATTTCTATATTCTATATATTTTTTGCATTTAAATGTGAGAAAACCTCACATATGTTTGTTTTATGTCCCTATTCACACAGCATACCTCTATTTTCTTTTCAATATTTCTTCCCTTTTTGATGTTTTAAGCGGAAGGCGTCATGGCTGACTGCAAGCATTTCTCAGCTATCTCTGCATGATCTGCCCCATTGACATTCAACGGAGAAGACCAGCTTCTTTAAATTTTACAGGCAGCATTTTACTCTAGTATAGCGGATGAGATGATATCTACCTAAACAGAAACAGTACAGATAGGCAGATAGGGTAAATTATGGCAAACACCCCCCCCCCCCCCCTTAATAACAGAACACTAAGCAGAATTTTACCTTGCTGGAAGTTCCAGAAAAGAGCATTTTAAAAACGGTAAGTTGCCATTCTTAATGATTTTTTTTTTTTTTTACACTATGTAAATGTGAACATGTAACAAATATAGAGCAGGTCACCATTTTCCCTGGAAATACCCCTTAAACAAATTGACTCACGTCAAGTCTATAATGTCAGGTGACCTAAAGTAAAAGAACATTTTAACATGGACAAACTTTCAACTTTTCTCTTCCTCAAAGCTGGCAAGAAGTGGCAGCTGGTACAATGAAATGCTTATTTCCACTTTAAGGAAAAGTTGTAATCAACAGAACACTGATTATCTGTAATTGGTCAGCTGTGAACATTCACATTGTATGTGCATTATGTATTTCTAACTTTAAGGAGTAAGTGATAAGCAGATGTTCATCAAAAATTCTGCTGAACTTCCACATTATTTTGTAATTGAAATTTCACCTGTGTCAAAGTTTCCTTGTTTCCGCCTCAGGAAGAATGTCTGTTATTTTTTTTTTTAACTACCATATGCAGCAAATTGTTCAGGGGCAATTTTATTTATTCACTTTCTTGACATAAAAGAATATGAACATTTTAATATTTAAATAGTAAGTCCATGCATATTTAACATGGCTCAGTGAGTGCACAAGCCAAAAAAAGTTTGTTTTCATTTTGATAGAGTGAGCAAGGATTAGAACTCTTCTCTCTTTTCATTGGCGTCTATAGCTTCACTGAGCAGATGTTCCACACATCTTGGTGCCACTAGGACAGGAAGCCAAGAAAAAAATTCTTTAATGGGTAAACAGCAATTAAAGCATAAATATGTTTTAACCCTTCTCTACTCAATTTTTTGGAAAAAATAAATGTTTGTGCTGGACTTACACTTTAACCACTTGAACTCCGGAAGTTTTTACCCTCTTTATGACCAGGCCATTTTTTTCTATTCAGGACTGCGCTACTTTAACTGACAATTGTGCGGTCATACAACACTGTACACAAATGACATTTATATACCATATATACTCGAGTATAAGCCGACCCGAATATAAGTCGAGGCACCTAATTTTACTACAAAAAACTGGGAAAACCTATTGACTCGAGTATAAGCCTAGGGTGAGAAATGCGCAGCTACTGTAAGTGGAAAAGAGGGTCAACAATGCCCATTTGCAGCCTCACTGTGCCCATTTGCATGCCTCACTGTGCCCATTTGCAGCCATAGGTCCCCCGAACTTCAAACTCGGTAGTTAAGGGTTCCTGGATGCCCCCTAGCTGCAGCCAAAATTTGGGGTCTCTGGACCCAAAGGGTCCTGAAATAACATTGCTGCAGTTGTACACAGTTGACCGACTTTGGGGCCCCGTATCTCGGGCCCACTTGGTACTAGGAACCTTGAATTTGGTGAGCAAACCCAATGGAACTAGCACTACAATATAACTATAGCTGGGGTTCCTAGCACCAAGTGGCCCTGGGATACGGGGCCCCAAAGTCGGTTCGGAAAATGTCAAGCACTTTTCTGCAGCAGAGAATGACGTTTTCCGAACTGACTTTGGGGCCCCGTATCTTGGTGCTAGGAACCCCAGCTTTGGATATGTTGTAGTGCTAGTTCAACTGGATTTGCATACTAAATTTAGGGTTCCTAGCACCAAGTGGCCCCGAGATACAGGGCCCCAAAGTCGGTTCAGAAAATGTCCTTCTCTGCTGCAGAAAAGTGCTTGACTCGAGTACAAGCCGAGGGGGGCATTTTCAGCACAAAAAATTGTGCTGAAAAACTCGGCTTATACTCGAGTATATATGGTAATTTTTTCACACAAATCGAGCTTTCTGTTGTTGGTATTTGATCACCACTGGGTTTTTATTTTTTGCGCTATAAACTAAAAAACTTTTGAAAAAAAAAAATATTTTTCACTTTTTGCAATTAACATATCCAATAAAAAATAAAAAAAAATAACATTTCATCATCAATTTTGCGCAAAATGTGTTCTGCTACATGTCTTTGGTAAAAAAAAAACCCGATAAGTGTATATTAGTTGGTTTGCGTGAATGTTACAGAGTCTACAAATGAAGGTACAGTATGTATACTGGATTTAAAAAAAAAAAAATGTAATACTAGTAATGGCGGTCAATCTGACACTAACTGACACTGAGTGGAAACTGATTAACTGCTACTGGCATCTTCAGTGACACTAATACAGTGATCAGTGCTAATAATATAAACTGTCACCCAGGGGCGTTGCTAGGTGGCAAAAAGACCAGGGGCTTCAGCCCGAAGTCCAAGGCCGGCATGGGGGGGGCCCTCTAGTGGCGCTGGGTTTTTTTGGTTTGGCGGAGGGGTTGTGTGGCGGGGGGTAGGCTGACTTGCTGGTTGCTGCCTGGCTTACCAGTGCCCATCAATGCTGACCACTAAACTGACCTACCTACCTGACACACACTGACCTACCTGACATACACTGACCTACATACACTGACCTACCTGACCCACACTGACCTACCTGACCCACACTGACCTACCTGACATACACACACTGACCTACCTACCTGACATACACTGACCTAGCTTACATGCACTGACCTACATACACTGATCTACCTGACCCACACTGACCTACCTGACCCATACTGGCCTACATACACTGACCCACCCACACTGACCTACCTGACATACACTGACCTACCTGACCCACACTGACCTACATACACTGACCCACACACACTGACCTACCTGACATACGCTGACCTACCTGACCCACACTGACCTACATACACTGACCCACACACACTGACCTACCTGACATATGCTGACCTACCTGACCCACACTGACCTACATACACTGACCTACACACACTGACCTACCTGACATACGCTGACCTACCTGACCCACACTGACCTACATACACTGACCTACCTGACCCACACTGACCCACACTGACCTACATACACTGACCCACACACACTGACCTACCTGACCCACTCTGACCTACCTGACATACACTGACCTACCTGACATACACTGACCTACCTGACCTACACTGACCTACATACACTGACCTACCTGACATACACTGACCTACATACACTGACCTACCTGACATACACTGACCTACATACACTGACCCACCCACACTGACCTAGCTGACATACACTGACCTGACATACACTGACCTACCTGTCCCACACTGACCTACATACACTGACCTACCTGACCCACACTGACCTACATAGACTGACCCACACACACTGACCTACCTGACCCACACACTGACCTACATACACTGACCCACACTGACCTGGTACCTGCCATACACACACTGACTGACCTACCTGTGTCCAGGTCCTGCAGCAGCAGCTCAGCTGTGGTGCTGGTGTGTGAGGCAGCCAGAGGAGAGGAGGAGAGCCGCCCGCCCGAGCGCCGATCGATGTCGCACGGCGGCCAAATTGTAATTGCCACCTTCTTCCTCTTCCAGTCATAGCGTGCTGGGAGAGGACTGATAGGTGGAGTGCAGACTCTGAGAGACGCTGGGGATGCTGCTCAGGATGGCGGTGTCTTCCCTCTCCCTCCTGGGCTCTTCCCTGCTGCCCAGGTATCCCCATCCCTGCTGCTCTGCACTCCGAGGGACGCTCCAGTCCAGAAATGGCAGGCCCCATGAGCACTAGCGCGGAGGAGGAGGAAGTGCAATCCTCCTCCGCTTTGAATGCTGGGCAGTGTGGGCACAGTGGGCAGTGACGTCACTGGTTGCTAGCTGCTAGGCGGCTATAGCAACCAGTGACCAAGAGTAGAGTCAGGCGGGGGCGGAGCTGGAGTTGGAGCCGGAGCCAGCGCTACCACGGCTCAGTCCGCCCCTGTCCCCTGCATTCTAGGACCGGGACAAGAGACTCGGGGCTACTAGCCCCAGGCTCAGGGCTGTAGCCTCAATAGCCACCCCCTGACGACGCCTCTGCTGTCACCGTACTAATGACACTGGATAGGAAGGGGTTAACATCTGGGGCAATCAAGGGGTTAGCTGTGTGCCTAGTAATGTGTAAAGTGTTTACTATGTGGTGCTTTTACTAAGGGATGTGACAGTTTTAATTCCCTGCGTTGCAGGGAGACAAAAACCGGCACATCCCCACTGTCAGTAGAGAGATCTGTGTTGTTACCCAGGCCAACACAGATCTCTCTCCTGTCATTCGCTTCGCCAAGCGGCGTGCCCCGACCATGAATCACTAGGATGTGCAGGAGCCAGTTATGCACGTGCGCGCCCCCTACTGATATTATATGAACATCTGTACTTAATGGCAGAGCGAAATATAAACATTTTTATATATATAACTGAGTTGGAGCTGCACAGGAAAAGAGACACCAATTAAGGACAAGATTAAAAAAACTATCTCTTCTAAGAGTAGAAAAAAAGCCTACATGTGAAAAAATATCAATATTAGTATTTTAAATGAAATTGAGTGCTTGCATAATGAATACACATATTATTATATGAATATTGTTGCAGATTGAAAAAATAGGAAATCCTATTGTAATATGTATCTATTAACTATTAATATGGATAAAATATTTATTAATTATGTATTATTGTGTATTCATTATTAAGAAATATAAAAATACATTACATTAGATGGGTCATTTGTGCTTATACAGTAGAAAATAATATAGACATGAAACATAACTGGACTAAATAAAGGCTTTTGAACTCTACATTTGCGATAGACATAAATACCATAGACTAGTACTGGCTATGTGTGGGGTTAGCCCTTTTCTAAACAGCCTGGTACAATAGTGAAGTTGGAAGAAACAGAGGAGGGGGTTTGAAAAGAAAATGGAAAAGGGAAAAGGAAAACTAGCATTATAAAACAGTAATTAACAATGAAACAAGCCTGCAATAGAATTGGAAAGACAAACCCTCAAAGCCAGTGTTTTTGAAACTTTTTTAAGCCACAGCTCGCTTAAAAGTATGCAAAATCCCGACACACCCAATTTTAAAAAGGGGTCCCTCTCATCACATTAGAGTTCCACTGTCACATTAGAAGCCCCTCCTTTCATATCAGTGACCTCAGCCTCTCTCCTTTACTTTAGAGTCCTTATTTTTCCCTCCCCCTTTTCACATCAAAGGCCTCAGAACCCGCCCCCCCACCACCACCACTACCTTTCACATCAGAGTCCTCAGTCCACACCCTTTCACATTAGAGTCCTTGGTCCACCCCTCTCATATAAGAATCGTCAATCACCAACCCCCCCCCCCCCCCCACATGAGAGTCTTCAGTCCCCCCTCTTATACATCAGAGTTCCCAGTACCCCTTTTCACATCAGAGCCTTCAGTCCCCCCATCCCCACTACTACTTTTACCACTTTAGAGTCCACAGTCCACCCCCTTTTCAAATCAAACTCCTCAGTCCCCCCCTCCCATTTCAGGTTTAGAGATGAAGGTAGACTTCTATCCCCTTCTGAATGCTGGGGCTGCTCTGAATGCTGCCTGCCTTGCTGCCTTGATTAGCAACATGCGTTCCCATGCGTCATGCGGCTAACCCACCTAAACTACGAAAGTGCATGACACTGTGCAAAAATACTGGATGCAGCATGGCACCCCGTTGTCTGCTGTGGTCTCAATTTATAAAATCCACAGTAAGGCACTGTGCTAGATAGCCACTCCATTGTCTACCTTAATGCTGAACACCAGGCAGAAGATAAGTAACATGGTTGCAAAATAGGCAACCTACCTTATCTTTTTCTTCTTCTATTCTAATGCTTGTACCACCTCACCTAAATGTCATCAGCTAACTTTATACAGAAAATGTTTATATTTAGCTCATGGTTAGTGGCTCAGCGGTCAAATCATGCTCATCTACTATAAGTGACCAGCACTCTACTTTCCTGGCCCATCCTCTCGTCAGCACATAACGGGTTAACACCTCCTTTGGAGCCCCCAATGACCACATGTTCCAAGCTGAATATAAAAGACAGCTCCTCCCCCAACTAAGATGTTCTTTTTTTTGTCATGCTCCAGGCCACATGCTGATTGCAGTTGGTAAGTAATTTGTTTGCTGTATCCCCCCCCCCCCTGCCGAACCTACCCCTCCATGTTCAGCCTCTCATGGAGTTGGAAGACCCAGAATGCTGAAAGTAAATCTTTCTAAAAACTGAGGTGCCTTGTGCCAAGGCTGCGGGTGAAATGTTGCTTAAACAGCATTGATATATTGTACAGGTGTGGTATTATAAGAGCTCTGTAATGTCATCATTGCCTCTCCCTTTGTTTTTTTGTCTGTCTTTTTATATGCAGCGCACCGCACTGCTCCCCTGGCTTCATTGTCAGTCTGAGAGCGGCTGTGAATGGTGTCACAGAGTGTGGGGAGATGGGGAGCACAAGATGGGAACCGCCAGACACCATGCAATGGTGTAACTGATTTTGGAGGTCTGCAGTTGGGAGGGCTTCTCTCCCTCTCTCTCTGCAGTCCTGCCAGGTAAAGGACTTACCCCGGATTCTGGCTGAGTCTCCTGTCTGTCTCTGGATGTGCTGCCCTGGCTCCCCTGCTATGCTGTGTACTTCTGTGGGTTTGACTGACTGGTTTTTGACTCTGAATGTGTCTGCTGTCTGCCTTTGGAAATGCTGCCTGAAGCTCACCTGCAGAGACTTCTGGGGTGATTGAATGAAGGCAGATGGCTCCTAAAGAGCCAGGGTTCCATGTTTTTTGGTGAGAGGTAATATGCTTTTCTCCATATATTTTGTGCAAATATGAGCTTGCCACACCTGTTAGTGGCACAGAAGATTAGCAAAGGTAGGAGGGGGCAACGTGGGACATGGTTCTTAAAAGAGTGCCCAAGGAAAATATGCAAATTAAGGTGTTTTGCATTATTTTGGGAGCAGAAACCCTGAACGCAAACGCTCCAAAAAACATAAGACCCGCCAACGATCACAGGATGACGACACCTAACAGGTTGTCACGTTCATTAAGCATGTGGTCAATACACTCTAAAGGAGTTGTTTCCACTTACCCTGTGAAGGGACAGAATCCAGGAAAATGACACATGCGTTTATGCCAGCATGATAGAAGATGCCTTGCCAAGCTCAGGGTGCATTTTGGGCATGCATGCAGTCTGCAGTGGCAGAGCAATGAAATTGCACAGGATGCCTCACAAGGATGGTGGTTGTGCAAAATTCTAAGACCTATTAAGGCAGCTATAGCAGAAAGTATGCTGCAAATATCCACGCCACAAGCAACACCCATAACGATAGAGCGTAAATCGCTCATTCGTGAAGGATGGTCTTTTTCCCATAATGGCAGAGCATAAATCGCTGGTTCATGAAGGATGGTCTTTTCCCATAATGGCAGAGCGTAAATCGCTCGTTCATGAAGGATGGCCTTTTCCAATAATGGCAGAGCATAAATCGCTGATGGAGGATGGCCTTTTCCCATAATGGCAGAGCATAAATCGCTCATGATGGAGGATGGCCTTTTCAAGTGGCAGAGCGTAAATCGCTCATGATGGAGGATTGCCTTTTCCCAGAATTGCAGAGCGTAAATCGCTCATGATGGAGGATGGTCTTTTCCCATAATGACAAAGCATAAATCGCTCGTTGGAGGATGGTCTTTTCCCAACAATGATAGAGCGTAAGTCGCTCGTTGATGGAGGATGACAGAGACCTCGTCAGAAGACCAATTTACATTAACAGGTTCCCTAAGCTTTATCCAGATAAAATGGCTGCTGTATGTTTATGCACTGCACTTCCAGGGGTGGTTGCTGCCCTCTTGTGTCCGGTGCAGCAAGTGTCTTTGCCTTTTTATAATTTGGTTACCTTCAATGGACTTGTTCACACCAGATGCAGTCCAGTGCGTTTTTTATTTCTGCATCAAGAACGCATGGATAGGGTTTAACTTTGATTCCAATTACTTAATTCACACCAGTACAGCGCATTCTAATGCCGGCAACAAGAGTAGAAGGTTGCATTGTTTTCTTTATAGGAACACATCGGGAAAGTGGCAAAACGCATGTAGAATGCATCAAAAACACTCATGCAGAAACACATCTGGAATGTAGAAACTGTGGTGATCTGGCCATTAGGCTTGCACAGACTCTATAAAGTGACAAATTTTGCCTGCCAACCAGCAACTTCGGTATATTAACTTCAGAAATGGCATTACATTCAACATTGGGCGCTGCAAGATTTGGCACAGTTTCTGGAAAGAGTGGAACCTGGCAACTGACTTTTGGTTGATGCTTTTAATAGACCTAGTACAAGCGCTGGCGCACTCAGTCACTGCTAGGAGAGCATTGTGGTTACGCCACTGGAGGGCAGGCGGAACTTCTGCACAAGCCTTCGACATTTCCTATAATGGGAGGTTATTGTTCGGCCAAACGCTGAACAACGCAATTAAGCGAACGACAGGAGGAAAAGTCTGGACTGTAGCCACAGACTAGTAAGAGGAAGCTGCCATCCTTTACTCAAGCCCACTGAACTTCAGAGGGTGCAGGAAGCCAAATCTTATAAGACAGGGCAGATTTAACAGATCACAGTGGAGGTATCTCAAAGTCACTTTTGACATGAAATAAGTCCAGAGTAAGCTGCTAAGATGGCTGGAAAGTCTCTTTTTAAAGGTGCGCCCAACCAGTCTATTCCAGTTGGGGCCAGGGGGCCTAAGTGAACTAGATGGTTGTAGCTTCCTTCTGGAGGGTTTGAACAACAAGACCAGTGGGTCCAGAAGACAGGTGGGTGGACAATGGAGAACAGATCTCAGAAGAGAAAATGTTTGCAAAATTCTTATACTGCTACAAGGCCATCAAGCCAGTGATGCCAAAAACATAGAATCATCTGGGGGCCTTTTTCCCCAGGTTTTCTAGTACCTAAGGCAGGAGCCTCCTGACCTGTTTCAGCTTAAAGGAATGGAATGTGTTCATATACATCAAGAGGTTCAAGATGGAGTCCATGCAGACAGTCACAGGTACAGTTTAGCAGGAGGACCAGTTGGAATCATTCGACTGGCCGACTCATACTTCCATGTACCGATCAATGCCGAACAGCAGAGGCGTGTAAGATTTGCGGTGGCCAGAGGTCACTTCCAGTTGTCTGCCTTTTACAGAATTGGCACAGCCCCAGGAATCTTTTTGAAGATCTTGTTGGAAGTGGTGGTACTTTGGGCCAGATGGCACATGAGGGCGTTTCAATTTGCCTTTAGCCTATGAGCTGGGCCATCTATGGATCAGAAAATCTTTGTGCCTATGCAAATTAAACAAGAACTAAAATTTTGGACATCCCCACTGCGCTTCTTTTGGAGACATGCCTCTCAGCCCAGGCGATAGGATGATTCTGAAGCCTGATGCCAGTCTCTGGGGTTGGGGAGTCCACCATCTGAAGCGACAAGTGCAAGGTCATTGGAGCGCGGTGAAGCGCAGACTCCCCAAGTATCTTGAATGGAAAAAGGGCCTTTTTCTAGCATTGCAAGCTTATCAAGATTTTCAAGGGGTTGACAACAAGACAGTAGTAGCCTACATTGCCTAAAAAGGGGACACCAAAAGTCTTTTTCTGATATTTGCAACAGGATACAAATGCAAAGACTCCATCATACAAGAGGTTCACAGTGCCATGGAATTCTCTGTTTGATCTTTGTCTCTGGCCAAATTAAATGCTTTATGGCAAGGTCAGTAACAGCTCCCCAATATAATAAGACTACTTTTAATAGCCTGGCTATGGAATAGGCTACACTAGAGGTCCTGGGATTCTCATCTGCAGTTGTTCAGACCCTGTTGACCAGAAGGTCATCCATAAACGCTACATATGAGAGGATATGAAAGAAGTCTGTTTTGTCTGCTCAGCAAAAGCTTTACCTCCGGTGTTCGCTGCTCTAGCCAAAATCCTTGACATTTAACATTTGGCGCTAGAGGTTGGTCTGGCATACAAATCCATATAAGGTACAGATCTCTACTTCATCTTTTCACAGGCTGCAGATGGGTGCAAAAGCCAGTGACCAGATGCTTCTTCCAGATGATGATCAATTTGACCTTGAGGGAAATCCTGGTTCCCTCTGTGGGACTTAGGCTTGGATCTGAGAGCACCCTTTTGCTCCAATAGGTTTCATTTCCATTGAAGTACATCACGGTAAAACTAGTTCTGACAGTAACTACTTCAGACAGATATTGAAGATTGCAACACTTTCCAGCAAGCGCCCTTTGGTGGCTTTTTCTTTTTCCTTTTTACCAGAGATAGTGATACCACATCGATCTCCTCAAAAGTTCAATGTTAAAGTGGTATCCAATTTCAGAGGGACTACTTCCCAGTTTTTCTGGAGTTTTCACATGAGAGTAACTGAGTGCACAACAGGAAGACTTCAGTTTTCTTACACATGGTCGAGTTACTAACAGTGTACTTGGTCAAAAGAGGAAAGTGTACAATCTTCATTTAGCCATCAGGCCCTCAAGAGTCATCCACTCTTGGGTTACCAGGGTGATTAGATTGGCATGCAGGAAGCACGCTTTTCTGCTCTGAAACAATTGCAAGCCTATTTGACTAGAGGGGTGGCAGCTTTTGGGGCAGTTATGCCAGGATTGCTTGGAAGATATAGGTAAGGGCTAGCTTGAAGGTCTGGTGTGATCTTCATTCAACCTTACAAACTAAATATGGGACCAGCAAATTTGGGACAAGAGATCTATTCTTTCTGGCTTCAGCAGCTTTTTTTTGATTGTCAGCATCTCTTTTCATTTGTTCTCTCCCACCCTATATTGGCATTGGTATATCCCGTTATGTGGTGACGGGAGGATGGGCCAGGAAAATGGAAAATTATCACTTACCGTAATTTTCCTTTCCTGGCCCATCCTCACGTCAGCACAGGACTCCCTCCCTAGTGGCCTGTCGCAGGCTAGGTTATCGAACATCTTAGTTGAGGGAGGGGCTGTCTTTTATATTCAGCTTGGAACATGTAGTCATTGGGGGCTCCAAAGGAGGTGTTAACCCGTTATGTGCTGACGTGAGGATGGGCCAGGAAAGGAAAATTACGGTAAGTGATAACAATTTTCCATTTTATTGACATGTGACATAAAGGCCCTACTTTTCCACTCTACACAGCCAGCACAATAAGAATAAGGCAGACAAAATATAAAGCTATAAAGTGGGTATAGAAAAGAATCACCCCCCTTTTAACATAATAACATTTTGTTGCTTTGCAGCCTAAAATGAAGACCGGCACAGTTTTTGTTTTATCCAGCTGTATTTATTCAATGAAATTTATAACAAATTTTCTACGGGGTTTAACACGGCCATGCAAAGGCATTCATCTTTTCCTCCTTTAACCACTGTGTGGTCATTTTTGCTGTGTGCTTAGGGTCATTGTCATGTTGGAAGGCAAACCTTCCCATTGACAACTTTCTGGCGGAGGGTAACAGATTTTCTCCCTTCGCCTTTCAGGACAGCACCTTGGAGAGAGCGTAGCTCCACCTCTTAGACAGGAAACACTGCGTGACAACGCCCCTTTAAAAAGCAGCTGCTTCCACCATGCCATCAGTTTTAGTGTTTCCTCCGCCATGGTGGAAGCACTGCTTGGGGAACCAGAGGGGCTGCGCTCTCTCCAAGGAGAGGGTTTTGGCAGGACCTCCACGTTTGGATACTCAGACCAACCCAGCTCCTTCCCTTACGTGAGGAGGGTGCTCCGGTGTCCCTTCCTTCTCCGGCTCACAGGAGTAATGGTCTGCCGGAAGTTTTCCACCCGGGGTGTTCGGGGGGCCGCGGTTGTGCTCAGTAAGAGCGTCCATGCCAGGCCTCTGCATGGCGGCGCCGAATCCCGGACAGCAGGTGATGTCAGTTCCGGTGGGCGGATACTTCCGGCGGGGCGTAGCAGCGATTGGTTCCTGCTGCTGGAACGCAGGAGGAAGGGGCGGGTCCTCTGGCCGGGACTTCCTTTTGTTTGGCACATGGAGCCTAGTACACAGTGCAGCAGCTGCGGATTGCACTATGGATACAGCGGAATCGTCAGCAGCAATGGCGGATGCAGGCGCCCAGGTTCCCGGCCAGGCCCAGGTAGGAGAGGTGCGGTGGCACCTCTTTCCTTTTATATCACTGGGTGTTTTATCTTTGATGTGATTATTCAAAACCTGCTGCTGTCTGCTATGGGGTAACAGTTTCCATTAGCAGTTCAGCAAAGGAGTGAGACTCTGGGCACTTAGGGTGTTGGCTGGAGGTGCTACTTTTCTCTGAAGCCTTAGTTCTAAAGGACCTGGGTTTTTTTCTTGTTTCTCTGTTTCAGAAAGCTACTGCCAAATCAGAGAGAACAGGGAGAAAGTGCCCCTCATGCAAAAATCCTTTAAGGGACTCTTGGCCCAAACCACTGTGCAAATCCTGCATTGTGGATTTAGTAAAAGAAGAATCCTCACAAGAGTGCAAAGAACTCTTATCTTCTGTGAGGAAGGAGTTAGCAGAGGCCCTAGGGACAGTGCGTTCCCTTGTAAAGCACGGCCAGAGTTCCAGCCAAGAGCAGAGTTCTCACTCCAGTTTCCCTCAGTCCACTTCCAGACAGGTGGAAAGTGAGTCGGAGGAGGAAAGGGAAAGCATTCCACCCTCAACCATTGATTCTGAGGAGGAGGAGGTGGAAGAAGAGTCAAGATCATCTAGATATAAGCTGTCACTTGAGGAGGTGGATGAATTACTCAAGGCAATTTATACTACCCTGGAGATCCAGGAAGAAAAGGCTCAGCTGTCTGTGCATGATAAGATGTACCTGGGGCTGGAGGAAATTAAACACAGGGTGTTCCCTGTGCATAAAGTGTTAACAGACACTATTAAAAAGGAATGGAAGAACCCAGAGAGAGGACAGTTTTTTTCTAAAACCCTCAAAAGGAGGTTTCCTTTTGAGGAGAATGAGGAACTATTGTGGAATAAAAAACCAAAAATAGACGCTGCCTTTTCTCAAGTATCTAGGAAGACTGATTTAGCTTTTGAGGACATGGGTATTCTCAAAGATGCTATGGATAAGAGGGCAGATGGGCTACTGAAGAAAGCCTGGGACTCATCTCTAGCTAATCTTAAGCCAGCAATGGCGGCTACGGTTGTGGCTAGGAATCTGGAGTGCTGGTTAGAGCAACTTAAAAATCACGTTGTGGCAGGTACCTCCAGAAAAGACTTATTGGAGTCCTTCCCTACCCTGCTTAAGGCAGTAAAATATATGGCAGATGCCTCTGCAGAATCTATCAGGATGTCAGCCAGGTCCTCTGCGCTTGTTAACTCAGCAAGAAGAGCACTCTGGCTAAAGACCTGGTCAGGGGATTCAGCTTCTAAAGTAAAACTGTGCGGAATTCCCTTTTCAGGAGACCTGATGTTTGGGCCAGAACTAGAGACTGTCCTTGACAGGACAGCAGACAAGAAGAAAGCTTTCCCACAGAAGAAGAAAACGGTACAGCAGAGGAAAAATTTTCGTCCTTTTCGACAAACCGATAAGGAAAAGGACCACACACAGAAGAGACCCTGGTCTTCTCAGAGAGGAAGAGGTAGAGGTGGGGTACTCTTTAGAACCCCAGAACAAACCCCTAAAAAACAATGACCATCTAGTAGGGGGGAGACTACAGGACTTCTTACCAATCTGGGAAAAAACAACAAAGAGTCCTTTTGTTCTGGGGTTAGTCAAGAAGGGTTATCAATTGGAATTCTCACAAAGCCCCCCAAGTCGGTTTTACATCACAAACCTGCCAAAGGATCGGGAAAAGGCTCTGGCCATGAAGTCTCTGTTACAGGAACTGATGCAACAGAAGGTCATTTCCCAGGTTCCGAAAGATCAAGAGGGGAAGGGGTTTTACTCCCACATTTTTATGGTCAAAAAGCCATCAGGAAAGTTCCGCCTGATTCTCAATTTAAAGGTCCTAAATCGATCCATAAAATACAAAAAATTCAGAATGGATACGATTTTCTCAGTAAGGAATTTGCTAACCCCCAAATGTCATATGGCTTCCATCGACTTGAGAGATGCCTATCTCCATATACCAATAGCGCCCCCATCACAAAGGTTCCTGCGTCTTGCAGTCAATCTGGGGGGAGGGGAGATTTGGCACCTGCAGTTTCGGGCTCTGCCTTTCGGTCTTTCCTCTTCTCCCAGGGTATTCACAAAAGTGATGGCGGAATCTTTGGAGCCTCTGAGACTGAAGGGGATTTCAATAGTACCCTATTTGGACGATCTGCTACTGTTTGCAGACTCAAGGGGTCAAGTAGAGGTCAACCTACAGACAGTTCAAACACATTTAAGAGGTTTGGGATGGCTTCTCAATCTTCAGAAGTCAAACTTAATTCCATCTCAAAGGGTAAGGTTTCTGGGGTACGAAATAGACTCGATAGAACAGAAAATTTTTCTACCCCAGGAGAAAATAGAGAAGATGCAGTTGACCCTGATAACACTTCAATCCAACGCAGAGATCTCTGTAAGACAAGCCATGTCTGCTCTGGGTCTGTTGACAGCAGCAATTCCTTCGGTACAGTGGGCCAGGTTGCATTCCCGTCCTCTGCAATCGGATATCCTGATGAATTGGTCATACCAGGAACCTCTGGAGAAGAAATTCAACTTGGGGGCAAGAGCAAAAAGGTCTCTCTGGTGGTGGAGGAACCTAGGAAACGTTTCAAAAGGGCTTCCTTGGGTCTTTCCGGTAACCAGAAGGCTGACTACAGATGCCAGCGCCTGGGGATGGGGAGCTCACCTGGAAGAAAAAACGGTTCAGGGAGTTTGGACCAAACCAGAAGCAAGAAAATCTTCAAATTGGAGAGAGTTAAAGGCTGTTCACTTAAGCCTCCTCTCCCTCCAGGAATTTCTAGTGAATCAACATGTCCAAATATTGTCAGACAATATGACGACAGTATTATATATAACAAAGCAAGGGGGCACAAAAAGCAAAACCCTAATGGGTCTAGCGCATCAGATCCTAAGATGGGCAGAGAACAATGTGGCCTCTCTATCAGCAGTCCATCTAAAGGGGACGGAAAACACCTTAGCAGATCTCCTCAGCAGGAAAGAAATAAGGGAAGCAGAGTGGTCTCTCAATCAGGAATTATTCGAAAAGATTTCCAAGAGTTGGGGTCATCCCCAAGTGGACCTCTTTGCAAAAGAGGAAAATGCAAAAATACCAGTCTTCTTCTCTCTTCAGAGACAGGATCAAGCTCTCGGAGTAGATGCGTTAGCTCACAAATGGGACTTCCATCTGTCCTACGCTTTTCCCCCCGTTCCAACTGATACCAAAAGTGTTAGCCAAATTCAGATTGGAGTCCACGGAGCTAATATTAATAGCTCCTTATTGGCCAAAAAGACCCTGGTTTTCAACCTTGATGAACCTCTCAGTGAAACCTGCTTGGAGATTACCAATCAGGGCAGACCTGTTGAGTCAGGGCCGAATTCTCCATCCAGATCCAGCTTACCTCAAACTAACAGCTTGGTTTCTGAAGAACAAATCTTAAGACGGAAGGGTTTATCAGAAAGGCTTATTTCTACCCTTCTTGCAAGTAGAAAAAAAGTGACGAGAGACATTTACTTTAAAGTCTGGAAGATCTATAATTCTTGGTGTTCCAGTAAAAACTTTGATTTTCGTACCACATTTTCAGTTTTGGAATTTCTTCAAGAGGGATTGGAGAAGGGGTTAGCAGCAAGTACGCTCAAGACGCAGGTAGCTGCTTTATCAGTTTTTTTGGAAAGAACCCTGTCAGGGGAACCTTTAATAATCAGATTTTTTAGGGCAATGGCAAAAGTAAAGCCTAGACCTGTTGTTAGTTTTCCCAAATGGGATTTATCTTTAGTTCTTCAGGGCCTAACTAGGGCACCGTTTGAACCCATAGAAGAAGCATCATTACGTTTCTTGACGTTAAAGACTATTTTATTGGTAGCAGTAACTTCCGCACGTAGAATTAGTGAGTTACAAGCCCTTTCAATTAAAGAGCCCTTCATGAGATGTCTACAGGATAGGGTAGTCTTAAGGACGGATCCAGCATTTCTACCAAAGGTGGCTTCAGTTTTTCACCGTACACAGGAAATCATTCTCCCTACTTTTTGTCCTTTACCTTCGGGAGCAGGAGAAGAAGCTTTCCATACCCTTGATGTCAGGAGGTGCCTGCTTAAATATCTGGAAAGAACAAAGGAAATCAGAAAGTCATCCTCACTCTTTGTTTTAATGGAAGGTACTCACAAAGGAGGTAAAGCTTCCAAAAGCACCCTTGGAAGATGGTTAAAGCAGGCCATCAAAGAGGCATACATATCTTTGGGTCTGGAACCTCCGGAAGGGGTATTACCTCATTCTACTCGAGCAGTGGCGGCATCATGGGCAGAAAGGGCTGGGGCATCTCCTGAGCAAATCTGCAAGGCTGCCACATGGTCCAGTTTTTCGACCTTCATAAGGCACTACCGCTTGGATCTACTATCAGCCTCGGACCAATCATTTGGTAGGAAGGTTTTGCAGGCAGTAGTCCCACCCTGAAGTAAGTTTCTCGGTTATCCTCTCCAAGGTGCTGTCCTGAAAGGCGAAGGGAGAAAACCTTAGTTAGACTTACCGGTGACGGTATTTCTACGAGCCTTTCAGGACAGCAGCCTACTTCCCTCCCTTGGTTATCATATGTAAAGTATAATTATAGGACCTGGTAATTGTCTGATTATATTTTCCAGCATGTCGGAGGATTTCTCGGTAACAACTGATGGCATGGTGGAAGCAGCTGCTTTTTAAAGGGGCGTTGTCACGCAGTGTTTCCTGTCTAAGAGGTGGAGCTACGCTCTCTCCAAGGTGCTGTCCTGAAAGGCTCGTAGAAATACCGTCACCGGTAAGTCTAACTAAGGTTTTCCTCAAGAATTTGATGGTATTTTGCCCCATCCATTTTTCCTATTATCCTGACAAGTACTCCAGTCCCTGCTGCAGAGAAACAATCCCATAACAGGATATTACCACCTCAATGCTTTATTGTGGGAATGGTGTTATTTGGATGGTGAGCTGTATTTGATTTCCGCCAGACATATCGTTTGGTGTTGAGGCCAAATAATTACATTTTAGTCTCATCTGACCATAACACCTTTTTCCATGTAGCCTCAGAATCGTCAAGGTGCGTTTTGGCAAAGTTCAGTAATGACTGCATCTGAGCCTTCCTTGAGGAGTGACTTTTTTCTTGCAACCCTTCACAAGCCACATTGTGGAAAATTTGTGTTATTGTTGCCACATGCACACAATGATGACTCTTTGTCATAAATTCCTGCAACTGCTTCAGAGTTGCTGTAGGCCTCTTGTAACCTCTCTGATCAGTTTCCTCCAGGCTCTTTCATCCAGTTTGGAGCGACGCCCTGATTTAGGAGGGTCTATGTTGTACCAAATATCTTCCACTTCTTAATAATAGACTTCATTGTGCTTCTAGGTATTGATAAAGCCTTTTAATTGTTTTTGTATCCATCTCTTGACTTGTGCCTGGTTGCACTGCCAGGGACTGAAATGCTCCAGGAAAGCTTTTCATGCTAGGCTAATCGAAATGACCACAGATGATCGTAGTTGAAAGTCAAATGGCCAATGGGCCATTGAGAAGGTGATTATCTACACCTGTTTGAATTTACAAGTAATTGTTAGGAGGAGGTGATCCTTTTTTTTAAATATTTTTTCTGACATGTTGGTGTTATATTTTCACTTGGATGTTATAAGTTGTAAATATAGCTGGATAAAGCAAAACCATGTCTGTCTTCATATCAGGCTGCAAAGCAACAGAATGTGATTGTTTTAACTACTTGCTGCCCGCCCACTGTCATATGACGGCGCAGCTGTAGTTCTGGGTGGACGTCATATGACGTGATCGCCTTCCCGGACTACCAGGGGGCGCCAGCCGCGATGTCTGCCGGGCACCCGTTATTGCTGAGTGACAGAGCAGGACCATGGATCTGTGTGTGTAAACACACAGATCCACGTCCTGTCAGAGGAGAGGAGACCGATGGTGTGTTCCTTGTACAGAGGAACACAGATCGGTCTCCGCCCCTTGTGAGTCCCCTCCCCCTACAGTTAGAATCACTCCCCTAGGAACATAATTAACCCCTCGATCGCCCCCTAGTGTTAACCCCTTCATTGCCAGTCACATTTATACAGTAATCAATGCATTTTTAATAGCGCTGATCTCTGTATAAATGTGAATGTGAATGATAAATGATAAATGTGTCAAAAGTGTCCGATGTGTCTGCCGCAATATCGCAGTCACGAAAAAAATCGCAGATCGCGGCCATTATTAGTAAACAAAAATTATAATAAAAATGCTATAAATCTATCCCCTATTTTGTAGAGGCTATAACTTTTGCGCAAACCAATCAATATAAGCTTATTGCGATATTTTTTACCAAAAATATGTAGAAGAATACATATCGGGCTAAACTGAGGAAAAAATGTGTTTAAAAAAAAATTGGATATTTATTATAGCAAAAAGTAAAAAATATTGTGTTTTTTTTTTTTTTCAAACTTGTCACTCTTCTTTTGTTTATAGCGCAAGAAATAAAAACCGCAGAGGTGATCAAATACCACTAAAAGAAAGCTCTATTTGTGGGAAAAAAATGATAAAATTTCATGTGGGTACAGTGTTGCATGACCGCGCAATTGTCATTCAAAGTGCGACAGCGCTGAAAGCTGAAAATTGGCCTGGGCAGGAAGGGGGTGAAAGTGCCCTGTATTGAAGTGGGTAAAGGAAGGTGATTCTTTTCTATACCCACTGTATACATCAGTTTTTTACACTAAGATGGGGGAAGTGGGAATTTAGACATAGCGCTACCCCCAAAGGAGCTGCTGATTGATTTGGGTCCTCTGCTCTTTCCTAGGCCCTGGTTGGCGCCCCGCTCCTGCTGACAATCACACAAGAAAAATGCACACTAGCTATGGTAAAAGGACCAGGTTGTATTGATAACCATAAAATAGTAAAGCAATGCAACAGTTTAAAGGTTAATCAATAAGTACAGTGAGTCAACCCAAGAATAATAACGTATGGTAAAATACCTTTTATGTGGCCATCTATGTCCTGCAGGACTGAGGGTATTAACAATAGCCCTCTGACTGGGAGATCACTCCCCAAGTGAGACGTGTAAGGATATCAAGGAGGTTAGGTCACTTGTAGGCCCTCAGTCAGAAAAGTCTAGGTTTTATCCAGAAAGAAAATGTTAGACCTCCTGCACACCAGTACTTCTACAAAGATAGTCAATGAGCATGAACAATCTGAAAAGTTGATTCTTCTGCCGGCTTAGTTGGGGCCCCTAGGTTAGCACGCAGTGAAAGGTGCAGTCCCTTTTTAAGATGTGGAAGAACGGGATGATTGCCTTTTAAGAGGCAAAGTGGTTGGCACAGTTCACTTTAAATGTGAACTTATTTAAGATTTTGAATTGTGAGAAAGAGTAACTTTAGAAGTTGAGTTGTGGATAATAGTCTCTTTGGGGGTTAACTCAGTTTAGCAACCTGCTTACAGTGACCACAAGGGCAAATGAGGAATGGCAGCTTTAAGCAATAAGGGGCGGTGGTGCATTTGGCTCTGATAATAGGCCACTGTTGAAGAATGCATCAGGCCTAGCTGGCAACAAGGGATAAATTAAACAACAGTAACAATGGGAGGATCAGCCACCCTGTCACCAGTCCTTCTACAACAATCCAAACAATGATAGTAGTTCTGCGATGGATGGCCCACTTTGACTGAAGATGCAGCGGTGGTGCATGAGATGCATGAGACTCGCACACTCCTGCAGCTTTAAGGGCTCTTTGAGGCAGCTCTCTGCACACAGTGTTTGACTAGACAGTCTTCTAATCAGCTTCCCCAGCTTCTCTGCACTCTCCAGTCCAACCCAGTCTGGTCCAGTACTGCACGGCTCGACACAAACTTTCACACACTTCTTCCACGGGCAAAGTCTCTCTAACTCCCCTCTGTCTTCCCGGGCTTCTCCCTTTATATTAAGACAAAATGTTGCGCTAATTCTTATCCTTTGCAATACAAACACATTATTCAACATCAATAAATAATTGTGAAAAATACGGAAGACATCAGGTGTGATGAAATACGTTGGGAAGAGCCTACTATGACAATATCTCATAACTGGAAGTTCTCCCGGAAGCCATTTTCTTATCGGCCGGCAAGTTTGCTCCTATTTTCAAGCGCATCTACAGTTTATTAATGTTGGTCCATTAGTTTATATTAGTATTAAATACATATTTGTTTTATACTATGTTGGGCATATTGCTCTTGTTCTCTGTATGAATTATGAGGATGGATGGGGTGGTTCTTAAAATCCCAATTACCTATGATCAGTGAGGATTCGCTCCATATCCAGCCTTCTGTGGACTATTCGAGGGGTGATTCCAGAGGGATTACATTATTGATGCTTTGTTTGACTTCTCTTTACTTAGAGGGTCATACCCATCTGGTAAGCACATATTTGTGTCTTCTGGTGGAGTTCCTGTAGTTACTATTGGATACCTTTCATTTCGGGATTCCTATTTGGTGGATACAGTCACATTTCTTTTACTTCATCTTTGGTTATCCACATTTTTTACTTTGGACTTTAATAAAAAATTTTCATATTACATTGGGATATTTATATGGTACATTACCACTTTCGAATTTTGTTAATATTTCAGTTATTTATTGATATTGAATAATGTGTTTGTATTAAGCGTAGCATTTCGTCTTAATATTTTGTTACTATGTCTAATATCTCATAGTATGGTTGCAGCTTTTCTACTTTTTTTTTTTTTTTTTTCTTTCCCCTTTTTTACATTGACCTTAGTGCGATTTAAATTTTTTTTTAATCACTGTTGAGTTCTCATTTAACATGCTCCTGCCCCTTGATGACTGCTCATGGAATCTGTAGTTTAATTTCAGCTTTACTGTGAGGAAAGTTCTGCTTTCATCATACAACTCCCAGGAGTCTCTGAACCCCTGTAAAAATGTGGTTGTAAAGACTCAAGGTTTTTTTACCCCCCCCCCCCCCCATACCTTCTGAGCCCATCTCGATCCAGTGATTTGCACGAGAGTCTCGGCTGTCATGGGTCTCTCCTTCCTCATTGGCTGAGACAGCAGTGGGAGCCATTGGCTCCCACTACTGTCAATCACATCCAGTGAGCCAATGAAAAGAGTGGGGGGGTGGGGTTGAGCCGAAGCTGTGTGTGAATGGACAGTAGGGAGGGGCCAGGAGCTCCGGCAGGAATCCGTTCCCCATCCATCTAGCGCAGGGGTCTCCAAACTATAGCCCTTTAAGTTGTTCAGGAATAGGGATGAGCTTGTTCGACCGTTCGTCGAATTTCGACCGTTATGGGCCGATCGCGACAAATTCGAGTGGCGCATCACGGCCCATAATTCACTGCGGCATCGCATTGCTGGCTGATGATTGGCCAAGCATGCACTATGACCCGCATGCTTGGCCAATCACAGCGCTGTCTGTACAGAGAGCCGTAATTGGCCAAAGCCATGGTGGCTTTGGCCAATTATGGCTCAGGGGGTTTAGTACACGCCCCACACTATATAAGGCCGCCTGCGTGGCGGCTTTGTGTAGTGTGTTGCGGCGGAGAGATAGACAGACACAGTGTCATTTGATTTAAGTTAGAGTAGGCAGGCGAGTCAGTTAGCTGCACTTACAGTGTATGTGTGTGTGTGTGTGTGTGTGTGTGTGTATGTATATGTATATATGTGTATGTATATATGTGTGTGTATATATATATATATATATATATATATATATATATATATATATATATATATATATATATATATATATATATATATATATATATATATATATATACTGTATTCAGTTTAGCTAGATCCGTTCCTGTTATTCTCTTCCTACTAATAGGCAGGCAGGTGTTTTTACAGTATTTACAGCTACCTGAAGAAAATTGGTGGTGTTCTGATCCTATTAGTCCTATTAGCTACAGTATTTACAGTTGGTGTAGTGCGTCCTTTGCACAGTGTGCACCTAAAGCTACCTGAAGACAATTTCTGTTGTTCTGATCCTATTAATACCACAGGCAGGCAGCTACAGTATTTACAGTTGGTGTACTTTGTCCTCTGTACAGCGTGCACCTAAAGCTACCTGAAGAAAATTGGTGGTGTTCTTCTGATCCTGTTAGAACCACAGGCAGGCAGCTACAATATTTACAGTTAGTGTACTGCGTCCTCTGCACAGTGTGCACCTAAAGCCACCTGAAGACAATTGCTGTTGTTCTGATCCTATTAATACCACAGGCAGGCAGCTGCAGTATTTACAGTTAGTGTAGTGCATCCTCTGCACAATGTGCACCTAAAGCTACCTGAAGACAATTGGTGGTGTTCTTCTGATCCTGTTAGTACTGCAGGCAGCTGCTGTATTTACAGTAAGTGTAGTGTGTCCTCTGCACAGTGTGCACCTAAAGCTACCTGCAGACAATTGCTGCTGTTCTGACTCTATTAATACCACAGGCAGGCAGCTGCAGTATTTACAGTTAGTGTCCTTGCTGATAGATAGATATATATATATATATATATATATATATATATATATATATATATATACATCCCAGCTTTGTGCAGCTACATCTCACTGCAGGCCATTAGTATGTCTGGAAGGCCAACAAGGAGAGGCAGACAGTCACAAGCCAATAAAAGAGGGCAAGCAGGCTCTGTGTCTAGAGGCAACAGTGCTGGTCGTGGAGACGGTGCATCCTCATCAGCACGTGGCTGTGGGACACGCTTGTCCTTTTTTTCGGCAGCTGGTCGTGTTGAGCCGCAATATGCTGAAGACTTGGTAGGGTGGATGACCTCCTCATCCTCTCTCACCCAGGCTCAGGGTACTTTGGCAAAGCAGCTGCTAACGCAGCCTCTTCCCTCGGCTCAATGGCATCAGTCACTTTTTTCTCTAGCCCCACCAGGTCCTCCTGAGGAGTCCCCCTAACTGTTTGACTACAGTGTTGGGTACATGCTCCAGGAGGATGCCCAGCGTTTTGAAGGCTGTGATGATGGTACCCAGCTAGAGGAAGGCAGTAATGTGAGCCCAGAAAGAGGGGGTGCCCAAGAAGGACAGCAATCTGGCAGCATGCTGCCAGCTTTGCTCCAGTGATGAGGAGGGAGGGGATGATGAGTTCACTGACTCCACGTAGGAGAGAGGAGGAGGAGGCGGCACATCTCCAATGAGGCAGGATGCCCTCCAGGGGCCAGCTTAAGGGTAGCACACCAACTGCATCACACCACAGAGCTCCGCATGTGCAGGGCGCTGCTGTCTTTGCGTGTTATTCCAAAAGTTCTTTGGTGTGGGCCTTTTTTGAGATGAGTGCATCAGATCCCACCGCTGCTATTTGCAACATATGTCTCAAGCGTGGCCAAAACATCACCCGCTTGGGCACCACATGCTTGACCAGACATGTCGACCTGCCATGCAGTTCGTTGGCAAGCGTACCTAAAGACCCACACCAAAGAACAAAGCGGACCTCTCCTTGCTCCTCATCAGCTGGGATCTCACTATACCTTCAGTCCTCTCTGAAAAATGCACTGAGAGGAATTAAGGTGTAGAATTAGGTGTGTCACAGCCAAGTACTTGTGGGCAATCTGCTATTGGTACACCGACGTCAGATTGTACCAGGCAAATTTCCCTGCCCCAGCTGCTGCACCACCGAACGAAGTTCGTTCCCAGCCATCCACATGCCCAGCAGTTGAATGCTAGCTTGGCTAAATTGCTAGCACTTCAACTGCTGCCTTTTCAGTTGGTAGACTCTGCCCCCTTCCGTGAGTTTGTGGAATGTGTGGTTCCTCAGTGGCAGGTTCCCAAACGCTACTTTTTCTCACGGAAGGCGATTCCGGCTCTCTACCGGCATGTGGAAGGCAATGTCTTGGCCTCGCTGGTCAGGGCGGTCAGCGGTAAGGTGCATATTACCGCTGACTCATGGTCCAGCAAGCATAGACAGGGACGTTACCGATCTTTCACTGCGCACTGGGTGACTCTTCTGGAAGCTGGGAAGGATGCAGGACATGGTGCAGTAGTGTTGGAGGTTTTCAAGGGGCGTTCAAGGGGCTACGCAAGCATGCAGGCAAAAAGATGCCATGCGGTGCTTGAGCTGGTGGGCTTGGGGACAGGAGCCACACTGGGGCAGAGATTCTGTCAGCTCTGCAGGGGCAGGTTCAGAGGTGGTTGACGCTGTGCCAGCTTAAGCCAGGTATGGTGGTTTGCGACAATGGCACCAAACTCCTCTCCGCCCTTCGACAGGGACAACTAACCCATGTGCCCTGTTTGGCTCACATCCTTATCTTGGTGCAGTGGTTCTTGGGCAGGTACCCGGGCTTACAGGATGTCCTGAGGCAGGCCAGGAAAGTCTGTGTGCATTTCCGCAGGTCATATAATGCCAGAGCTTGGCTGGCTGACCTCCAAAAGGAATTTAACCTGCCCAAGAACCGACTAATCTGTGACATGCCCACCAGGTGGAACTTAACGTTGGCCATGCTGCAGAGGCTGCACACACAGCAGAGGGCCATCAATGAGTACCTGTGCGACTATGGCACCAGGAGAAGGTCAGGGGACCTTGGTTTTTTTTCCCCACGTCAGTGGGCTATGATCAGGGATGCATGCACTGTCCTGTCTCCATTTGAGGAGGCCACGAGGATGCTGAGCAGTGACAGTGCATGCATCAGTGACACTGTCCCTCTTGTCCACCTGTTGGAGCACACGTTGCATGGAATAATGGACAGGGCACTTGAGGCAGAACATAGGGAGGAAGAGAAGGACTTCCTTACCTCTGAAGGCCCCCTTTATCCAGACAGTGTACCTGCGTGCCCGCCGATCACACAGGAAGAGGAGGAGGAAGATTGTGTCAGCATGGAGGTGGAGCCTGGCACTCAGCATCAGCAGCAGTCTTTAAGGGATCATTTACAGTCCGAAGAAACCCATGGACTTGTACGTGGCTGGGAGGAGGTGGCTGTGGATCATGTGGTCCTTAGTGACCCAGAGGACTCTGGACCGAATGCCTCAGCAAACCTATGCTGCATGGCCTCCCTGATCCTGCAAAGCCTGTAGAAGGATCCTCGTATTCAAGGTATCAAGGGGAGGGATGATTACTGGCTGGCAACCCTCGTCGCAGAGGGAGCAGAGGATGAAACATCTTCGGGAGGCCTTGCAGAAAGGTTTGTGCAACGTGTTTCCAGAGCCTGGGAGGTTACAATTTCCTGGTCCTCCTGGACAACGTGTTGCTGAGGCTTCGGTCAGTGACAGAAGGAGCGGTGGAGAAGCTGGCCGTTCGACCGATGCGTTCAGACAATTTTTTAGTCCGCAGCCCCAAGGTCTGATCAGTTCCAGCAACCATCGCCAGCGTCTGATTCGCATGGTGCAGGATTACCTAGGGGCAAGATCACACTTGGACACCTTTCCCACTGAAAATCCTCTGTGTTACTGGGTCTTGAGGATGGATCACTGGCCAGAGCTTGCACAGTATGCAATTGAGGTACTGGCCTGTCCTGCATCCAGCGTTCTTTCGAAACGCACATTCAGTGCTGCTGGAGGTTTTGTAACCGATCACAGGGTGCGCCTGTCCACCGAATCGGTCGATCGGCTGACCTTCATAAAAATGAATCAGTCTTGGATCACCAGCTACATATGTGTCATTAACTCATTAAACAAGGGAGGATAAAAACAAGAGGAGGAATACAAGCTGGCTGCTTAGATCCATGAACACGGCATAAGAATAGGCCGTGTATCCATAGGCTAAAAAGCGGGATGCATTCACAAGGGACGCCTGGTTTAACAGCGGCAAGCAGGTAGGGCCACTGAGGAAAAAATCATAGCAAAAAAGTAATTAAATTTACCAAATGGTGAGTAGAGTGATAAAGTGAAGGGTTGCTAGCAAACCCAAAAAGGCACGTGGACGGGAGCCATGTCCACGCGGTAGCTAATATGGAAGTAAAATTTACCTGTAGAGTGGAATCACACAGCTGACATCCAGGCTGTAGCCAAAGGACTGACATGGGGTATCCAAACATCAGTCTTATACCCACTCTGATTGGTGTAGACCAATCAGGTGGTGCACTCCGCCAGATCAGCTGTGTACTGTACAGCTGATTGCGGAGGTCAGAGCGTCCCTCTGACATAGGGGCGCGTGGCGTAGCCACGCCCCTGGGGGCATGATGACATCACGCGTCTCCGCGTCACCGGCGGGAGGAAGGTCCGCCGCTCGTCGATCAGAAGGCGCACATGGGCTCCTATGGACGCAGCGTGGTAGGGCATGGACAATTGGTCCAATGCTCGCCCTGCTCCAGTGGAGCCCGTCCGCCGGGTGTCTGCATACAGCAACGCAGCCCCGCACGGGGCTGGACAGCCACCTGGTGGTGGAGGGGGAAATGAGCAGCCAGCAGGTTTACAAACAAAAAAAACAGAAGCATGGCAAATGATGATATGGAAACAAAACGCATGTATACATAAGGGATGAAGTATACAGCCTAAATATACACCGAAAGTACTATAAAAAACAAAATTTGTGTTATTAAAGAGAAACAAGAATATGTGCAGGAATAATGCAAACAAGAAATCGCATACAAGGTAAAAATTAATTAAAAAATGTAGACGCAAATATACATTGTAACCGTGAAGGTGTCAACTTGGTCAAGGTCAATATGTGATGAAAAGTAACGTACTTAGAGATTTAATTTGCAGACCCCAGAGTTAAACCCTGGGAGAAATGAGCAGGAATTGAACGCCTCATTTAACCCAGGTGAGACAGTAGCTTGTAGATTAAATATCCACCGTAACTCACATTGGAGGAGGCGCTTATTAAAGTCGCCTCCCCTGGAGTGAAGGTGAATACGGTCTAGTCCCAGAAAGGAGATCCTGGGGATAGAGTCTGGATGTATCAGGGCCATGTGTCGGCCAATGGGTACCTCAGGGTCCCGTCTGCGGATTGTGGATATGTGCTGATATATTCTCTTCCAAAACTCTTTGATGGTTTTCCCAACGTAGTAACAGCCACACTCACATGTGAGTAGGTATACTACGGCGGGAGTCTTACAATTAATGTAGTGTTTGGGATGGAAATAATGTCCATTTGGTAAAGATATATTGTGACGCCTGTCCATGTATTGGGCATCCTCCGCAAGAGAAAGTGCCCAGAGTTTTGCAAGGATTGCCCCTGTGGGATCTGTATTCACTTGTAACTAGTCTGTCACCCACGGAGGGAGCTCTCCTGTATGACAGCGGGAGTATCTGATACAAATGGAGACAGTAGGGGGTCTGTAGTAAGTGGGTGCCAGTATTTGTTCAGGATTCGCTTTAATTGTTTGTGTTGTGTTGTATAGGTGGTAATAATCCTGGTGGTGTTATCAGTAGAGGGAAGTTTCTGTATGTTGAGTAAATCACAGCGTGACTGCCCAATGGTTTTTCTATATGCCTTTTTGAGGCTAGAGTTAGAGTACCCTCTCTCGAGGAGTCTCGCTCTTGGCTTATTGGCTTCCTCTTTAAATGTAACTTCATCTGAACAATTTCTGCGTACCCTGAGGTACTGGCTGTAGGGTATGGATGCTAAAAGCGGTTTGGGGTGAAAGCTAGTCGCATGTAACAGCGAATTACCTGCTGTAGACTTGCGGTAAAGCTGGCTTGACAGGCTACCGTTCGATTGCTTCTTAACGAGTACATCCAGAAATGTGATCTCTGTTGTACTGTAGGACATAGTGAAGGTGAGGTTAAATTCATTCTGATTAATGTAAACCAGAAATTTCTGTAGGAGCTCGGCCGAGCCACCCCAAATAAGAAGAAACACGTCGTCTATGTAGCGTTGCCATGATAGTATGTGGCTCACATAGACAGACGACCGATCATTGGTAAGCAGTGAGTGTTCCCACTCCCCCAGGTACAGATTGGCGTATGATGGGGCACAAGTCCCCATCGCCACGCCCTGTACCTGGAGGTAGTGGGAACCATCAAAGCAAAAAACATTGTGGTATAGTATGAATTCTAAAGAATTCAGAATGAATTCAATGTAATCGGGCCTGTGTTCATTAGATTGTGACAGTACATGACGTATTGTAGCAAGGCCTTTGGTGTGTGGTATAGTGCAGTACAAAGACTCAACGTCAATGGTTACCAATAAGGCACCCTCCATAATGTGTAGGTCTTGCAGGGTCTGTAGAAAATGTCAAGTGTCCCGTTGGCTTCCACTTAGAGGTATTTAATAGAAATATCCTGATAAAAAAAGGATAAACTACAGAGGGATAGAAAATCTTTTCAAGACGGGATACATTAGCAAACATTGAATACATATAATGTGATGTTTAAAGGAGAAATCTTACCTTTTTAATATAGTCCTTTTGTGGGACCTGAATGATGGCATAACAGGTCTCTGGAATAATGATCCCCAGAGCCTGGGGGGGAGATGCCTGTCGAGAACTTGATGTCCTGCAGACTTCTCCCCGTCGCCAAGTACCGCAACGTGGCGACTAGTGATTGCTTGCCGCATGTAGGTGTCCTGCTTTGTAATATAAAGGGAAAGCAAAGCCAACAGACGGTGAAAAACGGGGTCCGTCATCCGGAGACAATTCCTGAGATCATCAGGATTATTCTCCTGTATCTCCCGCAACAAAGGCATTTGCGAGAATTGGTCACTCTGGAGTAACCAATTCTTGGTCCATGAACTTCTCCCCGCCCTGTTCATGGACTGGGCTTGGGTCAAAGTAATAAGAACCCCAACACCAAGCCCCTAGCATGAACTCTACTCGAAGTACGTAACCGCAACATGGCTTCAAAGCTGGTCAGAACGAACTAACAGAACGCACTGAAAAACAGAAAGGCCTGAGAAGAGCGAGCTGAAAATCAGAAAAGAGCGGACAAGAACGCACTGCAAAATCAAATACGTATTATAAAATACGCACTGAAAAACAAATGCGAACTGACTACATGCACTGAAAACCAGATACGAACCCACAAGCACAAACTGAAGAGAAGTAACGATCTGAAAAGCATGAGGCTGAAAAGCGTGAATCGTCTCTCAAACTTCTACTAACACAAGATTAGCAGAAGGAGCCCAAAGGGTGGCACACTTGGTATTGAACTTTCCTTTTCTAGTGCCGTCGTACGTGTTACCACGTACGTCACCTCGTTCTTGACGTTTGGAATTTCCGACAAGATTTGTGTGACTGCGTGTATGCAAGACAAGTTTGAGCCAACATCCGTCGGAAAAAATTCATGGATTTTGCTGTCGGAATGTCCGACTGTGTGTACGCGGCATAAGTGTTACTAATCTTCTGGCCTGTGGACTGTTACTCCATTTTCCTAGTAGATATATGTGCCATCAGGGCTGTATTTACCATAATGGCACTAGTGGACCTATTCCTAAGACAGCAGTATTAGAGGGGGCTGCACCAATATTCAAAATGTGCAAACTCTTTTTTTCCTTTTTATTGTTTCACTTTCTGGCCACCACTGAACATTTACAGTAATTATAAGAACTATGAGACAATACGTGTGCAGGGGATGTTAGGAAAAGTCAGAAGACTCTCTAAAGTTTAAGAATCTTGATACCAACTCTCATTATCTTGGTATGTATAGTTAATAATTTGCAATGAAGTGAAACAGACAGCATGTTTCCTTAAATACTATATTTCAATTTTAAGTGAGAGAATAAGATAGAATGGTCACAGCCTAAAGTGGTTCTAAAGCACAAAAGAGAGCAGCGCCATCTAAATGCAGCAATGTTAAAACATTTTAAATATAGGACAGACAATTTTTGGAACTCAGTTAGCCTGATGAAGGAGCACGCATGCTCCGAACGCGAGCTCCTCCCTACTCCCTCTCCATCCAGAAATGACGTGTCCAGCTGCCTCTGAGCCAATTCTGAGAACCAGGATGCGTTGGGAGCCACCAGCGCAGCCGGGAACATCAGCTGCCTCTTCACCTGTGAGCCTACCACCTTCCCCCAGGAGTGGATGAACCTCTTCTACCTCTTATACCTTCCCACATGCGCTGTGATCTCTACGATCTTGTGAGTTCCAAATTGTTTGTCCTATATTAAAAATGTTTTAACATTGCTGCACTCAGATGGCGCTGCTCTCTTTTTTGTGTTTTACTGTCTACAGAGCCCCTTCTAGCTTGTCATGAGCTGGCAGCCATCCACAGTCAGCCTATCTGTGACCACCAACAAACCTTGTGCTGCATTTGAACTTTCATGCATGGACTCCCTGCTATAGAGAGCTGTTTATTTGCCCATTCTCTCTATCGAGCTGACAGAGCGTACTTGAGCATATGTATATAATATTAAAGTGGTTCTAAAGGCAGAAGGTTTTTTTTTTATTTTACTTCAATGCATTTTATGCATTAGGGCAAAAAGCCTTCTGCATGCAGCCCCCCCCCCCTCCGCAGCTCTCTCCTCATTGGACAGAGAGGCAGTAGCAAAAGCCATCTGCTCTTGCTGCTGTCAATCACAGCCAGTAAGGAGAGAGGGGGCTGAGCCGCGCTCTGTGTCAATGGACTCACAGAGCTGGCTCAAAAGCAAGCCTGCACGAGTACCTCACTTAGCAAGCAGCTTGCTATTGGGGCACTTGGCACTGTGGGAGGAGCCAGGGTCACCAGAAGGGGTCCCAGGAAGAGGAGAATTGGGATGCTCTGTGCAAGACCATTGCACAGAGCAGGTAAGCATAAGATATTTGTTATTTTAAAGGGAAAAAATGGATGGTCCAGCATATTGTCTGAATAGAGTTTAATACAGTTTTTAAGTAATATTAAAGGCTTTCTTTTAAAAAAAAAAATAACAAACATGTCATACTTACCTCCTCTGTGCAGTGGTTTTGCACAGAGCAGCCCCAATCCTCCTCTTCTGGGGTCCCTTGCAAGTGCCAGTGCCAGTGCAGAAATATAGCAAACTGGCCCTAAATGAGCATGGAACAACTTCTGCCTATTTCCCCTCTTGAAGAATAATAAAGACCAGGCACTGTCGCTCTCACTGTTTGCACATGGTGACTGATATCTGCCCTCCCATCACATATACGCCACCCCCCCCAATCTGCCAAACTTCACAACATTTTATTAAAATAACTTCTGAAGCTTTTTTTTTTTTTAACTTATCAAAGTCCCTTTTTACGTGTAATGACTGGTAGTCCATTGCTGCTGTCTCCACTTACCTCTTTGTGTGATGTTGTGATGCTGTGCAGTCTGAGCCTTAGTGGACCCCACCGCTGAACAACCAATAAGAAATTTAAACATCACCCAGGCAGTAAGAGGGGCAATCCTCTGCAGTGTATAAGGTCAGCTCAGGACCCAGCACAATACATGACTATAGATTTAGGTAAGTAAAATAGACTTTTAGTTTAGGATTTTTTTAAGGGTAACATGGTAATGCATTTGGGGGTAATGGCTAGAGTTCCACTTTAAAGTAGATCTAAATCCAGTCACTGAACTTGCTAATAAGCTTTATATTACATGCTGACACACATTGACATGTCCACTGCCATTATCTATTAGCGAATCCAGACCAATTACTGGACTATGTGGACTGGATAGAGAATAAAAGAATGCAAACTAATAATTAGCAACTAATCATTCATTAGTAAATTAAGGCATTATTTATATCAGATACTTTGGAACATGATAATTCTGTTCTTAAAACCAATCTCCGGGTTTAGTAAATTTTAAATAGTTTGTATGCACCAAGCTGGTCCAAACAAACTATTTCCTTCACTTAAGGCGGTTGTATAGCCGCACAAATTATTATTCTTTTTCTAAAACTGTTAATGCCTTGTACACGCGATCGGACATTGATTGGATTTTTTCTGACGGTTGTTGGCTCAAACTTGTCTTGCATACACACGGTCACATTTCCAAACTTCAAGAACGCGGTGACGTACAACAGGTACAATGGGGCTATAAAAGGGCAGTACAATACCAAGCGCGCCACCCTTTGGGCTCCTTTTGCTAATCTCGTGTTAGTAAAAGTTTGGTGAGAGACGATTCGCGCTTTTTCAGACTCGTGGTTTTCAGTTCGTTTTTCTTCTGTTTAGCTTGTGCTTGTGGGTTTGTATCTGGTCTTCAGTGCCTGCAGTGAGTTCGCATTGATTTATCATTGTGTTCTTGTCGGCTCGTTGCTGATTTTTCAGGTCGCTCTTCACAGGCCTTGCTGTTCTTCAGTGCGTTCTGTTACTTCGTTCTGACCAGCCGACCGTTTTGAAGCCATGTTGCGTGTACGTACTCATCGTAGAGTTTATGCTGTGCAGGGGCTTGGTGTTGGGGCTCTTACTTTGACACAAGCCCAGTCCATGAACAGGGTGGGGAGGAGTTCATGGACCAAGAATTGGTTGCTCCAGCGTGACCAATTCTGTCAAATGTCTTTGCTCCATGAGATCCGTGAGAATAATCCTGATGATTTCAGGAACTTTCTCAGGATGACGGACCCCGTTTTTCACCGTTTGTTGGCTTTGCTGACCCCTATATCAGCATACAATATATTGTATTTCTTTCCTCATTCCCTAATTACCATGATTGTAATATGCTGTGAATGTCCCCTTTGTCTTCATGCATGCTGGAATGTTTTAACGTTTTTTTTGTCCTTCATACATATTTGCCTTCACTTACCTCCCCAACATGCTCTCCTGGGCCTATATCCACCTCGCCTAGTCACTTAACAATGTATTTTGTCAGCTCCATAGTAGTGCTTTACCCTAAACACCCCCTAAAATGTGTACAAATGTTATTTGTGTCCTTAAATTCTGGCAGAGTGCCAGAGGCTTTCTTTTGGGTCCCAAACTCATTTGGAACCCTTCCTCCCCCCAACCACTAAGTCAACCCTTAACAATCCTCTATCTACTGACTGTGTCAAACCCATACACACTATACCTACCTCTTTTGTGGTCAGATTTATGGATGTATTCCCCAAAGCATGTAGTGCAAGGGCCTGCCTAAATACTTTCAAATGGTAGTTTAAAGTTTTTGTATCATATTATTATCTTGATAGGCAATTGCAGAATGTTAACATTGTGCTCCAATTTGGACAGTGTGTATTTATATTTTTGTATTATGACACTTCTTACCTGTCCATTGGGCTGCCAATAGTGTAAGTAAGGAGGGGCTGGCCAAAGTAATACACATTTTTTAGGCATTCATCTCTCAATGAAGTGGAGAGGGTTACCAGTCCAAAACCCCCCCCCCCCCCCCAAAAAAATTTTTTAACAATGGGTCATCAGAGGGGGTGAAGAATCTGATAGGTGGACCTTTTTAATTTTGTCTTTAAATACTCCCACAAATAAACGTTATACTGATGTTGGCCAAGAATGTTTGTGTCTAATCTGCTTTCAATGTTTATGTGCAAAATGACTAATTTTTTTATTCTTGTTTGACTCCACAGTTTCCTTCCAACCCACAGGAATGGCAGACTGTGGCCTCCCACTTTGCCCAGCGGTGGGACTTTCCTAACTGTGGAGGGGCAATTGATGGGAAACACGTCCACCTAGTCCCACCCCCTAACTCGGGGTCATACTATTATAATTACAAGGGGTTCAATAGTATTGTGATGTTGGCGGTGGTGTCGGCTACTTACGAGTTCCTATATGTGGACGTGGGGAAGAATGGCCGGATGTCGGATGGTGGAGTCATCGCCCAAAACGAGTTCTACAGGCGTCTCAAGAATGGCAGTTTGGGCTTGCCACCTCCAGAAGACAATGCGGAAGGACTCCCTTTCGTCTCCGTTGCAGATGAAGCGTTTGCGCTGGGGGACCATCTTATGCGACCATTCCCTATGAGGACCCTCATCCTGAACCAGAGGGTTTTTAATTACCGGCTGGCCAGAGCCAGAAGAGTGGTGGAGAATACGTTTGGCATAATGGCCAGCCGGTTCCACCTATTTCTTACACCGATACAAAAAAATAAAGAGGAGAAATTACCAACCAGACATGGAGAGCAATAAACATTATGTATGCATGATAATGTCCAAAAAATAACAGTATACAACCGTGATGTGTATTTAAAAAGTTAGGGAGGATAACACATACACATGGAGGAGAGTCCCAAATGATAGACTAGAAAGAACGTCAGGGGCAGGCGGAGTTTCACGCATGCGCAGTGTATATAAAGCGTAACACGCGTGCGTTGTAAGTACGATCTGTGAGTGGAGGAAGGAGTATCAGAAGCGCAGATCATGATAACGAAGGTACAAGTTTAACTTGGGCCTATACCTATACTGCTTATAGATTGAGGCCTATATTGGACAAGATTAGGAGAGTTTAGCCTGATATTAGGTTTTGTCTTGTGTTGTGTCTTGCAGAGAAAATGGATCTAGTCAATGATCATGACTTTATGCCAATATTCATTGTTATGTTCAGGGAGCTGCCCTGTCTGTGGCAGGTAAACCACCCACATTATAACAATAAAACAAAGAGGAAGGCAGCGCTGGATCAATTTGCTGGAATTTGTGAAGCCGGTGATCCCCACGGCAGACATCCCCTATTTGAAGGCCCTAATTGGTGGCATGAGGAGTAATTATCTAAGGGAGCACAAAAAGGTCCAGGATTTCCAGAGATCAGCAGCTGCAGCAGATGACATTTATGTCCCAAGGCTGTAGTACTATGACAGACTGCATTTTCTGGCAGACCAGAGAAAACCCAGGCCATCACTCTCCAGTCTTCCTTCCACGCTTCCTTCCACCTCAGCTGAGGCTTCTGACGCCCAACCTGGGCCTTCCAGGCAGCAACATGTGGAGGAGCCTAGCTTGAGTCAGGTATAGCATTTTTCTAAATATTTCTGGTTGTCAAATTAATGATGTTAAATATATGTTCCTTTTGATAAATAATTTCTGATTTCACAAAGTGTTTTACATATCAATAGACAGTAGTGGCCACAAATGATTGTGACAAGAATCAAAAATGCTGGGCTCAGAATGATAGTCTTTTCTATTTATTAACATTCAATTTGCAACAGTCATGAGATGAAAATTGTGTGTGATTGATGAACCAAAAACTAAAACTATGTCCCTTTTTCATACACAGGAAAGTCTCAGCCAGGAGGTGGCGGGGGTAAGTGGCAGCCAGGAGGTGGCCGGGCCCAGTAGCCTGCCCGAATCCCAGGTCCCCCCCTCCGCCTTCCACAAAAAAGTGACAGGAAGAGGAGTAACGTGAAGGAGGCAGCAATTGGCCTATTTATGAAGGCTACTGCGGCCTTCAGAACCCCCCACACTGTTCAAGAGGACTTTGCATACATTACAGTCTGTAAAATGGAGGAGGGCCAACGCCTAATATGTGAGTATCTCATCTTCCAAGCCCTAAATAAAGGGTTGAGGGGCCAACTCACAAGCCAAAGCCACGTTTGTGAGTTCAACCATGGTTCTCCTTCTCCTCCACCTCCTACCCCACCTCCAACACCAGAGCCACATCCTGGAAGGAAGCGTCTAAGGAAGACCAGAGAGTGATGGCCCTGGGTTCAGTCTGGTCTGGCAAAAGACGCAGGTTGTTGTATGACCACAGCCTGGGGATAGATATGTCATCTACTGCTGTTCCTGATAACTTGTAGTCCTGGACCGGATTGTGCTCACTATTATAAGGACTCCTCAGGCCACCAATTTTGACTGTAAAATTATTGATGTGTACCTTGGGGTACAAAGGCTTCGCAAATTTCACCAGTTTCTCCAGTGTTGCCTTCCTCCTTATTTTGTTATGACCCAGAATAAATGGATATTTATTTTTCAAAAATACTTGCCTGTGTGTTTTACTTCTGTAGCGCCCTACCCCCGTAGGAGCGGCAATTTGTGTGTTATATCCGTAAATTATATTTACCACCTAGCCCATCGCAGCCCATAGAAATAGAAAACAGTCCATATTGTAGTTTTCTCTTGCTTTTATTGATACAACGTGAACTGGGATAGGAGAAGGGTTTTTCTGAGATGATCTTGTACTGCTTCATAATTTCTTTCTTTGCCTGTTTCATGCAAAGACTTGGCACAATGTGGACTATAAGAAATAAGACGGTAGTAGCATTACTAGAGAATATATGGTAAAGAGTCACTCTGAATAACTACTTCACCTGCAGAATTTCTTAGGACAGTCTGAATCTCTATTTGTACTTGGAGCTTTACCGCTACCTTTTTACCACTTCTTCCTGTCTGCATGGTACTTCCAAGTTGAGCTAAAGAAGAGATTACTCTGAATAATTCCTCCCGCCCGACTGATTGGAATCCTGGGGCATTGTTGAACCCAAAGTCACAGGCCATCACCACCTGTTTCGCTGACTTGCGTACCAACATCCCTCAGCCTCTGGTAGTACCCTTCCCCTGGGCTTTCACTCGATCGATAGTCCATGTTCCACTCACAAACAATCGACTGCCCAGATGTAGTCCACTTAGTTGCTACTTCTTTCATAAGTGTTTCTCTGTACTTTCTCTCCAATCTGGCACGCACCCGCGACTACATACTGTCTGGTGTCATCCACTCCTCCGCGTGTCCCGGTCCTCCCTCCTTCCCCATAGGGGGGGGAGGCTCCGCTCGGCCCTCCCGCAGGGGAACCTCTCCCTGAAGGCTCTCTTCTGCAAAAAGACCCCGGCCGTCATGTGATCCCAGCTTTTATGAGAGTCCCGCCTCCTTCCAAACAAATTAGTGATTGGCCAGAACTCGCCTACAAGCTGCCTGTCACTCAGATCCCAAGTCCAACCTCTCTTCCAAAAATCATTTTATTGGAAGTAAGAGGAGGCATCTCTGGGTCCAAGCACAGGTGGCCACACCCTGCACTATACTAACACTCCCAGTTCCCAAAATAAATAACCAGGCCTGATATAATAGTACAAGCTTGCCTAAATTTTGCCTGAAACTGTAAGCTCAGAAAAAAGGTCACCTACATGAAAGTAGGTGCCCGCTACACTTTAAAAAGGACAGTTTGTTTGTGAGTAGGCAGGTACATTTCCAAAATACAATGTGAAATTAACAAGGGACACCAACCAACCTCCTTGAGATTCTAAAATACAATATAATAATGGTGTTGTGGTAACTTGACACACAAAACCCACAAAAATAATTGTGGAGATCACCAAAAAAAAAAATCACAAAAACAGGAGATCTTGATTAAAAAAAACAAACAACAAATTATCAAAAAAATAAAAACATAAAACCCCAAAAAATTTCGTTAGATCTGACAAATACAAATATTACATTTATTAAATCACGACAAATAATAAAGAAAGACGTTTGAGAAGTCTGTGTGAATATGAGCAGCAAAACAACTTCATTCTTCTAGCATTATAAAGAAGAAGAGAGTGCGCTGCATTCAACAATTTAAAACATTGCAGCGTGACGAAAGTGCTATATCCATTACGAACGCTAATTTTACCAGACCAAGCAGTTCCGTCTCTGAATTTATTCTGAGCATGAGTGGCACTTTGTGCGTCGGAATTGTCCACGCACGGTCGGAATTTACGCAAAAGTATTTTGTTGTCGGAAAATTTTATAGCCTGCTCTCAAACTTTGTGTGTCGGAAATTCCGATGGAAAAAGTCCGATGGAGCCCATATACGATCAGAATTTCCGACAACAAGCTCCGATCGCACATATTCCATCGGAAAGCCTGACCGTGTGTACAGGGCATAAGGCAAAAGGCAGAAATTAGGCAAACTGGCCCTAAATGGCCACCGCATACTAGCTTATTATGAAATACTTACCTTAGAACGAGGCGTCGGCAGCTGATCCCGGTCACTGCAGAGGGAGCTGATATTTCCCCTGGGTGTGTCTTCCGGGTTTGCAGCTTCGGCGCTGTGAGTGGCCAGAGCAGCGATGTCATCACTCCCGCGCATGTGCGCAGGAGACACCTTTCCGGCAAGATCCGACAGCATCTGCCGGACCTTCAGCCAGACCTTCACAGCACATGCGCCGCTGACGTCAGCAGCTGCATGCAAAGTGAATATCTCCAAAACCGTACAGGTTTAGGAGATATAAATTTTACCTACAGGTAAGCCTTATTATAGGCTTACCTGTAGGTAAAAATATAAAAAAAGGTATACAACCACTTTAGGTGGGGTATACACTATAAGAAAATCGGGTGAACGTTCAAGTGATTTTTCTCGATATTTCACAGCAAATATTTTTTTTTTTTTTTTTCCTTTTTGATCATGCGCAGTCTTTCTTTTCTGATTTTTCTTGTACAAAAATCGTACAAAAACGGTACACATTAAACGAAAATCGTTCGTTCTGTTCCCATACCAGAAAAATCTTGGAGTTTGTCCATTTGGGATTTTCGTATGAAAATTTGGAATCGGCTGTCAAAAGTTGTGTACACACTATTCGAAAATCGTACGAAAATCCTTTGGACGAAAATGTTCGCCCGATTTTCTTATAGTTGTGTACGAGCTAAATGGACCGTACACACAATCTGAATATCGGACGAATAATACTACTTTCGACGCGATCGTATGATAATCGGATCATTAGTACAGAGCTTTCGAGAGCTGATCACGACAGTTCATCCGATATTATTTGATCGGACAAAAACGAAAATTTTTCTTGTACGATACCAGATCGTACAATTTTTGTTTAATCAGTACAGTTGTCGTCCAAAAATACAAATACAAATACACTACAACACATGACATCACTTCCGATTTTTTTATTCTGTCGTACGAGAATTTTCGTAACTTTAGTAAACTCTTCAGGTTTAATATATGACTAGCATGCAAAAAAAAACGGATGATCTTTCGTTTGATTTTTGGATCGTGTGTACGGGGCATTTAATCGAGGCAGCTCTCAGCCTGAATGGATTTTGTTTTGACAGCCCAGCCCCATGCCAGTACATGGCGCTATATGCTGTATGTGGCAGATGCTACATGCAGTTTATACAGCGTACACAGTCACTGCATGTGACGGCAATAGTTTGTTTGTACAAGCTTGATACAAACTAATACTTTTACAGTTTACTAAACCTGGAAGGCTGTAAACGACAAGTGTTTCACATTGATGCTTAAATGTGCAATCTGTTTTGTTGCCAGTAGATGGCAACAGTTATTTGTAGTTTTTATCTATGCTTACTGCATGTTCTAGTCTAGTGGAAGAACTAAATCAGGTCTACGCAGTAGCTTAGATACATCATACATTTTAGAAATGTTTGCAGGCTGAAAAAAAAAAGTTTTATGAATGAATGCATACAATTTAAATGAATGAAAATGTTCTATGTGCTTTTTTTGTAATAAGCACAATATGATCCAGAACAACAGAGAAAGTAATTTATAGTATTCCTGTAGCGCATTGGAACGCCAGTGGCCAATTATAGGGGCAGAATAATTTGGGTGTGAGACATAAGAGCAAATTGCTACACTATCCCTCGGTCATGCAGCCCATCTGGCTGTGGGCACCCTGCAGCTTATTTTGTCATGGTGAGGCACAAAGATTTTGTTGGCTGCAGTGCGCTCCTTCCTGCAGGGGTGGGCCTCTCCTACTGCACAGACACACAGACTCACAGGCACAGAAGTAGAGAACATGACCGCTAAAGTGGAGTTCCACTCGTTTTTAAGTTTATTAAAAATCAGCAGTGATGCGGGCCGCCCGAAGCCTCGCTCCTCTCCCTCTCCGCGGCGCCGGCATTGCAAGTGTGGGCACCTGGCTGTGACAGCTTGCGACTTCACGGCCGGGTGCGCACTGCACATGCGCGAGTCGTGCTGCACCTTATCAGTGGCCAGGCAATCTTCTGGGACCTGTGATATGTCCCCGAAGATTGCAGGGTGGGAGGGGAAGAGGAGGAGTCGCCTAGGCGGCGAGAGCGGAAGTGGGAGCTGGGTACCTGTCAAAACTAGGTACCCGCTCCCCGACCCAAAAAATGACATGCCAAATGTGGCATGTAAGGGGGCGAGGAGTACTTAAAGCTGTAATTCCACTTTTGGGTGGAACTCCCCTTTAGGCAGAGGGAGAAGAATGATACAAGTCAGTGCATATCATCAGTTTGAGGGGATGTACCCTGGGCACCCTCTAAGAAAGGTTCCTAGTGCAGGCTTCCACCCCTTAAGGTAGCCTTTTTCAACCAGGGTGCCTTCAGGTTTCTATGGGTGTGCCTTGGCAAAATGTCTAAAAATTGCCCCAAAACTGTACACAAGCCGGTGGGTGGATCAAGCCTGTCTTTTAGTTACATAAAACCACAGATTTTCATTGTGCACCATTACAACCTTCCAGCCACCAGCGTCCTAACATCCAATGGCATCTAAGTTGATTTAGACGTTGGGCGCCTGCACAGCATCCTTGTTTGCCCTTCCCTGCCTATCTCTATCAGCACTGGGGTCACGTTAGCTGAGTGAGGAAAAAAACTGAGGGAGAAGAGAAACATTAGAATACTAGTCAGTACCAGTGTTCTTTGGAAGAAGAAATCACCTCTAACAACGAGTGTCCTATGTGTGTGGATGCTGCTGCGTTATGTAAAATTGTTAGTTTCGATTTTTTAAATTTTAGAATGGGGTGTCTTGAAATTGTGCAGAATTTTAAAGAGTGCCTTGACTGAAAAAAGATTGAAAGTGAGTGTCTAGAGAGAACAGCTATAACCTTTATCCTCCTGCGGCAGCATAGTAACAAGGTTCAAAGCTGTGCACCTGCCTGTCCCTTCACTTGTAGGTAGTTGGTGTCTGATGGGAAGAGACTTTGCCAGTATTGACAATGCACATGGGTAAGCTTCTTTGTGTCATCTGCAACCCTTATCAATGCTGTTCAAAAAGGAGAGCCAAAGCATCTACCTTGCCTAGGACCCAATTCTACTTTAGCCTGTCTCTTCCACCCACAAAGATCAGTCCCTAACAGGGTCACTCATAAAGGACAGGCTATAGCAAGGGCAGACACCTGGGGTGGACTGACCATTTGGGCTCTCGGGCACTGCCTGAGGGCCCCGTGCCACTAAGGGGCCCCATCAGGGTTGCCAGCCTCAATAAAACCAGGTAAAAAATCTGTTTTGTTTTTTTTAAATCCCAAGATTATAGCTGCCCTGCCTCTCCAGTACCTTTTCAGTGTGTGTATGTGTGCGTATACTGTATGTGTGTGTGTGTGTGTATACTGTGTGGCCCCATAATTTTCTATTGCCTGGGGGCCCCATAATTTTCTATTGCCTGGGGGCCCCATAATTTTCTATTGCCTGAGGGCCCCATAATCTTCTATTGCCCGGGGGCCCCATAATCTTCTCCTATTGCCCGGGGGCCCTATAATCTCCTATTGCCCGGGGGCCCCATAAGTTGTCAGTCCGCCCCTGGCAGACACAAAATAGCCTGTAATAGAGCTAAACTTGAAGGCCAGACCCAATCTCTGTCCTTTGTGAATATAAGAAAGAACAAACTGATATGCACATCGCTGTGTCACTCTGCTTTCTCCTTCTATCACCATGCTCCTTTCATACACCGAGGCACTGCAGCACAACTGGTTTGCTCCTTGTACTGCTTTCCCCTCTCCTAGTCCTAGCTTTGCTCAGGTTGATACCTGTCAGATTCAGGTACTTGCATCATAGCTCCTAACTGCCCTGTATTTTGAGGGAATCTCCCTCATTCGGAACAAAGTCCCTCTGTCCCTCTTTCCTCCTCATTTGTCCCTCGATTTTGTTTGGATCTATTAAGCTGTTTATAAAATGTACTACTTATCTATCAAAAAGTGTTAAACACTTTGTTAAACCTTTCTTCAAATTTCAAAATTGCTGGATTTGTAAATTCCAAAAGCCAATATAAGGGAATAGTAGTGGAAAAAAAAGCACTTGTGGGTTTAAACTGTAGAACCCTCTAGGTAGGTAGGTGCTAGAGGTAGGATTCTTTGTTAGGATAGGTAAATGTATGCAGGCCTGGCTGGTAGTGTCTCAGGGTAGCAGCTGGTGACTCACAGGCAGCATCACTAGAGTTTGCTGGAAAGTTCTGGAAAGAGAGGAGGAGAGGACAGGTGGAGTTGCCTGGGGTGTTTTAGGGAGCCCTGACCAATCCTCAACCTGGATTGGCAGGGGGCAGGCCTCTTTAAATACCTAGGGTCAGCCCAGCTGGGGGGGAGTTGTCGGGTGGAATAGCTGGAGTGAAAGCGTGTGGAGGCTGTCAGGGCCTTAGAGGGAGCTCCCCAGTCTGGGGGGGTTGACCTTGGGCCTGGGCTCGGGTGCTGTTGGGACCACCTTTAGGAACGCATGAAGAAGTCTTAGACTGGAGGCACAAAAGACAGCAAAGAGAGGATGTTGTATATGTTGTAATATGTTCACCGATTTATGTGGGACATTGTTGTGTGTATGTACACATGCAGTCAATGTTGACCAGGCCAGAATTCAATGGACAATGGTTGATTTGTCCAACTGAATTTTAACATAGCAAGGGGACAGCTGAAGACTCTTTGATGTGTTAATCTTATGCAAGTCTATTTGAACATCTCAAAGGGTGTTCAGGTGGTATCTGTTAATCTAATCTAATTACACATATCTAAGGGGACTTGTTGATGTTGATATGCGGGAATGCAAATTGGAGCGGTTTATGATTACAGCTGTTCACGGCTGGGAGTTGTCTGTTTGAAAGACTAATAGGGCGTACACACGGTCGGACTTTGTTCGGACATTCCGACAACAAAATCCTAGGATTTTTTCCGACTGATGTTGGCTCAAACTTTTTTTGTCTACACACCGTCGCACAAAGTTGTCGGAATTTCCGATCGCCAACCACGCGGTCACGTACACCACGTACGACGAGACAAGAAAAGGCCGGTTCAGAACCAAGCGCGGCACCCTTTGGGCTCCTTTTGCTAATCTCGTGTTAGTAAAAGTTTGGTGAGAGACGATTCGCGCTTTTTCAGACTCGTGGCTTTCAGATCGTTTTTTGCCATTCAGTTTGTGCTTGTGGGTTTGTATCTGCTCTTCAGTGCGTGCAGTCAGTTCGTATCGGAGTTTTCTGTGCGATCTTGCCCGCTCGTTGCTGTTTTTCAGGTCGCTCTTCACAGGCCTTGCTGTTCTTCAGTGTGTTCTGTTACTTCGTTCTGAGCAGCCGACCGTTTTCTAGCCATGTTTCGTATGCGTACTCCTCGTATAGTTTGTGCTGTGCGGGGGCTTGGTGTTGGGGTCCTGACCTTGACACAAGTCCAGTCCATGAACAGGGTGGGGAGGAGTTCATGGACCAAGAATTGGTTGCTTCAGCGTGACCAGTTCTCTCATATGCCTTTGCTCCGTGAGATCCGTGAGAATAATCCTGATGATTTCAGGAACTTTCTCCGGATGACGGACCCCGTGTTTCACCGTTTGTTGGTTTCGCTGACCCCCTATATCAGCAGGCAGGATACCTGCATGAGGCAAGCCATCACTCCGGAGCAGAGGTTGGTCGCTACCCTGCGGTATTTGGCGACAGGGAGAAGCCTGCAGGACCTCAAGTTCTCGACAGGCATCTCCCCCCAGGCTCTGGGGATCATTATCCCAGAGACCTGTTCTGCCATCATCCAGGTCCTGCAGAAGGAGTATATGAAGGTAAGATTTTTATCCTTTTATATCACACTTTATTGTATTGAATGTTTGATAATATCTTGTATTTCTTTCCTCATTCCCTAATTACCATGATTGTAATATGCTGTGAATGCCCCCTTTGTCCTCATGCATGCTGGATTTTTATGTAATTATTATTTTAGGTCCTTCATACATATTTGCCCTTCACTAACCTCCCCAGCATGGTGTCTCCTGCCCTATATTCACCTCATGTAGTCACTTAACAATGTATTTTATCAGCTCCATAGAAGTGCTTTACCCCAAACACCCCCTAAAATGTTTGGAAATGTTATTTTTGATTTAAATTCAGGCAGAGTGCCAGAGGCTTTATTTTGTGGTGTCCCCAAAAAAATTTTTAGTAACCCTCCCTCCCCCAACTGCTAAGTCAGCTGATCCCAATTCTCTATCTATCCTCAATCATCTATCTGCTGACTTTGCCAAACCCATACACACTATACCCATCTCTTTAGTGCTCAGATTTATGGATTAATTCCCCAAAGCATGTAGTGCAAGGGCCTGCCTGTATACTTTCCAATGGTACTGTTTAAAGTTTTTGTATCCTAGTATTATCTTGATAGGTAATAGCAGAATGTCCAAATGTCCTCAAATGTGTACAGTGTGTATTTATATCTTTTGTATTCAGAAACTTCTTACCTGTCCAGTGGTCTGCCAATGGTGTAACTAAGGAGGGGCTGTTCAAAGTAATACCCATTATTTAGGCATTCATCTCTCAATGAAGTGAAGAGGGTTACCTGTCCAAGATTTCCACACACCCACTATAATGTTAGAAATGGCCCATGAGAGGGGGGGAGGGGGAATATGATAGGTGTACCTTATACTTTGGTGTTGTTAAATTCCCCTTAATAAATGCTATCTGGAGGTTGGCCCCATAATGTTTGTGTATAATCTGCTTGCCATGTTTCAGAGTAAAAATAGTAATGTTTTTATTGTTTTTTCCTCAACAGTTTCCTTCCACGCCACAGGAATGGCAGACTGTGGCCTCCCACTTTGCCGAGCGGTGGGACTTTCCTAACTGCGGAGGGGCAGTTGATGGGAAACGCGTCCACATCGTCCCACCACCCAACTCGGGGTCGTACTATTATAATTACAAGGGGTTTAATAGTATAGTGATGTTGGCGGTGGTGTCGGCTAATTACGACTTCTTGTATGTGGACGTGGGGAAGAATGGCCGGATGTCCGATGGTGGAGTCATCGCCCAGACGGAGTTCTACAGGCGTCTCCAGAATGGCAGCTTGGACTTGCCAGCTCCAGAGGACAATGTGGAAGGACTCCCATTTGTGTTCGTTGCTGAAGAAGCATTTGCGCTGGGGGACCACCTGATGCGGCCATTCCCAATGAGGACCCTCACCCCGGAACAGAGGGTTTTTAATTACCGGCTGGCCAGAGCCCGAAGAGTGGTGGAGAACACATTTGGAATCCTGGCCAGCCGGTTCCGACTATTTCTGACACCCATCCATATGGCGGAGTATAAACTGAACCATATTATACTGGCGTGCTGTGTTCTCCATAACTTTTTAAGGAAACATTCGGCCAACTATGCTGGCTCAGTTGGGCCTGAGGCCAGAATCCTACATCAAACCACACTGACGGCGCTTGAAAGTGGCCGTCCTGGCTTGCCCTCCCTGAGTGCCCGTGATGTCCGGTTACGCTACCTGGAGTTCTTTGCGGGTAGGGGGGCTATCAATATGCCAGCAAATCTGTGAAGCCTTTTTATAATAAAAAAAAAAGAAATTCTTGGTGGACATTTACTGCTTGTGTTTGTTTTAGCTGACCCTGACAGAAATGTTTTTTGAGTCCAGAAAATGTCGTGATTGTGTAACCTTATACAAAGCACTGTTGGCTGTTATTTCCTAAATGCAAAAACACATTTCACTACAAGTGCACTTGCAACTGCACTGAAACTGCACTTGTAGTGCCAAGAGGATTTGCCCTTAGGAAATAACACCCATTTTTGCAGAAAACAGCAATTACATCACCCCAAAAGTGTTGTATTGTAGTGTTGAGACAATAATCCACACATTCTTGAGCAAGCAACTTTTTTATACCTGCACAATCACATGTGCATTTACCAAAGGTTTTTAAAACAAACCAACATGTTTGTTGTATAACAATTTTTGCAGTAGCTTTATCAAAAATCGAAATGTCCATTTCAGATAAAACAGGCCTGTGTAAAACCAACAAGAAAGCCAAAAAACTTGAACTTACAACGTTCACATTAGGTAAAACCTGAAGGCTATATCAGACATCAGTATTTAGGAACTGGGTTTGATATAGCGTTCAGATTGGGGGAAATCACCCCTGGAAAAGCCAAATTTGGAAGATGCACACCAATTTACGAATGTCAACATGTGCTATCTGCCATCAGGGGGGATCAAGGGACGTGTTTTGGGGGAGCAAGCCCTTCCTCAACGCTAAATAATTGAGGAAGGGGTTGCACCTCCAAAACGCGTCCATTGATCTCCCGTGATGGCAGATAGCACATGTTGACACACTGTGTGCATCCTCCAAATTTGGCTTTTCAAAACCATTGCAAAAAAATTTAAAAGATTGGACCACAATCCAAAAAGTGATTTTGTGGGGTTTTAAATTCACCCCAAAACATCAATGATGTTATTATTTTTTTTAATAACATCATTGATTTTTTGCTGTATGTTTTGCAGTTCGACATTACACCCCATGATCTCCCCGATCAGGATCTGGGCACTTTCTGATGTGAAACGTTCTGGATCCCTCACATCACGATCACCTAAAAAGAGAGAAACAAAACAAAAACAGGTCTCAAAAATCTGCCACCATCCATCTCTTTTACCTGAGCCTGTGGTCGCAGACACTCACCTGTTGTGGTGCCAATCTCCACCACATCTTCTTCTTCCTCCTGCTCAGCTTGGGTTGGTGGTATTTCACCTTCTTCCAGAGGTGGGGGGTCTCTGGTCTCCTCGGATGAGGGGTGTCCTCCGAGTCTTTTCTCCCCTATGTAAAACAAAAATGGTATAATTAGCACATAGATATTTGATGGCAGAACTATAAATAGGAAACATTGCTTGGAAGTGGGGTACAATTGTCTATTTTATCAGAGTTCCAAGATGTATTTTTTTTATTGGCCTTTGTCAAGCTGCAATACTTTACCTGTTTAGTACAAGCTTCACAGATGGAGACCCCCCTATAGTATACACTGGAGCACCTGTGTGCCCCCCTAATAAAAATGGTGTTCTTGTGTCCCACACTAGTGCTCCAGTGTCCAGATGTGAAAACAGCTGCTCAGTGTCCTCTCCTTACACAGAATCTAGTTGGCATTTCATTCTAGTAACAAACCCATCTACACAAACAAATATTTGGCATCCAAGTAGGCCCAAAAAAAAATGTGGGAAAATACATATAGCCTAAACAATGGTGTTTTAGAGGCCGAAAGAAAAATGTTTGATACGAACGAATAATGGGCCCATGAACATTAAAGTTGCCCTTTTAAACGTTACAATTAATAAAAGCATATGGAGCAGCACGAACGCAATAAAGACAGAAAGAATAGGAACACAGCACAACTACTTACTTTGCAGCACTCTCCAGGTCTTTCGGTACTGCTCTGGCTCTCAACTTCAGGTCCGACCACCGCTTCCTGAGCTGATCTTTTGATCTTCGTACCCGAAATTCTTGTGAAGGCTTTTGAGCACTTTCGCCATGATCTTTGCCTTTCTGATGTTGGGGTTGGGGTAAGGCCCATACTTTCCATCATAGTCTGACTTCTTCATGATGTCGACCATCTCCAACATCTCCCCAAAGGACATATTTGTGGCCTTAAAACGTCTCCTTCTGGATCAGGACGTGTCCGGATCCGGGCTTTCCTCCTCCTCCTCCTCGTTGCTATAATTAGCACACACCTGCTCTAACTCCGCCATGTGCTCTTCACCCACTGCGCCGAACGAAAAGGGGCGGGGAATAGACTAGAAAGAACGTCAGGGGCGGGCGGAGTTACACGCATGCGCAGTGTGTATAAAGCGTAACACGCGTGCGTATTACGTACAATCTGTAAGCGGAGGAAGGAGCATTGGACGCGCCGATCGTAAGAACGAAGGTAAGAGACAAACTTGTGCCTATACTGCTTCTACATTAAAGCCTATAATGTAACAAGATTAGGAGAGTTTTGTCTGACATTAGGCTTTGTCTTGTGTTGTGTCTTGCAGTGAACATGGATATCTTAGTGAAAGACAATGACTTCATGTCAGTATTCATAGATATCTTAAGGGAGCTGCCCTGTCTGTGGGAGATTAACCACCCCCATTTCAAGAACCAAGCAAAGAGTAAGGCAGCACTGGTGCAATTGTGTGAAATTGTGAAGCAGGTGATCCCCACGGCAGACATCACCTATTTAAAGATTTTCATTGGTGGCCTGAGGAGTACATATCTGAGGGAGCGCAAGAAAGACCTGGATTCACAGAGATCCGGAGCAGCAGATGAAATCTATGTCCCCAGGATGTTGTACTACGACAGGCTGCATTTTCTGGCAGGCCAGACTGAACCCAGGCCATCCCTCTCCAGTCTTCCTTCCACGCTTCCTTCCCCCCCGGCTGAGGCTTCTGACGCCCAACCTGGGCCTTCCAGGCCACATGTGGAGGAGCCCAGATTGAGCCAGGTATAGCATTCCTCTAAATATTTCTGCTTGTCCAATCAATGATGTTAACTAGATGTTAGTTGGGAGTACTAATTTAGGATTGTGATTGATGAAGCAACAACTAAAACCATGTCCCTTTTTCACACACAGGGAAGTCTCAGCCAGGAGGTGGCCGGGCCGAGCCGGCTGGCTGATCTGCAGGTCCCTCCACCCCCCGTGAAAAGAGAAAGTGGCAGGAGTAGGAGTGCCCTAGAGGAGGCTACTGGAGGACTCTTTTTTGGAGGGCTACAGAGGTCCTGGGAGCACGACAGACCGTGGAGGAGGACATTGCTGCCGTCATTGCATATAAAATGCAGAGGATGGAGGAGGGCCAACAAGTCTTGTGTGAGGCGCTCATATTGGAGGCTCTTAACAAAGGTATGAGGGGCCAAATGACAGCTCAGACACACCTTTGCGATGGTCCTCCTCCTCCTCCTGCAGGTCGTCCTCCCTCTCCTCCAGGTCCTCCCAGTACTCCTCCAGGTCCTACTCCTCCTCCTGCCACATCTCCAACTGCACAGCCACAGCCCGGAAGGAAGCGTGAAAGGAAGACCAGAAAGTGAGGACCCTGGATCCAGTCTGGTCGGCCAAAAAATGCAGCCTCTTGTGGTACCACAGCCTGGGGACACACATGTCATCTGCTGCTATCCGGATCTCTGCGAATTCTGGACCAGACTGCCCTCCCTTACATATGGACTCCTCAGGCCACCAATTTTAATGTTCAAGAATTGATGTCTGCCGTGGGGGTCCCAGGCTTCGCTAATTTCTCATGTTGATCCAGTGTTTCCTTCCTCTTTGTTTGATTCTGATCCCTTAATAAAGGATTTTTGTTTTGAATTATACTCTCCTATGTGTTTTACTTCAAAAAGGACAGTTTGTTTGTGAGGATTCAGGTACATTTCAAATATACAATGTGAAATGAACAAGGGACACCAACAACAAACAATCTCCTTGAGATTAAATAATAAAAGATATCAATGGTGTTGGGGTAACTTGACACACAAAACACACACAAAAATATTCTGGAGTAAAAATAAAAATAACATTGAACAAAGATCAGCCTTGGAAAAAATACAAACATTAAATAAAAAAAAGGCTTAAAATCCCCAAAAAAATTAAATAAAAAAAAAAAAAAAAATTCTGTCAGATGTGACAACTAATAACAATATATTCAGGGAATCCCAATAAAAAAACAAAAATAAAACTTTGTGAGAAGTGTGTGTGAATATGAGCAGCAAAACTACTTAATTCTTGTCACATTATAAAGAAGAGAGTGCGCTGTATTAAACCATTATTAACATTGCAGCGTGACGAAAGTGCTGTATCCATTGCGAACGCTAAGTTTACCAGAACAAGCTGTTCCGTCTTGGAATTTCTTCTGCGCATGCGTGGCACTTTGTGCATCGGAACAGGCCACACACGGTCGGAATTGACGCGATCGGATTTTGTTGTCGGAAAATTTTATCTCCTGCTCTCCAACTTTGTGTGTCGGAAAATCCGATGGAAAATGTCCGATGGAGCCCACACACGGTCGGAATTTCCGACAACACGCTCCGATCGGACATTTTCCATCGGAAAATCTGACCGTGTGTACGGGGCATATAGCTAATCAAAGTCCTAAATTGAAACGGCCAATCAAATTGCTCAGCCATTCAGTGTCTACTGAATATAACACGGCATTCAGTCTATAGTTTTAGGTTAGGCTTGTCTGTGTATACAGTTAACAGACCTAGGAACATGAGACTCTGAATGATATACTCTGCTGGATATTTCTTGTCATCTGTGGACTTTGGACTTTGTTCTGTGTTGGAAGTCAATAAAGTGCATCTCTCTGGAAGAATTGGGTTGCTGCGGAAGAGTACTTGCTAATTATCATACCCACGAGACCACTATACTACTACTTCTACACTGTATTTTTATATCACTACAGAGGACAGCGGGAGAAAGCACTACCAGGGAGGACAACTGGTCGCAGCCAAGAGGGCTGGTGAGTGAGGCACAGTCGGAAGGACTGGGAGCATGCATTCTGAGATGGGTGTAGAACTAGAAGGGTGGACTGTGGTGAAAGGGGCAGTGGAGAGAGGCAGCTGCAGCCAGGAGGGCTGGCAGGACCTGAAGATGGCTTACTGGGCTCAGTAGCCAAGTGTAGGACAGCTAGCACCAGAGACTTTCTATTTTGCTACACTATAGGGGCCTGTGGTCCCCGCCTGCAAAGGGCAATTGCTAAAGGCCTGGCTGAGCCAGTGTCAGGCCAAACCACTTTGTGCTAGCTGTGCCTGAAGATTAGAGAGGAAGCGATGTTCTGGAGGAGAAAGACCTGAAGCTTAGAGAGGAAGTGATGTGCAGGAGGAGAAATGGAGTGTGTATACTGGACTGTATATAGTTGCCCCAAGCAAGTGCTACCAATTCTCCTGGGCATTCCATATTTCCCTAACCCCATCCAAGTTCAATTCCATCAATAAAACAAAAAAAAAACAAAGCATATGGACTGTTCTATGTCTCTGAGTGTCTGAGAGGTGAATGCCAGGCTGGGCGACAGACCATCCAACATTTCAGCAGCCCCTACGGGGGTAAACCAATCATTTTTTTTATTTACAATTCTCCTTTGGTAGGGGGTGTATTCTATGCCTACATAAGTTTGCTAATAGGTGTCCCTCATTTCCATCTCAGGTATACTTAAAGTAGTTGCTTCAAAAAATAAACTTAAAGGCATTATAAACCTTCCCAGCTTCACCTCATGTTTTTTACCTGTATAAGATGTGCATTGATTATGTAATTTTATTTACTTTGTCAGTAATTTCTATTTGTGTTCAAACATGAGACACTGCACAGGTTAATGCATGACCTCTCTCTGTAGTCTAAGAACTGACACTTCCGGTGAAGAAACTACATGTAGACAGGTGCCTACTGTTGGGGTACACATTACCGCTTGTCATTGTATTGTACTATGTATGTATTAGAGAGTCCTGTATAACTGGCTGCCCATGGGGGTTAGGTATGTGCTAAGGTTGTATTGCAAGGAAGCCTTAGTAAATGTTCTCCATGTCATCAAATGGCCTGGCCTGAAATTTTTAAGGCATGCCTTCAAGTACATGCCATATCCAAAAGAACAGAGCCTGTAACACAAAAAGGGTTGAAGAGGAAGGAGATAGAGAGCCACCAAGAGTGGGTTAATTGTGAAAAGCAGCTGGCGGGAAGATATGGAAAACATGCCATTGCTATGAGTAACCAGGGCTGGTGTGAATGCTATGGCAACCAGGCAGCGGAAAGGTAGTACCAGGCATGGGTGACAGTGTCCCCTTGTGGGTAGGTGCAGCATAGTGCGGCGGGCAAAAAACACACAAATTCTAAGTGCAGTAACAGGAATATATTGTAACAGAAATCCAGCAATACACAACAGACCTGACAGGAAGACCACTTGACTGGTAGCACTCATGGGTTGTAACTGTAATGCAACTGCAGATTGGTTACTCAGAGGTGTCGATAGTGTCTATTTCAAGGTGCAGAATGCGGCCTGGCTGGTCTGTACCTAAATGGGGAGGCTTCCAGGAAGGATGGTGTGTCCCTGCACTTTCCCCAATCCTCCGGGAACCTTTCCCTGATGCTAAGCACTGTCCCAGACGGATGACCTTTCCTTATTCTAGCCAATCACAAAATGTCTGCCATACCCGGGAGCCAGGGTCTTAAATATACTCTGCCTGACCCAAGATGGCCCCCAAAGTCACCTGAGGTGCCAGCATCCAATGGAATAGCTGCCTCCGTGTGACTGAGGAAACAATGGAGGAACTAGGTTCCTCCTGACTTCCTCCCCCATCTGTATTGGTGTTGTTGACAGTGCCACCTGCAGTGAAGAAAATAGACTGCAACTGCCTACACCCTGGTAGCAAGAGGTTGGTAATCTGACCCTCTCCATAGCAAGCGGTGCTCACCCTGTGTCCGGGGATGATATGGTGGCACAGAGAACCTATGGACCTAGCTGGAGGTTCCGGAAGAAGGAGTATGGCCCCTTTCGCACATACAGACCGATCATCCGTTTTTCATCCATCCGTTGACAGATGAAAAATGGACATCAATGCATTCCAATAGAAAAATGGATGATCATCTATTTTCATCAGTTTTCATCCACTTCCGTCAACATCCGTTTTTTTTAACGGAATAAAGCCCTATTTTTCTTCCATCACAAAAACAGATCGGACGAAAAACGCATGAAAACTGACAAATGGTCCGTTTTTCATCCGTTTTTGCATTGGTTGTTAAGGGCAACGAGTCACTGTAGGAGGGGGTTTGTGGCAGAGAAAGGCAGGAGAGCAGTATACACAGTGAGGGGGCAGTCTGTACAAACAGGATCCCTCAATGCTGGCGCTGTCATTGCTGGCTTTTAAATGTAAGTGCCGGCTTTTTCTTTCCTTAGATTTTGGAGCTGTCATTTGGGGGGGGGGGGGCAGAGTGTGCAAGGAGATGAGAAGAGATGTACACACAGTGAGAGGGCAGTCTGTACAGACAGGCTCCCTCACTTGCCAACGCTGACTGTCACTGTCAGCTTTGAATGGCTTTTTTTTTCTATAGAGTATATACCAGTATATACAGTGTAGAGCCAGAGCTGTCAAAAAAAAAAAAAAATCCTCAGTGCAGAGAGATAGAGAAGAGATACAATTTATTTCTCAGTTCTTAGATCAAAGGAATGAACTTCTGTCTCTAGATGAGGGCAGTTTAACCACTTAAAGACTAAACTTTTTTCTGACACTTGCTGGTTACAAGTTAAAATTTTAGATATTTTTTGCTAACGAACATTATATATATATTTTTTTTAGCAGAGACCCTAGAGAATAAAATGGTGGTTGTTATATGAAAATATTTTCTGTCACACGGTATTTGGGCAGCGGTCTTTCAAATACAACTTTTTGGGAAAAAATACACTTCCATGAATTTAAAAAAAAACAAAACAGTAAAGTTAGCTCAATTTTTTGTATAATGCAAAAGATGATGTTACGCCGTGAGAATCGTGAGATAATCATGATCTTTATTCTAAGCAAAAAAATTGTGACTCATTTTATCCAGAATCGTGCAGCTCCAATGTAAACCAAAAGTTTGACTCATGGTTAAGTGGATGTAAAGAACTTATTTAAAAACTGATGTAAAAACTAATGAAAAACTGATGTAAAAACTAATGAAAAACTGATGTAAAAACTAATGAAAAACTGATGTTAACTGATGAAAAACTGCGGTTAACTGATCCATTTTTTTCTTTGAAAAAACTTGACTGAACTGATGAAACAAACTGAAAGCATGCGTGAAAGGGGCCTAAAAGAGATGAATGCTGGCCATACACTATACAAAAAATAGGCCGAACCCATTTTCGAAAAACGAATATATACCTAGTGCAGACAGTTCGGACGGGAAACACATTAACCTTTCAATTAATCGTTCGTTCGGCAGAAAATATACAAACTTGTCCTTCGTTTTTTCGGCTCAAAAATGTCCCAACGATTATCAATTTTGTGCCCATTAACTGGCAGAAAAACGAACAAAAGCCCCATACACACGATCAGAAATTCCTCCAGCAAAAGTCAGATGTGATCTTTTGGTCAGAAATTCCGACCGTGTGTATGCTCCAGCCAGCAAAAGATCGAGAGCAGGTTCTCTATTTTTCAGTCGGAAAAAGTTCCTATCTAAAAATGCGTTCGTCTGTATGCAATTCAGACGCGCAAAAAACGACACATGCTCGGAAACAATTCGACGCATGCTCGGAAGCATTGGACTTCATTTTCTTGGCTTGTCGTAGTGTTGTACGTCACCGCGTTCTTGACGGTCGAAAGTTCTTTTGTGTGACAGTGTGTATACAAGGCAAGCTTGAGCGGAATTCTGTCGAAAAAACCATCCAAGTTTTTTCTGACAGAAATTCTGATCGTGTGTACAGGGCAACACTGTCTGACTGAATTTCGGCTGATTTTTTTGTATAGTTTATGGCCATCATAAAGCCCCATACACATTCAGATTTTCTGCTAACTTTTGTCTTCAGATTTACCAAAACCATGTAGTGCAAGGGCCTGCCTGATTGCATACAAATTGAAACTCCTAAGGTTTTACCTCCATATTATATGGTTTTGGTAAATCTGAAGACAAAAATCAGCAGAAAATCTGATAGAGTGTATGGGGCTTAAGGGTCCTTTCACACATACGGACCGTTCATTTTATCAGTTCAGTTCATCCGTTTTTTTATCAGTTCAGTTCATCCGTTTTTTTTATCAGTTCAGTTCATCCCTTTTTTTATCAGATGCTAGAAGAATGAAGTTGTTTTGCTGCTGATATTCACACAGAGTTTTGACAAACTTATTTATTTATTATTTCTTGCGATCTCCTTAATAATATTTTTATTTTTTAAAGCCAGATCTCCATAATAATGTTTAGAATTATTTTTTTATAGTGATTTTTTTCCTTTTTTTATTTAAATCAAGATCCTTTTTTGGATTATTTTCGAATTATTTTTTAGTGATCTCCATAATTTTTTTTTTGTGTGTGTGTCAAGTTACCACAACAACATTATTATCTTGTATTTTTTAACCTCAAGAAGGTTGGTGTCCCTTGTTAATTTGACATTGTATTTTTGAAATGTACCTGCCTACTCACAAACAAACTCCTTTTTTAATAAAAACACATAGGCAAGTATTTGCTGAAAACAAAATTACCATTTATTCTGGGTCATAACAAAAGAAAGAGGGAAGGCAACGCTGGAGAAACTGCAGAAGTTTGCAAAGCCTTTGGACCCCAAGGCAGACATCAACTATTTGAAAAAGAAAATTGGTAGCCTGGGGAGTCCATACCATAGGGAGCACAATCTGGTCCTGGACTCCGAGAGATCAGGAACAGCAGCAGATCACATATATGTCCCCAGGCTGTGGTACTACAACAGCCTGCGTCTTCTGTCAGACCAGACTGAACCCAGGCCATCACACTTTTGTCTTACTTGCACGCATCCCCGCACGCTGTGGCTTTGTTTGTCGAGTTGTGGCAGGAGGTGGAGGAGGATGGACGAACTCAAAAAGGTGTGTATTTTCTGTCAATTGGCCACTCAACCCCTTATTTAGGGTCTGTAAAATGATGTTCTCACAGATGAGGCTTTGGCCCTCCTCCATTTCCTGAATTTTCAGTGCTACTATGCAGGCATAGCCCTCTTGACCGCTGGGGGGGTCTCTCAGGGTCGCATGAGCATCCTGAATGAGGGCAAGTGCTGCCTCCTCCACGTTCCTCCCCTTCCTGGGACTTTTGGGTGGAAAGCGGAGGGGAGGGACCTGGGATTGGGTCAGTGCACTGGGCCCGGCCACCTCTTGGCTGTCACTTCCCCCTGCCACCTCCTGGCTGCCATATTCCAGACCCTCATCCTGGCTGAGGCTTTCCTGTGTATAAAAAAGGGACATAGTTTTAGTTTTTGGTTCATCAATCACACACAATTTTCAGCTCATGACTGTTGCAGATTGAATGTTAATAAATAGAAAAGACTATCATTCGGACCCCAGCAGTTTTCATTCTTGTCCCAATCATTTTTGGCCACTACTGTCTATTGATATGTAAAACACTTTTTGTTCAATCATTACATTTCTTATCAATAATAACATCTAGTTAACATCATTAATTTTAGGACAAGAAATATGTCGAAAAATACTATACCTGCCTCAAGCTGGGCTCCTCCACTTCTTCCTGGATGGAAGGCCCAGGTTGGTCCTCGGAAGCCTCAGCTGGGGGGGAAGGAAGTGTGGAAAGTAATGACCTCACTTTAGTCTGGTCTTCTAGAAAATGCATTTTGTTGTAGTACCACAGACTGGGTACATACACATCCTCTGCTGCTGCTCCTGACCTCTGGGATGCCAGGACCTTATTACACTCCTTCTTGTAAGTGCTCCTCAAGCTACCAATTTTCCTGTCCAAAAAATCGTTGTCTGCGTTGGCGACCTCCGTCTTCACAAATTCCAACAGTTTCTTCAGCACTGCCTTCCTAGCTGGTCTGTTATGATATAAATTATGTTTGACTTGCCACAAACTGGGCAGCTCCTTGTACCTATCGATAAACTGGCTCATAAACTCAGGCTTTTTGAACGGATTCATTATTTTTGCAAGACAAAAAACAAGAGAAAAATACTAATGTCAGGCTAAACTCTCATAATCTTATCACAATATAGGCCTCAGTCTAGAAGCAGTATGGGCCACTGATGCCTGAAGTTAAAATGTTACCTTCGTTCTCACGGTCGGCACTTCCTCCACTCACAGATCGTACGTCCGACACACGCGCGTTACAATTTATATACACTGCGCATGCACGAAACTCCACCCGCATTGCCCGCCCCTGAAATTCTTTCTAGAATGTTCCCCGCCCTTTCTCTTTCGGCGCAGTGGGAGAGGACATGGAGGAGACACAGCAGGTGCATAATTCCAGTAATGATGAGGAAAGCCCAGAGCCAGAAACGTCCCGATCCCGGAGGAGATTTAAGGCCTCAAATATGTCCTTTGTAGAGATGGTGGAGATGGTGGACATCTTGAAGAGGGCCGACTATGACGGGAAGTATGGACCTTACCTAAACCCAAATGTGAGAAAGGCCAAGATCATATCTAAAGTTGTGAGAAGTCTGCACAGGAATCTTGGGGTACGACGATCAAAGGAGCAATTGAGGAAACGCTGGTCAGACCTGAAATTGAGGGAGCAGGATCAGTACAGAAGGATCAAGAAACTGCTTCTAAAAAGTAAGTATTCATTGTGTGTTATTATTATTATTATTATTATTATTATTATTATTATTATTACTTGCATGCTGCTCTATGTGCTTTTCTTTACTGTTGTACAGTTTTAAATGGCAACTTTCAGGCTCGTGGGCACAGTAATCGGTCGTAGTAAACATTGTTCGTTCATCCACTAATAATACGATGTTTTTTGCAGATACAGGGTTAACTACATTTGGTCATGCCTATTTGTATTAAAATAGGTTTAGTACATTGTTGTCTAGATGTGTTTGTAACTAGAATGAAATGCAAACTTCATTCAGTGTAATGTAAGGAGAGGACACTCAGCAGCTGTTTACACATCTGGACTCAGGAGCAGTAGTTTGGGACACCAGAACAAACTTTTTAGGGTGTCCCATACAGGTGCTCCAGGGGATACTGGGGTGTCTCCATGTGTGAATATTGTACAAAAAAGGTAAGTATTCCAGCTTTGGTAAGGGAAAAAAATCATGTATTCAGCTTGGAACTCTGCCAAAACAGACAATTGTACCACACTTCCAAGCAATGTTTCATATTCCTCTTTCTGGCCTCAAATATCTGTGTGCTAAGTATACCTTTTGTTTAATTCTTATAGGGGAGAAAAGACTCGGGACGTCTGAGGACACCAGGAACCCCCCACCTCCTAAAGAAGGGGAACTCATCACACCACAACCTGAGGATGTGGAGAAAGGAGAGGTGGATGACGTGGTTGAAATAGTGACCACAACAGGTGAGTGTCTGAGACCACAGCTTCAGGTAATAGATGTATGCCTGCATATTTATAATACATGGTGTGTTTTTTGATTTTAGGTGATGTGCATGTTGTGGAAGAACAATCTCCTCATTTCACCAGTGCAAGTGCACAAATCCTAATCCAGGACATAATGGTGTGTATGTCCTGGATTAGGATTTAGACATCATAAAGCAAAAAACAATGATGTTGAACAAAAAATGAAGAACATGATTAATGTATAGGGAGAATCTAAATAACAACAAAATGACACCATTTAAATTTTTTGGAGAAATTTCCTAAAGTTTTAATACATTTTAAAAGCCAAATTTTGAAGATGCACACAGTATGTCAACATGTGCTATCTGCCATCATGGGATATCAATCTACGTGTTTTTTGGGTGTAACCCCTTCCTCGCAACTAAAGTAGGTGAGAGGAAGGGGTTGCACCCCCAAAACACGTCCTTTGATCCCCCATGATGGGAGCTAGCACATGTTGGCATTAGGCATGGGATCAGGAGGGAAATCCCCATTTTGAATCCCAATTTTTGTGCATCTTCAAAATGTGGCTTTTACAGGGGTGACATCACCCCATCTGATGAAGGCAAGATCAACACAGTTTTGACATACTCATGTCTGATATTGCCTTCACTTTTTGTACGTTGATCTTTGTAAGTTCCAGAGTTGTGTATGTTATGGTTTGAAACATGCCCGTTAAAGCAAAATATAAAACTAAAAATATCAAACTTAATTAAACAAAGATGTATTTTTGGTGGAAAAATGTTTTACAACGCACATGTGAATGTGCACAGAGTAAACGTTTTTATACTCAACAATGTGTGGTTTCTTCTTTCAATGCTCAATACCAGTTTTTGTATTAAGTTGGTGTATACAGTGACAATGGGAGTTATTTAATAAATCGAAATCCACTTGGCACTACAAGTGCACTAGGAGAACAGACAGCTAAAAGAAACACAAGCAGTAAATCAAATTCAAGATGATTTCAGGTCAAAATAATTTTTCATTTTAGAAAAGAATCAAAAATTTGCTGGCATAGCAATGGCCTCCCTACCCGTAAAATAGTCCAGATATTTTTGCCGCACATCACGGGCGGTTTGGGGGGGCAAGCCAGGACGGCCAGCTTCCAGGGCCGTCATTGGATTTATGTCTTGAATTGCGGCCTCAGGCCTAACTGAGGCCACATAATTTGGAGCATTTCTCCTTAAATAATTATGTAGAATACAGCATGCTAGCACTATGTGATTCAGTTTATACTCCGCCATGTTGTTTGCCGTAAGGAATAGGTGGAACTGGCTGGCCACTATACCAAATGCATTCTCCACCACTCTTCTGGCTCTGGCCAGCCGGTAATTAAAAACCCTCTTCTCCAGGGTGAGGGTCCTCTGGGGGAATGGCCTCATCAGATGTTCACCCAGACCAAATGCTTCATCTGCGACAAACATAAATGGGAGTCCTTCCATGTTCTCTTCAGCAGGTGCCAATCCCAAGCCACCACTCTGAAGGTGTCGGTAGAACTCGGTCTGGGCAAAGACTCCACCATCCGACATCCGGCCATTCTTCCCCACGTCCACAAATAAAAACTCATATGTTGCCGACACCACCGCCAGAGTGGGGTGGTGGGATGATGTGGACATGTTTCCCATCGATTGCCCCTCCGCAGTTGGGAAAGTCCCACCACTCGGCAAACTGGGAGGCCACAGTCTGCCATTCCTGTGGCTTTGAAGGAAACTGTGGAGTCAAACCAGAAAAAAAATGACTACTTTTGCACATAAAATTGCAAGCAGATTAGACGCAAACATTATTAGCCAACATCATTATAACATTTATTTTAAGGAGTATTTAAAGACAAAAAGATAAGGTACACTTATCAGATTCCTCACCCCCTCTGATGGCCCATTGTAAAAATTTTAGTAGGGGGGGGTTTCTAGATGAGTTTGGGACCCCAAAAAAAGATTATGGCACTCTGCCTAAATTCAAGGACAACAATAACATTTGTACACATTTTAGGGGGTGTTTAGGCTAAAGCACTACTATGGAGCTGTCAAAATACATTGTTAATTGGCTAGGCTAGGTGTGTATGGGCCCAGGATAGCATGCTGGGGAGGTTAGTGAAGGCAAATATGCATGAAGGACAAAAAAGGAGCATTAAAAGCTTCCAGCATGCATGAGGACAAAGGGGACATTCACAGCATTTTACAATCATGGTAATTAGGAAAAGATGAAAGAAATACAATACATTAGCAAATATTAAATACATAGAATGTGATGTTAAAGGAGAAAACTTACCTTAAAGTCCTTCTGCAGGACCCGTATATGGCAGAACAGGTCTCTGGAATAATGATCCCCAGAACCTGGGAGGATATGCCTGTCGAGAACTTGAGGTCCTGCAGACTTCTCCCTGTCGCCAAGTACCACAAGGTGACAACAAGCCTCTGCTCAGGAGTGATGGCTTGCCGCATGCAGGTGTCCTGCTTTATAATATAAGGGGACAGCAAAGCCAACAGACGATGAAAAACGGGGTCCGTCATCCAGAGAAAATTCCTGAAATCATCAGGATTATTCTTCTTGATCTCCCGCAACAAAGACATATGACAGAATTGGTCACGCTGGAGCAACCAATTCTTCGTCCATGAACTCCTCCCTACCCTATTCATGGTCTGGGCTTGGGTCAAAGCAAGAACCCCAACACCAAGCCCCCACACAGCATGAACTCTACGACGAGTACGTAACTGCAAAATGGCTTCAAAGCGGTCGGCTGGTCAGAATGAACTAACAGAAAGTCTAAATTATAAACACATATATACCGCGCTGTCTAAAAAAGAAATCAAACGCAAATTGAAAAAACTAAAGCAGCCAGCACAGCATTGGATAAAGTTGCAAAAATGACAGATTGGGTGAAATGAAAAAACGTGAATAATAAATGATGTGCTCAAAAGTACTCCAAGCAGTCCTCTATTATGACATGTGATGTCTATAAATAGAGGAACTTGGACGTGTGATGTCCAAAAAAAGTCAGTGACAAACTTCAATCATGTGTGATGATAATCCTCAACCACATGTGGATATGATATAGTGACAGTCTTTAACTTCAAATATGTATGATGTAATAAGAGTTGATAGTAGATCCACCACCAAAACACCAGAAACTGCTTACCAGAGGGATTGAACTCAAATAGGTGTACACCTAGTGAGTCAATTAAGCTTTGTGGTATGATATACCAAGGGGATCAGATGCTCTATCCAGATATGACCTCCAGATGGACCTCCGAACAGGTGTAAGGTATGGATGGACTCAGTAGATATAGGCAGTCAGTCCCACCTTTAAAAGAAAGAGGAAGGCATATAGGGCAGGGGTGGACTGACAACTTATGGGGCCCCCGGGCAATATGAGATCCTGGGGCCCCCTGTCCCCGCTCATGTGTTCCCACCCACACTCAAGCCACACCCACACAAATCCCCACCTACATTTTGCACTGCCCACACTACATGCGTTCGTCACAGAATTACATTAAAGAAAGTGCAACAACGGTACCTTTCCAAAATTAAAGTGATTGTAAAGGCTTGTTTTTTTTTTTTTTGTTTTTTTTTTAAACAACAAACATATCATACTTACCTTCACTGTGCAGCTCGTTTTGCACAGAGTGGCCCCGAACCTCGACATCTGGGGGTGGATCTCGCGGCTCCTCCCCACATCAGATAACTCCCCAGGTGGGCTCCCGTGTCCAGCATTTGCGTCTATAGACACATGTTTACATACATGTGCTCCTCCTACATAAAGCTTTTCATATAGAGAATGTGTGGGGATCATGGGGGTGCTTTACATTTTTTTTTTATTATTATTTTTATTAACTTTATATAATTTTCACTGATCACCAATGTAAGGGACATTCTTCTCACTGATCACCAATGTATAAAAACATTCTTCTCACTGACCACCAATGTAAGGAACATTCTTCTCACTGATCACCAATGTAAGGAACATTCTTCTCACTGATCACCAATGTAAGGAACATTCTTCTCACTGATCACCAATGTAAGGAACATTCTTCTCACTGATCACCAATGTAAGGAACATTCTTCTCACTGATCACCAATGTAAGGAACATTCTTCCCACTGACCACCAATGGAAGGAAAATTCTTCTCACTGATCACCAATGGAAGGAACAATCTTCCCACTATTTATTTAATCCATATTGAGCACTATATTTGATTGGCTGCTTCTGCTTGGCACACACGCACAATCACAATCACGCACATGATGATGAAGTCATCATCATGTGCGATTGTGCGTGTTTGCCAGGCCTAAGCAGAAGCAAACAGCCAATCAAATATAGTGCTCAATATGGATTCAAGAAATATGCATAGCCATAGATATCATAAATGACTACAGGAGATGACCAGAGACTACGGATGCAACTACAGGAGATAACCAGAGGCTGCAAATGCGACTACAGGAAATAACCAGACTGCGAATGCGACTACAGGAAATAACCAGAGGCTGCGAATGCGACTACAGGAAATAACCAGAGACTGGGGATGCGACTACAGGAAATAACCAGAGACTGGGGATGCGACTACAGGAGATAACCAGAGACTGCGAACGCAACTACAGGAGATAACCAGACTGCAAATGCGACAACAGGAAATAACCAGAGACTGCGAATGCGACAACAGGAAATAACCAGAGACTGCGAATGCAACTACAGGAGATAACCAGAGACTGGGGATGCGAATACAGGAGATAACCAGACTGCGAATGTGACTACAGGAGATAACCAGAGACTAGGGATGCGACTACAGGAGATGATCAGACTGCGAATGCAACTACAGGAGATAACCAGAGGCTGTAAATGCGACTACAGGAAATAACCAGACTGCGAATGCGACTACAGGAAATAACCAGAGGCTGCGAATGCGACTACAGGAAATAACCAGAGACTGGGGATGCGACTACAGGAGATAACCAGAGACTGCGAATGCGACTACAGGAGATGACCAGAGACTGGGGATGCGACTACAGGAGATAACCAGACTGCGAATGCGACTACAGAAAATAACCAGAGACTGTAAATGCGACTACAGGAAATAACCAGACTGTGAATGTAACTACAGGAAATAACCAGAGACTGCGAATGCAACTACAGGAAATAACCAGAGACTGCGAATGCAACTACAGGAAGTAACCAGAGACTGCGAATGCGACTACAGGAGATGACTAGACTGCGAATGCGACTACAGGAGATAACCAGAGACTGTGAATGCAACTATAGGTAATAACCAGAGACTGCAAATGCGACAACAGGAAATAACCAGAGAATGCGAATGCGACAGCAGGAGATAACCAGATACTCGGGATGCGACTACAGGAGATAACCAGACTGCGAATGCGACTACAGGAGATAACCAGAGACTGGGGATGCGACTACAGGAAATACCCAGAGACTGGGGATGCGACTACAGGAGATAACCAGAGACTGCGAATGCAACTACAGGAAATAACCAGACTGCGAATGCGACTACAGGAAATAACCAGAGACTGCGAATGCGACTACAGGAAATAACCAGACTGCGAATGCGACTACAGGAAATAACCAGAGACTGGGGATGCGACTACAGGAAATAACCAGACTGCGAATGCGACTACAGGAAATAACCAGAGACTGTAAATGCGACTACAGGAAATAACCAGACTGCGAATGCGACTACAGGAAATAACCAGACTGCGAATGCGACTACAGGAAATGACCAGACTGCGAATGCGACTACAGGAGATGACCAGACTGCGAATGCGACTACAGGAGATGACCAGACTGCGAATGCGACTATAGGAAATAACCAGACTGCGAATGCGACTACAGGAAATAACCAGAGACTGTAAATGCGACTACAGGAAATAACCAGACTGCGAATGCGACTACAGGAAATAACCAGAGACTGCGAATGCGACTACAGGAAATAACCAGACTGCAAATGCGACTACAGGAAATAACCAGACTGCGAATGCAAATACAGGAAATAACCAGACTGCGAATGCGACTACAGGAAATAACCAGACTGCGAATGCGACTACAGGAAATAACCAGAGACTGTAAATGCGACTACAGGAAATAACCAGACTGCGAATGCGACTACAGGAAATAACCAGACTGCGAATGCGACTACAGGAGATGACTAGACTGCGAATGCGACTACAGGAGATGACCAGACTGCGAATGCGACTACAGGAAATGACCAGACTGCGAATGTGACTACAGGAAATGACCAGACTGCGAATGCGACTACAGGAAATAACCAGACTGCTAATGCGACTACAGGAAATAACCAGACTGCGAATGCGACTACAGGAAATAACCAGAGACTGCGAATGCGACTACAGGAAATAACCAGAGACTGTAAATGCGACTACAGGAAATAACCAGACTGCGAATGCGACTACAGGAAATGACCAGACTGCGAATGCGACTACAGGAAATGACCAGACTGCGAATGCGACTACAGGAAATAACCAGACTGCGAATGTGACTACAGAAGATGACCAGACTGCGAATGCGACTACAGGAAATAACCAAACTGCGAATGCGACTACAGGAGATGACCAGACTGCGAATGCGACTACAGGAAATGACCAGACGGCGAATGCGACTACAGGAGATGACCAGACTGCGAATGCGACTACAGGAAATAACCAGACTGCGAATGCGACTACAGGAAATGACCAGACTGCGAATGCGACTACAGGAGATGACCAGACTGCGAATGCGACTACAGGAGATGACCAGACTGCGAATGCGACTACAGGAAATGACCAGACTGCGAATGCGACTACAGGAAATGACCAGACTGCGAATGCGACTACAGGAGATGACCAGACTGCGAATGCGACTACAGGAGATGACCAGACTGCGAATGCGACTACAGGAGATGACCAGACTGCGAATGCGACTACAGGAAATGGCCAGACTGCGAATGCGACTACAGGAGATGACCAGACTGCGAATGCGACTACAGGAAATAACCAGACTACGAATGCGACTACAGGAAATAACCAGACTACGAATGCGACTACAGGAAATAACCAGACTGCGAATGCGACTACAGGAGATAACCAGAGACTGCGAATGCGACTACAGGAAATAACCAGACTGCAAATGCGACTACAGGAAATAACCAGACTGCGAATGCGACTACAGGAGATGACCAGGTAGCCAGTTTTAAAATTTAAACTTTCAGCAATGCACAGCTATACAGGGGGGTAAACAACATTTCCAGGGATAGTTTAGCAAAAAAAAGGGTCTACAGGCTGGGTATATAATGTAGGCAGAAGGACCTACCTGACCAGTCGGGCTCACCTCCCGCTCTCAGAGGTCCGGGGCGGAGCTTTCGTCGGTAGGGGGCGGAGCTTTCATCGGTAAGGGGCGGAGCTTTGTCGGTAGGGGGCAGAGCTTTCGTCTGTAGGGGGCGGAGCTTTCGTCGGTAGGGGCGGGGATTTTTGTGGTCCATTGCGGAGCTCTCGGAAGTACAGGAGAGACGCTCTATACAGACTCAGACTATATGAGGAGAGGAGGGGCGGGGCAGGGCAGGGTCAGAGCGTCAGTGGAGCTCCCTGCCCCGCCCCTCCCTGCTGACAGAGCCTCTCTCAGCCTAAGCTGAGGTCTGGTCGGGCAGCGAGCTGGCCACGGCGCTGGGAGCTGTAATAATCCAGGAGGACGGGGTTTTCGTGCGGTGCGGCGGGCGGCTTTTTTCCGCTGCTGACTGAGCCGCTCATGGGGCCCCTCCTGACGTCGGGCCCTCGGTCGGCGACCGAGAGATCGAATGGTCAGTCCGCCCCTGATATAGCGTAACTCCGTATGGAAATTTTAACACATGAAAAGCAAAGGAAATACACTCATGTGTTTAGCAGTAAAATCAAGCACTTGTATAAAAGAAGACAGTGGTCTCAGCATATCCTCCGGACGCGTTTCAAATTAGAAGTCATCATCACTCCAGATGATGACTTCTGATTCGAAATGCGTCGGTAGGTAAAAACGCTGATAGTTTTAGCAGCGCTTTACCGTAGTTTTAACTCCGCACGCCTATTCAGCCGCTGGTGCTAGTAGCTAGCGCTAGTAACCTGCGCTAGCGGCCGAATAAAGGCTTAAATGCGCCCGTGTAGCACTGTGGTGCTAATTCATTTCAATAGGCAGGGGCAGTGGAGGAGCAGTGTATACACCACTCCTTCATCACCCCAAAGATGCTGCTTGCAGGACTTTTTTTAACGTTCTGCCAGCGCAGCGCCCCAGTGTGAAAGCACTCTGGCTTTCACACTGGTACTGCAGGGGAGGCATTTTTCAGGCGATTTACAGGCGCTATTTTTAGCCCAAAAGCACCTGAAAAACACCTCAGTGTGAAAGGGGTCTTACAGTACTTATAGTATATTACTGTTAGCTGACTATTTTGGGTCCCTGTGCATTACCTGAAGTATTCAGTGCAATAAATGTCTATTAGGGCTTTCTGCCGGCATTTTTGAAGATTTCCCCCCTGTTACTTTTCTGGGGAACAACCCAACATTTAGAGTTTTCTTTTACTTTTACTTTCAATGAGAACTGTAAGGTGTTCCAGGGGCGTATCATAAAATGAGTGGGCCCGTGTGGAAGATAAAAAGTGGGCCCTAGGCACAGAAGAAGTGGCTAAAATGTTCAGAGAGAGGTGTATGGAGATAGGCAGTATGTGCAGGAGAGGCGTGCGGAGTGTACAGCAGTGGGTAGTATGTGCAGGGAGAGGAGTGTGGAGTGTATGGTGGTGGATATTATGTGCAGAGAGAGGAGTGTGGAGTGTATGGTGGTGAATATTATGTGCAGGTAAGCAGTGCGTAGTGTATGGTGGTGGGTATTATGTGCAGAAGAGGAGTAGGAAAACAGTGCAAGTGTGCATGCATGAATGTCCCTGGAAGCAGAGCCAAAATGGTGATACCAATGGCTGCAAAAGGGATATGTCAAACACTATAGTCCATCCAGAACATCAATGGTAAAGGCTCATAAACAGGCAGGTGTAGAAATGAAGACACTCCATTTGTAGGAATATAGCCAGCAACTGGCAGATGATAATGTATAGAGGGCATGGGAACAAGCCTAGTAATAGGCTGATAAAGGTAATGGCAGAGAGGACTACCACATGATAAATATCACTGCTAGCATATGCAGGGATGGTCCCAAGTCAATTAGGTACCTCTCCCCTGTACCTAATGTTGCCAAATGTTGCCAATATGCAAATAGTAATGTCAGGTATGGTGGTGTCAAGAGTACTCACAGCCCTCTGTCCATGCCGTCATCCATGTAAGCTGGTCTAGATCTCATTGGCCACCTCCCATCTCATAAGAGTAATCCGTAGTGCACTGATGGCATCCTAGATCTCCATACCTCATGTAGAGGGCTCATGAAGTAAGTGGCGGCTTCAAGCTCCATACACAAGGATAGTCCGATATCATGCTGGTTAGTCCAGCGTGGTAGGTATCAAATTTCCTGGGGTGAATGGTGATTGGGCCATCTATCTAGCGGATTGTTGCGGGAGGGTATCGTCTGTGGTGGGCTCTGCCAACACTGTGTGAGGTGCCCCATTTTCCCATTGCGGCTCTAAGGTGTGACACCATCTGCAGTAGGGCTAGATCTTGCCATAGAGGTGTTTGATAGGGCTTTATTCTGTAGGGGGTTCCTTTTGGGGAGGATAGGCTCAGCTCCCTTGTGGGGTTGTATCCCCCACCCCACTCATTTGCTATTGGTGGGGGGGGTGGTTTTATATCAGGGTTGGTATCAAGGAGGGTGGTATAGGGGAGGTTATATGCTAGGTGGGGTTGTGGAGGTCTTGTTTTTTTAGGGGGCCAGCCTGGTGCTACACGCTGATTAATTTTTGCTTGTGATTCAATAAATTTGTTAGGAAACTCTACTTGGGTGTGTTGGATCCTCTGTGTTTTTGTGATTTTTGTCTAAGCTTGTTGATTACACCCTCCTAGTAATACTAAGTGAGTCCTACACTTTTTATTTCAGCAGGATTCCTGTATCTCTTCTCGATTGGTTAGTATGGGGCCTTAGACTGTAACCCTCCTAAGGGGAGGGTATGATGTCAATGTACAATATATGTAAAGTGCTATATGTAAAGTATGTAACACTGTGCACTGTTACTGTAATGCAGATTCCTATTTGACCACAAGATGGCAGTGTTTAGCATCTCTGCTCATCATAGTCCGAGTACAGGGACTTGTATACTGAAAGCAGACCTTTTCCTTACAGTGGAGCTGAAACTAAACTACAAAGTCCAGAAGCAATCACCGGGGGGCAGGGAGCATATAAAAGCGAAAGGGGTGGGCGAGAGCTGTATGGAGCCACATGGGGCATGACTGGACAGGGTTAGGCCAGGAAGCCGCAATTGACTCTGGAAAGCCGAGTGTCCTGTGAGAGGCAGACTGGTGAAGACCTGATTGCTGCAGGATCGCTGAAGTCATCATCAATCATCACAGGTACAACATCAAAGAACAAGGGGGCCCCCCAACCCCAACCAGGCACTCATTGCTTCTCTCTTCATTGCATAAGGACTGGGTGAGAGGGTTCCTAACCCACTTAACGTTACTCTTGTTGCAAACTTGTCTTAATGTTCAAGTTAGTTCAAGTTCAAGGACATTCTGCAGTACAGGCTTTTGCAAGGAGCACATGTGCCACATTGCTGTAGTCTACCATTCTTAAACGTTTCCATAAATACTACCTGCAGGTTATCTGACTAAGTTAACCCTGCCATTCCCTGCTAGGCAGAACACTATAGTTACTTTGCCCAAGTTCAAGCTATCTAAGCAAGGAGCGTGCCGCTCAAGTTCAACTTATCTATTTAAAGGAAAATACACTATACATCCACCCCTCCCCCTTCTTAAAGAGACTCCTGCTTAAATGTCATTTCTGTAAGGGAATCTTTCTTACTGAATCATCATATATTAAGAACTCCACAAACCACTTTACTGTTCATAGGGATTATCCTGTTTCTAAAGGGATGGCATCCTTCACAGCCACCACCTTAAGGGTCCCAACTGAGCTGGCTGAAGAAATCGATACATAGTTTAATTGTGAGTGGTAGATCTGACAAACTTTCTGGAGCATAAACTATGCCTCCTCTGACTGAGGGCCTACAAGTGAGATAGCCTTGTATTTTTGTTACTCTTATTTTGCCCACTTTGAAAAAATCTCTCAGTCTGAGAGTTATCATTTACATCTTCAGTCCTGCAGGATAGGCAGGCGCAACATAAAGGGGTACTGTATTGTGTTGCATTTTTATTTTGGCTAAACTGTCTCACTTGTTATTAACTCTTGTTAACTGTTACTCTGCCTGCCATTCTCTTTATTGATCTTAATACAACTCTGTCATCTACTTTATACTGTATTAGTGTGTGCATATGTTTCACATATGCTGAAAGTATGGTCAATAATTCCAATTTGCGAAGGGAGCGGGCCGGGTGAAACCAGAAGTGTTTTTATTGAAGCGTACTGCAAAGACACAAACACATGACCTTCAGTCTGATAGACCGGGTAGCAACTGTTATTCTGTTCATACATAATACTACACATCTATATCTATAATAACATTCTCTTATACAGGAATAACGTCCTCATAGAAAATAATAAACAATTGCACATGTGCTGATATGTTTTTAATCACACAGCAGCGACAGCAGCCTTTACTGCTCACAGGGATGTAAATTAAATCAATTTCGCTCTGTTTATAGCCTTAAATATGCTCCCTCTTACCTGCAATGACACAAACACATGAACTTCGGTCTAATAGACAGGGTAACAACTGTTATTCCGTTCCCACCAGAAACAAAGGTCTGTCTTTTTGGTTCCCCCTGCTATTTTAGCAGTGGTTCCATTAGAATGTGCTCTCTGTCATTCAGGCTTTTAACTCTATGCTGCCATCTACTGGTGAATTAATAGAAATGCCATGAATTTTACTTTCTCTATTAACAGAAAGATAATCCTTTTTTATGGGGTACCTGAGTTTGACATCCCTTACACTCTCCCCCACAAAATGTTTTGTTGTCCTCGACATATGCAGATTTTAGTATAAGAACTATTCCTTTCCCCATCTCACAATAACCATAGGGAGCCAAGGTTAAGTAGTAATCCAGTTACTGGAGGAACTGTCCTCCCTGCAACATCTACTCCTAGTTATGTCACAGCTTCCCACTAGGTCCAGAGCGCTCATGTACCTATTGAGATATTGTTGCATATAGCCAACTAATTAGTAAACCTCTACAACGCAGGTTTGTGTAGGTTATTGGGGAGATAAGGTTTGATGGGGAAACTAGGGGACACCTTATTACTTCTGTCCTTTTTTCAATAAGGTGGAATACCCATGGTACATTATCAATACAGTACAGCATAACCACCTAATACTCTCTACCTTTTTGTTGTCGGCCGACTTTCCCTTAACTACCTAGTCCCATCACTTGAAGCTATTTTTGCTTTACCTGGAATATCTGCAGTGAGAGTGCAAGACATTTCCTTTTGTTAACTACAGAAAATAACACATAACATCTTCGACATAAGTAACCAATTCTAACATAGAAACCATTGTTATGCCCTGTACACATGGTCGGATTTTCCGATGGAAAATGTGTGATAAGACCTTGTTGTCGGAAATTCCGACCGTGTGTGGGCTCCATCACACATTTTCCATCGGATTTTACGACACACAAAGTTTGAGAGCATGCTATAAGATTTTCCGACAACAAAATCCGCTGTCGGAAATTTCCGATTGTGTGTACACAAATCCGGCGCACAAAGTGCCATGCATGCTCAGAAAAAATAAAGAGATAAAAGCTATTGGCTACTGTCCTGGTTATAGTACGTGTACGTGTTTTACGTCACCGCGTTCAGAATGATCGGATTTTCCGACAACTTTGTGTGACCGTGTGTATGCAAGACAAGTTTGAGCCAACATCCGTCGGAAAAAATCCTAGGATTTTGTTGTCGGAATGTCTGATCAATGTCCGACCGTGTGTATGGGGCATTAGGCTGTAGCATAACAGATATAACTACTTTTACCAGCTTTTAGTCCTCAGCAAAACATGCTGGGCTTAAATACCGGCTAGGGCAAACAGGTGGTGTATAAATACAGTCTATGATCTGTACAGCTGCATTTCTGGCAGCACTACTGGGTTGACCCAAAGTGTCAGAAGTCAGGACCTTTTGGTTGTCTCCTGTTCTTGCTGGGCTGGATCCTGCATAGAGAATAGGGATGAGCCGAACACCCCCCGGTTTGGTTCGCACCAGAACCTGCGAACGGACTGAAAATTTGCACGAACATTAGAACCCCATTGAAGTCTATGGGACTCGAACGTTCAAAATCAAAAGTGCTCATTTTAAAGGCTAATTTGCATGGTATTGTCTTAAAAAGGGTTTAGGGACCCTGTTCCTGCCCCAGGGGACATGTATCAATGCAAAAAAAAGTTTTAAAAATGGTTGTTTTTTCGGGAGCAGTGATTTTAATGATGCTTAAAGTGAAAAAAAAGTGAAATGTTCCTTTAAATATCGTACCTGGGGGGTGTCTATAGTATGCCTGTAAAGTGGCGCGTGTTTCCCATGCTTAGAACAGTCCCTGCACAAAATGACAATTTTAAAGTAATAAAAGTCATTTAAAACTGCTTACGGCTTTAATGTAATGTCCGGTCCCGGTAATATGGATGAAAATCAGTGAGACAAACGGCATGGGTACCCCCCCCCCCCAGTCCATTACCAGGCCCTTTGGGTCTTGTATGGATATTAAGGGGAACCCCGCACCCAAATTAAAAAAAGGAAAGGCGTGGGGCCCCAGGCCCTCTGAACAGCAGTATACAGGTGGTGCAAACAAGACAGGGACTGTAGGTTTGTTGTTAAGTAGAATCTGTTTGTAATTTTGAACTGGTACATTTTTAAAGTGTAACTCCAGCCAAAAAATCTATTTTTAAGCTTTTTGGAAAACATAGGGAAGGGTTATGACCCCTATGATATTTCTTTTGCTGTCTGTGCACCTCTTCAGAAGATTTCACCTCACTTTCTGTCACAATGACAAATGTTTTTTGACAATTTGGGGTTTTTAGTGAAACAAGAATTGGTGATAAAGCATCAGTGGAGAGGAGACACGTTTTTCCCATATTAACTCTTAACAGGTGAGAATTTCCCTTCTAATAGGGCGTACACACGGTCGGACTTTGTTCGGACATTCCGACAACAAAATCCTAGGATTTTTTCCGACGGATGTTGGCTCAAACTTGTTTTGTCTACACACGGTCGCACAAAGTTGTCGGAAAATCCGATCGTTCTAAACGCGGTGACGTAAAACACGTACGCCGGGACTATAAACGGGCAGTGGCCAATAGCTTTCATCTCTTCATTTATTCTGAGCATGCGTGGCACTTTGTCCGTCGGATTTGTGTACACACGATCGGAATTTCCGACAGCGGATTTTGTTGTCGGAAAATTTTATCACCTGCTCTCCAACTTTGTGTGTCGGAAAATCCGATGGAAAATGTCCGATCGAGCCCACACACGGTCGGAATTTCCGACAACACGCTCCGATCGGACATTTTCCATTGGAAAATCCGACCGTGTGTACGGGGCATTAGGGGTAGATTTCATCTAACTTCCTGTTGTCTCCTTCCATTTGTAAGTAGGAGTCATTTGTAAGTTGGATGTTTCAAAGTAGGGGCCTGCCCTATATACTCTGCAGAAATTGGGGCTTTAGGTGTTGGTGTTGCCACAACACTGTAAGCCCTCACAGTTACTCTTGGTGGGCGCAGGAACGGGCTCTGGTGTGAAATATTAGATCAAGAATTGTAATTACATGCCCCTGTTGAACAGGGTCAGAAAAATTGGGCCTTTGGTGGTGGTGGTGCTGGTGCTACAACACTGTAAGTCCTCACAGTTACTCTTGGTGGGCGCAGAAACGGGCCCTTCTGTGAAATATTAGTTCAAGAATTGTAATTACATGCACCTGTTGAACAGGAGCAGAAAAATTGGGCCTTTGGTGGTGTTGCCACAACACTGTAAGTCCTCACAGTTACTCTTGGTGGGAGCTGGAACGGGCCCTGTTGTGATATATTAGATCAAGAATTGTAATTACATGCACCTGTTGAACAGGGGCAGAAAAATTGGGCCATTAGTGGTGGTGGTGCTGGTGCCACAACACTGTAAGTCCTCACAGTTACTCTTGGTGGGCGCAGAAACGGGCCCTGCTGTGAAATATTAGATCAAGAATTGTAATTACATGTCTCTGTTGAATAGGGGCAGAAAAATTGGGCCTTAGGCACTGGTGCCACAACACTGCAACCCCTCACAGATACTCTAGTTGGAGCGCAGGAATGAGCCCTCCTGCAAAATATTGCATCAAAAATTGTAATTACACACCCCTGTTAAACAGGGGCTGAAAAATTGGGCCTTAGGCACTGGTGCTGGTGCCACAACACTGCAACCCCTCACAAATACTCTAGTTGAGTGCAGCAACGAACCCTCCTTGCAAAATATTGCATCAAAAATTGTAATTACAAGCCCCTGTTAAACAGGGGCTCAAAAATTGGGCCTTGGTGGCGGCGCCCAGAACCAAAAATATTCTTACAAGCTATCAACATGATCATTGAGGAGGAAGAGGATAGTCACTCAGCATAACAGGATAGTCACTCAGCATCAGTATTGGCAGTCTTGAAGGGATCTGAAATTTCAAAAAAAATTATTCGGTTACATCAGCATCAGGTGCTTGGTAGCTGGTGGTGATCCAAGGCTGATTCATTTTTATGAAGGTCGGTCGATCAACCGAGTCGGTGGACAGGCGCACCCTGTGATCGGTTACAAAACCTCCAGCAGCACTGAATGTGCGTTCTAAAAGAACGCTGGATGCAGGACAGTCCAGTAGCTCAATTGCATACTGTGCAAGCTCTGGCCAGTGATCCATCCTCAAGACCCAGTAACCCAGAGGATTTTCGGTGGGAAAGGTGTCCAAGTCAGATCTTGCCCCTAGGCATTCCTGCACCATGTAAAACAGACGCTGGCAATGGTTGCTGGAACAGATCATACCTTGGGGCTGCGGACTAAAAAATTGTCTGAACGCATCGGTCAGATGGCCATCTTCTCCACCGCTCCTTCTTTGACTGATCGAAGCCTCAGCAACACGTTGTCCAGGAACAAGAGTTTGTAGCCTCCCAGTCTCTGGGAACGCGTTGCACAGACCTTTCTGCAAGGCCTCCCGAAGATGTTTCATCCTCTGCTCCCTCTGCGACGGCAAGATAAGGTCCGCAACCTTACCCTTGTAACGTGGATCAAGGAGGGTTGCCAGCCAGTATTGATCCCTCTCCTTGATACCACGAATACGAGCATCCTTCCGCAGGCTTTGCAGGATCAGGGAGGCGATGCAGCATAGGTTTGCCAGGCATTCGGTCCGGAGTCCTCTGGGTCACTAAGGACGACATGATCCACAACCACCTCCTCCCAGCCACGTACAAGTCCATGGGTTTCTTGGGACTGTAAATGATCTCTTAAAGACTGCTGCTGATGCTGAGTGCCAGGCTCCTCCTCCATGCTGACACAATCCTCTTCTTCCTCCTCCTCGTCCTCAACAAGGGGGACAGTGTCACTGATGCATGCACTGTCACTGCTCACCATCCTCGTGGCCTCCTCAAATGGTGACAGCACAGTGCATGCATCCCTTAACATGGCCCACTGGCGTGGGGAAAAAAAACAAGCTCCCCTGACCTTGTCCTGGTGCCATAGTCGCACAGGTACTCATTGATGGCCCTCTGCTGCGTTTGCAGCAGCTGCAGCATGGCCAACGTTGAGTTCCACCTGGTGGGCATGTCACAGATTAGGCGGTTCTTGGGCAGGTTAAATTCCTTTTGGGAGGTCAGCCAGCCGAGCACTGGCATTATATGACCTGCGGATATGCACACAGACTTTCCTGGCCTGCCTCACGACATCCTGTAAGCCCGGGTACCTGCCCAAGAACCGCTACACCACCAAGTTAAGGACGTGAGCTAAACAGGGCACATGGGTCAGTTGTCCCTGTCGGAGGTTGGTGCCATTGTCGCAAACCACCATACCTGCCTTAAGCTGGCGTGGTGTCAACCACCTCTGAACCTGCCCCTGCAGAGCTGACAGAATCTCTGCCCCAGTGTGGCTCCTGTCCCCCAAGCACACCAGCTCAAGCACCGCATGGCATCTTTTGGCCTGCGGGCTTGCGTAGCCCCTTGAACGCCTACAGAGCACCGCTGGTTCCGAAGACTAATCAGCACAGGAAGAGGCCATGGAGGAAGAAGAAGAGGAGGGGGTGGAGGACAGAGGTGTGGCAGAATCACCACTAGTAGTATTTTGGAGGCGTGGTGGCGGAACAACCTCCAACACTACTGCACCATGTCCTGCATCCTTCCCAGCTGCCAGAAGAGTCACCCAGTGTGCGGTGAAAGATAGGTAACGTCCCTGTCCATGCCTGCTGGACCATTAGTCAGCGGTAATATGCACCTTACTGCTAACCGCCCTGTCCAGCGAGGCCAAGACATTGCCTTTCACATGCCGGTAGAGAGCCGCAATCACCTTCCATGAGAAAAAGTGTCATTTGGGAACCTGCCACTGAGGAACCGCACATTCCACAAACTCACAGAAGGGGGCAGAGTCTACCAACTGAAAAGGCTGCAGTTGAAGTGCTAACAATTTAGCCAAGCTAGTATTCAACCGCTGGGCATGTGGATGGCTGGAAGCGAACTTTTTCGGCGGTGCAGCAGCTGGGACACGGAAATTTGCCTGGTACAATCTGACGTCGGTGTACCGATAGCAGTTTGCCCCCAAGTACTTGGCTGTGACACACCTAATTCTACACCTTCATTCCTCGAAGTGCAGGTCTCAGAGAGGACTGAAGGTATAGTGACGATGGAGATCCCAGCTGATGAGGAGCAAGGAGAGGTCCTCTTTGTTCTTTGGTGTGGGTCTTTTTGGTACGCTTGCCAGCGAACTGCATGGCAGGTCAACATATGTCTGGTCAAGCATGTGGTGCCCAAGTGGGAGATGTTTTGGCCACGCGAGATACGCTTGAGACATATGTTGCAAATAGCAGCGGTGGGATCTGATGCACTCGTCTCAAAAAGGCCCACACCAAAGAACTTTTGGAAAAATGCACAGAGACAGCAGCGCACTGCACATGCGGAGCTCTGCGGTGTGATGCAGTCGGTGTGCTGCCCTTAAGCTGATCCCTGGAGGGCATCCTGCCTCGTTGGTGATGTGCTTCTTCCTCCTCCTCCTCTCTCCTATCAGGCACCCACGTGGAGTCAGTGACCTCATCACCCCCTCCCTCCTCATCACTGGAGCAAAGCTGGCAGTATGCTGCAGCTGGGGGAACATGACTGCCAGATTGCTGTCCTTCTTGGGCACCCCCTCTCTCTGGGCTCACGTTACTGCCTTCCTCTAGCTGGGTACCATCATTGGAGCCTTCAAAACGCTGGGCATCCTCCTGGAGCATGTACCCAACACTGTGGTCAAACAGTTCGGGGGACTCCTCAGAAGGACATGGTGGGGCTAGGGAAGGAGTGACGGATGCCATTGAGCCGAGGGAAGAGGCCGTGTTGGCAGCTGCTTTGCCAGACAAAGTACCCTGAGCCTGGGGAGAGAGGATGAGGAGGATGAGGACGGCTTGGTCATCCACTCTACCAAGTCTTCTGCATGTTGTGGCTCAACACAGCCAGCTGCCGAAAAAAAGGACAAGCGTGTCACATGGCCACGTGCTGATGAGCATGCACCGTCTCCACGACCAGCACTGTTGCCTCTAAACACAGAGCCTGCTTGCCCTCTTTTATTGGCTTGTGACTGTCTGCCTCTCCTTGTTGGCCTTCCAGACATACTAATGGCCTGCAGTGAGATGTAGCTGCACAAAGCTGGGATGTATATATATACTGATATGACAGCTAGCAGAATCAACTGCCTGCCTGCCTGTAATATTATTAGTATGAGAACACCAGCAATTGTCTTCAGGTAGCTTTAGGTGCACACTGTGCAGAGGACGCAGTACACTAACTGTAAATACTGTAGCTGCCTGCCTGTGGTATTAATTGGAGCAGAACAACAGCAATTGCCTTCAGGTAGCTTTAGGTGCATACTGTGCATAGGATGCAGTACACTAACTGTAAATACTGTAGCTGCCTGCCTGTGGTATTAATTGGAGCAGAACAACAGCAATTGTCTCCAGGTAGCTTTAGGTGCACACTGTAAATATTGTAGCTGCCTGCCTGTGGTATTAATATAGGATCGGGAAGAACACCACTAATTTTCTTCAGGTAGCTTTAGGTGCACACTGTGCAGAGGACACAGTACACTAACTGTAAATACTGTAGCTGCCTGCCTGTGGTATTAATACGAGCAGAACAACAGCAATTGTCTCCAGGTAGCTTTAGGTGCACACTGTAAATACTGTATCTGCCTGCCTGTGGTATTAATATAGGATCATAAGAACACCACCAATTTTTTTTAGGTAGCTTTAGGTGCACACTGTGCAGAGGACGAGTACACTAATTGTGAATACTGTAGCTGCCTGCCTGTGGTATTAATATAGGATCAGGAGAACACCACCAATTTTATTAAGGCAGCTTTAGGTGCACACTGTGCAGAGGACACAGTACACTAACTGTAAATACTGTAGCTGCCTGCCTGTGGTATTAATAGGATCAGAAGAACACCACTAATTTTCTCCAGGTAGCTTTAGGTGCACATTGTGCAGAGGACACAGTACACTAACTGTAAATACTGTAGCTGCCTGCCTGTGGTATTAATATAGGATCAGAACACCACCAATTTTATTCAGGTAGCTTTAGGTGCACACTGTGCAGAGGACACAGTACACTAACTGTAAATATTGTAGCTGCCTGCCTGTGGTATTAATAGGAGCAGAACAACAGCAAATGTCTCCAGGTAGCTTTAGGTGCACACTGTGCAGAGGACGCACTACACTAACTGTAAATACTGTAGCTGCCTGCCTGTGGTATTAATAGGATCAGAAGAACACCACTAATTTTCTACGGGTAGCTTTAGGTGCACACTGTGCAGAGGACACAGTACACTAACTGTAAATACTGTAGCTGTCTGCCTGTGGTAACAGGAGCAGAACAGCAATTGTCTTCAGGTAGCTTTAGGTCCACACTGTGCAGAGGACGCACTACACTAACTGCAAATACTGTAGCTGCCTGCGGTACTGTACTAATAGGATCAGAAGAACACCACTAATTTTCTTCAGGTAGCTTTAGGTGCACTCTGTGCAGAGGACGCACTAAACTAACTGTAAATACTGTAGCTAATAGGATTAGAAGAACACCAGCAATTTTCTTCAGGTAGCTGTAAATACTGTAAAAACACCTGCCTGCCTGTCAGTAGTAAGAAGAGAATAACAGGAACGGATCTAGCTAAACTGAATACAGTGTATATATGTATATATATGTGTATATATATATATATATATATATATATATATATATATATACAATCCACTGTAAGTGTAGCTAACTGACTCGCCTGCCTACTATCTAACCATCTAACTTAAATCAAATGACACTGTCTCTCTGTCTATCTATCTCTCTCTCTCTCTCTCTCAATGCCAGAACACACTACACAGGGCCGCCGTGCAGGCGGCCTTATATAGTGTGGGGCATGTACTAAACCCCCTGAGGCATAAGTGGCCAAAGCCACCCTGGCTTTGGCCAATGACGGCTCTTTGTACAGACGGCGCTGTGATTGGCCAAGCATGCGGGTCATAGTGCATGCTTGGCCAATCATCAGCCAGCAATGCGCTGCGATGCCGCAGTGAATTATGGGCCGTGGTGCGCCACTCGAATTTGGCGCGAACGGCCCATATCGTTCATAATTCGGCGAACGACCAAACACACGATGTTTGAGTCGAAATGGGTTCGACTTGAACACAAAGCTCATCCCTAATAGAGAAAGGGCATCTGAAGCGTCCTCATGCTCGCATTCATTACTGTCAACTGTCTCTGTTGGCTTACCTGGTGAAGGATTTTCTTCTTCTATATCCCCTGGTGAACATGCAGTTTGTTCAGGTTGACCCATGGGCTCGTCCTCCTGTAGTCTACTCTGTAACTTCCGCTGTAGCTTCTTCTGTACTTTCCTCTGTAACTCCCTCTGTAATTTCCCCTGTAACTTCCTCACTAGGGATGGGCTAAAACACACCCCCCCCTGTTCGGTTCGCATCCAGAACATGCGAACAGGCAAAAAATTTGTTCGAACGTGCAAACACCGTTTAAGTCTATGGGACACAAGAATGAAAAATCAAAAGTGCTAATTTTAGAGTTAGATATGCAAGTTATTGTCATAAAAAGGGTTTGGGGACTCGGGTCCTGCCCCATGGGACATGTATCAATGCAAAAAAAAAGTTTTAAAAACGGCAGCGTTTTCAATAATGCTTAAAGTAAATCAACAATAAAAGTGAAATATTCCTTTAAATTTCGTACCTGGGGGGTGTCTATAGTATGCCATGTTTCCCATGTTTATAACAGTCCAAGAGCAAAATGACATTTCTAAAGGAAAAAAAGTCATTTAAAAGTATTAGGGCTAGTGCCGGCTATTAATGAATTGTCGGTCCCAACAATACACATAAAAGTCATTGAGATAAAAAAAAATGTGTGGGGGGTCCCCCAAAATTCCATTACCGGGCCCTTCAAGTCTGGTATGAATATTAAGAGGAACTCCAGGCCAAAATTTTTAAAAAAATGGCATGGGGTTCCCCCCAAAAACCCATACCGGTATGGATTTTAAGGGGAACTCTGTGCCAAAATTTTAAAAAATGGTGTAGGGTTCCCCCAAAAATCCACACCAGACCCTTATCCGAGCACGCAACCTGACAGGCCCCAGGAAAAGAGGGGGAGCGAGAGAGCGCCCCCCCTCCTGAACTGTACCAGGCCACATGCCCTCAACATGGGGAGGATGTCATGGGGACAAGGGCCTCATCCCTACAACCCTTGCCCAGTGGTTGTGTGGGTCTGCGGGCAGGGGGCTTATCAGAATCTAGAAGCCCCCTTTAACAAAGGGGACACCCAGATCCCGCCCCCCCCCCATGTGAATTGGTAAGGGGTACATTGTACCCCTACCACTTCACAAAAAGAAAGTGTCAAAATGTTAAAAAAACCACAGGAGATGGCTTGGAACAAGTCCTTTATTAAAAATAAAAAATAAAAAAGAGATTCCAGCGATGTAATCCAATAAATTCATGCTCCTACTCCAGTGAGTAATACAATTCTCGATCTCCTCGATCTCTCCCCCTCTGACAAGGGGAAATGCCGGGGTTTCCCAGTCTCCCAGTGAAGTGTAGACAAGCAAAGAAAGTGTTTCCACCGCTCAGGCCGACACTGACCCAGGTGTAAGTAGAAGTTTCAGAGCAGAAGAGCTCCCGGTGAAGTGTACCGGTGGCCCTATCCCCCTCTGGTGTGCCCTCAGCTACATAAGAGCTGTCAAGCTGGCGCCGTGTCATTGGCTGGGTGCCTACGGTGGAGGCAGGATCCTATGCATGTTCCTCGCTGGAGTCGCTGGAGATCATCCATCGCTGGAGACTGAGAATTGGATTACATCGCTGAAGTAGGAGCATGGATTTATTGGATTACATCGCTGGAATCTCTTTTTTATTTTTAATTAAGGACTTGTCCCAAGCCGTCTCCTGTGGTTTTTTTAACATTTTGACACTTACTTTTTTTTTAAATGGTAGGGGTAATGTACCCCTTACCAATTCACATAGGGGGGGCCAGGATCTGGGTTCCAATTTGTTAAAGGGGGCTTCCAGATTCCGATAAGCCCCCCGCCCGCAGACCCCCACAACCACCGGGCAAGGGTTGTGGGGATGAGGCCCTTGTCCCCATGAACATGGGGACATCATCCCCATGTTGAGGGCATGTGGCCTGCTACAGTTCGGGGGGGACGCTCACTCGTCCCCCCTCTTTTACTGCGGCCTGCCAGGTTGCGTGCTCAGATAAGGGTCTGGTGTGGATTTTTGGGGGAACCCCACACTATTTTTATTTTGGTGCGGAGTTCCCCTTAAAATCCATACCAGACCTGAAGGGCCTGGTAATGGAATTTTGGGGGACCCCTACGCATTTTTTTTTTCAATGACTTTCAAATGTATTTTTGGGACCGACTATTTATTTATAGCCAGCACTAGCGCTAGTGCTTTTAATTTACTTTTTTTTCCTTTTAGAAATGTCATTTTGCTCTCGGACTGTTATAAACACAGGAAACATGCGCTACTTTACAGGCATACTATAGACACCCCCCAGGTATGAAATTTAAAGGAATATTTCACTTTTATTGTTTCACTTTAAGCATTAGTAAAATCACTACTCCCGAAAAAACGGACGTTTTTAAAACTTTTTTTGCATTGATTCATGTCCCCTGGGGCAGGACCCGGGTCCCCAAACACTTTTTATGACAATAACTTGCATATTAACCTTTAAAATTAGCAGTTTAGATTTCTCCCATAGACTTTTAAAGGGTGTTCCGCGGCTTTAGAATTTGCCGCGAACACCCCAAATTATTCGCTGTTCGGCGAACAGGCGAACAGCCAGTGTTCGAGTCTAACTCATGTTCGACTCGAACAGATAGCCCATCCATATTCCTCACTCGTTTCAAGCTGACAAGGGTTGAACTCTGCTGCTTCTGGATTCAACTCTGTGTCTTCCCTTGTGTGGTCTCTCTGAGTTACAGGAATGAAAGATCTCCATTGCTCCTGTTCATGGTCAGATTCATCTTCAGATACTCCCTTAGATATCTGTGTAGATGGTTGAGTAGTCTTTGTAACTTTGCCCTGTTTTCTGGCACTGGGTCTGTCAGGGATCTTCTGACCTCGGTCGACGGGTAGGTAATCGCATGGTAATAACAAATTGTGGTGTAGAATCCTTGCTCGGCCTTTTTCAAGTTCTGGCTTGACCTCTTACACTGGACTATATTCGCACTTTTTTCCTAAGGACAACATATACAGCATCTACCCAGAATGATCTCAGTTTTCCTGGTCCTCCTCTTTCAGTAAGATTTCTTACAAGAACTCTTCTGCCAGGTGAAAGTTCAACTCCATGAGTCTTCTTGTCATAGTGTTTTTTTCCTCTTTGTGCTGCTTGAATAGCTACCTTTGAAGCAACCTGATAGGCCTCAGTCATCCTATCTGTCCACGTTTTCACATACTCAGAGTGAGTCTTGTATTTTTCCGTTACTGGAGTGTCAAACATGCTATCTATGGGTAATCTTTGAGACCTTTCCGAACAGTAGAAAGAATTGAGAATATCCTGTAGCTTCACTTTTGGTGCAATTGTATGCATGTACTACCCGTGCAAGTGAAGTTTTTCAGTCTTTATTGAAATCTGGCAACAGGGTCCGAAGCATAGACAATAGGGTATGATTAAATCTTTAAAGAGAAAAATCAACCAGCGCAACAGTAATCACTAGAGCAAAAGCAGCTGAAATACTGAGGGTCAAAATATCAAATCCCATACAACAGAATTATAAAAAGGCAGTACAGCGCTTCAAAATTAATACTGATAGAGAAAGTCCATAATCTGATAAGAAAGCACAGACAAGCTTCCAGTGTTGAAAGTGAAGAGATGCACAATATATGGTGACTTCCGTGACACCCTCAACCAACGTAAGGATTGGCCCCTCACCTCATGACTTGGACCCCTGAGTTTATCAGTCAGGTCTAATACAGCATTCCCATTACTGGGTCATTATGCACACATCATAACTTGTAGTGTAGGGACAGTCAGTTTGAAAGATCTGATCCTTCATTTATCCATTGATGCTGTGTAGGGGGTCATCAAAATTCCCACCTGTCCAGTCTTCAACCAGACCGCCCAGATTATATGACCCTTGTCCGGCCTTTATTTGGCAGGCATGGCAAATAATGGGCCGGAACTATAATCTGGGCAGTCTGGTTGAACACTGGACAGGTGGGAATTTTGATGACCCCCTACACAGCATCAATGGATAAGTGAAGGATCAGATCAGGCTGCTAGATTTATCATTGACTGGAGCTGAAGAAGATCTTTCAAAGTGACTGTCCCTACACTGCAAGTTATGATGTGTGCATAATGACCCAGTAATGGGAATGCTGTATTAGACCTGACTGATAAACTCAGGGGTCCATGTCATGAGGTGAGGGGCCAATCCTTACGTTGGTGGAGGGTGTCACGGAAGTCACCATATATTGTGCATCTCTTCACTTTCAACACTGGAAGCTTGCCTGTGCTTTCTTATCAGATTATGGACTTTCTCTATCAGTATTAATTTTGAAGCGCTGTACTGCCTTTTTATAATTATGATTAAATCTTTCACATTGTCCATTGCCTTCTGGATTATATGGAGTTGTGTGAGAATTCTGGATGTGGCAGTGTTTCCCTAGTGCCAAGAACAATTGATTTTCAAATTCTTTACCCATGTTATTGTGAATTCTGGTAGGAAATCCAAACTTCAAGACAAAGTCACTGAATATCTTGTTGGCAACAGTCTTTGCTGACTTGTTTTTGGTTGCGTAGGCCTGAGCAAACCTGGTGAAATGGTCGATTACCACTAATATGTACTCATAACCTCCTTTACAAGTCTCCAGATGGAGAAAGTCGATGCAGACCAGCTCAAAAGGATAAGTGGTGGCAATATTGTTCAATGGAGCTCTAGTAGGCTTATTTGGGCGTTTGTCTTTCAGATAAGTGCACTGGTGGTTGATGTATTGCTCAGCGTCTCAGTCTGCATATGTGGCCAAAAAAATCTTTCTCTGATCAGGTTTACAGTCCTTTCGACTCCTAGTGCCGCGTACACATGAGCGGGTTTTCCGTCGGAAAAATCTTGGATGGTTTTTCAGGCGGAATTCCGCTCAAGCTTGGCTTGCATACACACGGTCACCACAAAAGTTCGCTGAACTTACGACCATCAAGAATGCGGCGATGTACAACACTACGACGAGCCAAGAAAATGAAGTTCAATGCTTCCAAGCATGCGTCGAATTGTTTCCGAGCATGGATAGGAATTTTGCACATCGGAATGTGTACAGACAATCAGAATTTCCAATCGTAACTTTTTCGACCAAAAAATTGAGAACCTGCTCTCAGTGTTTTGCTGGCTGAAATTCGACCAGCAAAAGTCCGATGGAGCATACAGACGGTCGCATTTTCCGACCAAAAGCTCTCATCGGTCTTTTGCTGGTCGAGTTTCTGATCGTGTGTATGGGGCATAAGTGTCCCGTTTCTTCGTGTAATTCTTTCAACACCAATTGATACAATTTGGGCAATACTAGTTGAGAACCTGATGATGTTTTCCGTCTCAAGATTCCATATTAATCGAGGTATAGTTTGCTTCATTGTTTCATTAGTATGAAGAGATCAATGGGTCCACCTTGTCTTTCCTGTTTTGACGGGAACCTGTTTTGGCTCTTGTACTTCCACACTGGGCCAATCACAGAGTCTTCTTTTTGGGCTGTCCGTATGGTCCCTTTGGGTATTTGAGCTACCTTCTTTTGGTTACCATCTATTGTTGATGTTGTATGGGCGATGGTTATTGGACACAGCCAAGACATTTCTTCTTTCTGACGTACTCAAAGTGCTTGGGTTATGCACCTGATGATTTTGGGGTCCACTTCTTGCAAACACTGTTGCATGTATTGTTCAGGACTTAATGGCATACGCAAAAGTAGATCCACTTTTCTCTTTCTGGGATGATACTTGATGATGAAATTAAAGTCAACTAATTATGCAACCCATCGATGGCCGGTTGCGTTTAGTTTAGCCGTAGTGAGGACATAAGTTAGTGGGGTTATTGTCAGTATATACTACAAAGGATGGACCGTAGTATAGGTAGTCTCGGAACCTATCACATATGGCCCACTTCATCACTAGGAACTCTAGTTTCCCCAAATGCATGTGATAGTTCTTCTCGGCAGGTGTGAGATTTCTAGACCCGTAAGCAATTACTTTTTAACTTTTCCTCCTGCTCTTGGTACAACACAGCTCTTAGTACTTCTTGCGAGGCATCACAGTGCAGAACAAAGGATTTGCTATAGTCAGGGTAGCCCATCACTGGAGGATGAGTTAACACCTCAATAAGCCTGTTCATCACTACCTGGTGGTGGTCAGTCCAGACTATAGACTGATGGGAGGATAGATGACCTTAGCTTTGGTGATGGCTTCTTCTTCCTGGACTGGCTAGTCGCTGATGTTGTGGCAGGTGTTGTATCCGCTGACAGTAATTCATAGAGGGGTTTTGCAATTCTGGAAAAGTTTTGAACATAAGGGCGTTAGGAGGAAATTAATCCTAGTAGTTTCTTGAGTTCTCCAACAGTCTTTGGCTGGTTGTTCTTCAAGGCCAGCACAGGCGCAGTGTCTGCTGGATCCATGGAATGGCAATCTTTGGACACGATCTTGCCCAAGAATCTGACTTTGTTTTGGAAGAGTTCACACTTCCTAGCTGTAAACTTGACTCCATGTTGCTGATACCGTTGCAGTACCAACCGGACATGCTCCAAATGTTCTTGGAATGATCTGCTGTGAACCAAGTTGTCATCTAGGTATGGCAGGCAGATCTCATCCCTTAGTCTCATTAAACAGGATTCCATGCTGCGTTGAAATTCAGCTGGTGCAGAGCTAAGGCCAAAGGGTATTCGGATCCACTCATACAGACCCCAAGGTGTGAGGAAGGAAGTCAGTGGTCAACTGAATTCTTCCACAAATCCTTGAAGGTTGGCTTTCCCTTGGTCTAGCACTGAAAACCAGGAACTTCCTCTTAAGCTGTCCAGCATGTCTTGGATCCTAGGAATTGGATAGCGGTCAGGGATGGACTTCTGGTTCAATTCTCTGTAGTCGCAACACAGGCTTAAACTACCATCCTTTCTTACGCACACAATTGGTGATGAATATGAATATGAAGATTTTGACTTTGCAATCCAACTGCGGTTCAGCAGATCCTGCAGGTACTCTTTCACTTCTTGGTGCAGTGGTTCGGTACAGATATGTAAGTTCTCCTAACAAGTGTGAGTCATCTTTGGCGAAAGCATTGCATTCCTCCCTTAACATTGTCTTGACTACCTGTTGATCCTCCTCTGGTAGGTGTTCGATAGGCACTGGGGGGTCCCATTGCTCCCAATTAGTATCGCTTACGATGACTGACTCATGTTCATGTTATCCACTCAACCTTCTGGTCCTGGTCTGGATGTCTGTGGCCGATGAGTTACTGAGTGAGTGGCCACACTCACTGATTGTTTCAGTTTCATCTGAGCTGGGTATGTTGCCTTTATGGGCTTGAGGCACCCCATCCTAGTCTGATCTGGTAAAATAATGTCCTGCTTAGTTGTGTTCCAAACCGGGAAGGATAGTTTGGAAAATTGTCCCTTTTGGAGTGATACTAATGTCTCACCGATATGCGGTCCATCAGGCAAATGAAGGGCCTCATCAGGTGTAAACAAAACTGTTTACATCAGCATCTCCCCATTCTTCCTCCCCGTGAGGCGATCACGGGTATCCTCGCGGTTATCTACTCCGCGGGACCCGCGACCCGACTCACGGAGCTTGCCGCGTGCGCACGCTGGCCGCCTCTTAAAGGGCAACGTACAGGTATGTGGTTTCGCCTGTACGAGCCCTTCTGCGCAGTATATCTGCGTGAGGCAGTCGGCAAGCGGTTAAAGAGTTCTGCAATGACATTTTAACAGCTGATGGGCTTTTCAGCGACTTTCTCATCCTCAGATACCACAAGGGGCACTATTAGCTGTCGGGTGGTGGTGTTACTTCCCGCCGTTAGCTGAAAAACTACTTCAATCCACCCGGAGAAGGGAATCTGTCTAATTAGCTGCTTTACCTAGGAGGACTCCTGGCCCAAGCAATTCTTAAAAAGATCGGAGTACTGTATGTGGCAGAACCTGCTGTCTCCAGCTCTCATTGATGATGCTACCCTAAGAGCCAGTATCCAATAGGGCCTGGACAGGAGAATTGTCTATTTCACAGTTCACGAGGCACCTTTTTCCAACGAGACTCAGTAACTTGCTGTTTTGTCTCATGGTAACCCCGTCCACGTGAGTTGGCACTTTCTCAGCCACCTAGCAGAATCTTTGGTTATGGTGGCTAAGTATCCTTTGAAAGGGATCTGGGTTCACCCTTCCAGCCGTGGCACTGATGGTGGTTTGAGAGCTTGTTAATTTTCTACCGACAAGAGTTGCACTTTGGGACACAGGGTTGGTTCTAGCACAGCTTACTCAGTCCCTTGACAGCAACCCACTCCTGTATAACTGGTTGGGTCTGGTCATTTTGCAGTATCTCGCTAAATGTCCCGATTGACCACAGTTGAAGCAATGATCACAGGAAGTTCTCTGACCAGTTCTTTTACAAGATTGACAACATCCATTGCTCATGCCCACTGATACCTGAGGACCTCTGAATTCACAGTCTCGTCGAGTTCTCCAACCTTGGAGGAGTGTTTTCATCTCTATCATCTCTTTTTGCATCTGGAGCATCAGCTTTTCCGGTTTAGAGTTGCTCTTTGATAAGTGTTGGATGGTTGAGCTACTTGCTTGTGGGGAGGACCAAGATATTGTGTGGACATCTGGTTCCTGAGGACATTGTAAGACATTGGACTGACACTCTTTCCCTTTCATCGAATTGCTGGGCTGAGCTTCTGTTCCCTTTCCATCTCCATATAAGTAGCTTCATTCGTTTTCTCTATAAGCACCTCATCTGGAATGGAAGGATCGTCTAAATACTGCTTTAATTGGAATTTGATGTGGTCACTCCTCAGTCCAGTACCCACCGACCTTAGGAATTTCTTTTGTATCAGCTCAGTCCTGAGGTGCTTCTGTTCCCTTTCCATCTCCATATAAGTAGCTTCATTCGTTTTGTCTATAAGCACCTCATCTGGAATGGAAGGATCGTCTAAATACTGCTTTAATTGGAACTTGATGTGGTCACTCCTCAGTCCAGTACCCACCGACCTTAGGAATTTCTTTTGTATCAGCTCAGTCCTGAGGTGTTCATCCAAGCCTTCTCCTTGTGAGACGGATAACAGGCGGTCCTTCAACTCAATATCTCTGAACAGGAAATTCTGAGGAGTTTCCTTAATATTCTATGAGATGTTTATCATTGGTTGGTAAAGTTCTGAAGCATTTTCCTCCTTGTAATGGCTTTTTAGGATTCCCTTAAGTTGTTACCACAGCTTCTACAATCTTGGACTCGGGATACCCTTTTTGTAGTCCAATGTCGATCTGGTGCATAAGGTTTGTATAGGACAGCTTGTCTTTCTGTTCCTTTTCACATATCTGACCAGCAACCTTAAGTCCTTCCTGATTGTCACCTCTGGCAAGTTACCATGGTGAAGTCTCTGAGTAACTAGAATACGGTAGGTTCTTGTTTTAAATAACTGTCACTCGAGTCCTTGCTTTTAGTACTCCGCTCTTTTATCTGTTCCTCGATCATTCTGGAGGTTTCCTGGAACTTCTCATGCATAGTGTGGTATTGTCATTTCAAATGGGCTAATTGCTGTTCTGGTTGGGGGTTTTTCTCACTGATGTTTGGTGCTTCAGAAATGTCCCTCTTCTTCACTAGCTCACCGATGAATCCCTTAGTTGCTTGGAGAAATTTTATCACCACCTCTTCACTTTCAGTCTCGACTAGTTCATCTATCACCTCATTAACAATCCGCATGTACTGGCGCCGGGTTTTTCCTTTCACCATACTTGCTTCGAAGGCCTTGATAAACTGGCAAGTCCCAATGAGATCACTGACTGTCATGTGAATCAGGTGCCCACTGATTTCATCTTGCAACTTTTTTATATCCATCTGTGTATGCTTTCTGTGCAGCAACGCTTAATACCTTAATCTCTCAGCTTCGCCACGAACAGCCAAACACATGACCTTCAGTCTGATAGACCAGGTAGCAACTGTTATTCTGTTCATACATAATACTACACATCTATATCTATAATAACATTCTCATATACAGGAATAATGTCCTCATAGAAAATAATAAACAATTGCACATGTGCTGATTTTTTTTTTAATCACACAACAGGAACAGCAGCCTTTACTGATCACAGGGATTAAATTAAATCAATTTCACCCTGTTTATAGCCCTAAATATGATCCCTCTTACCTGCAATGCCACAAACACATGACCTTCAGTCTGATAACAGGGTAGCAACTGTTATTCTGTTCCCACTAGAAACAAAGGTCTGTCTTTTTGGTTCCCCCTGCTATTTTAGCAGTGGTTCCATTAGAATGTGATCTCTGTCATTCAGGCTTTTAATTCTATGCTGCCATCCACTGGTGAATGAATAGAAATGCCATGAGTTTTACTTTCTCTATTAACAGAACAATAATCCTTTTTTATGGGGTACCTGATTTTGACATCCCTTACACATATTTCTTTCCTTGTATGATAAATAGGAAAACATAAAAAACAAAAACAAAAAAATAAAAAAAAAATACTGCGCTACCCATAAAAACTGACCCCCCCAGAAAAGCAGCAGTTAAACAGTGAGATGTGCACCAAGATAACAAATAAAAGAGAAATAACCGCGCTAAATTATTAGTGAAACACGTGAAGTAATCTGGAAAGCTTCCGTTAGAAAGTACATATATGAATGCAAAACATTAAAAAATGAAATATAGAAAAATGTATGGGTCTACACATGTATCTATGAGTCAAACATGAGTGTCCATATATAATATCTGTGAATCAAAAATAAGTGTCCATATATAATAGAAAAAAATCAAATGTAAAGAAATGATCTGAAATCAGTCCAAAAGAGACCCTTGGGTAAACCCAACCAGGGTCAATAGTGAAAATGTGAGTGACACCCCATACAGTATCCGCAAAAAGACAATTATTGCGCTTACCACAAGGCAAGCGGACAACAGCCTGTATCTCGTCTTGGTATAGAGAATCCAGATGGTACACTTAAGCTGCATACACCATGGCTGAAAGGATGTAATGAGGACACCGGACTTCCATCTCATAGACATGTAAATAAAAAGAAACTGGCAATAGTGTACTACTGCCAAACTGGCTTGAGTAGAAGAAGGTAGAAAACGTACACAAGTGCATAAGGATACAGCAAAGAAAAAACCCTTAAGTGAACGCAATCAAACTCCGCAGTGAAGATGAGAGAGACACCACACTCCGTGATCCACCACCATGCAAATAATGCACTTACCGCAAGGCAAGCCAACAACAGCTTGTGTTCCGTCTCAGTGTGAGAGATCCAACTGGCGTACTGGACCGCATACAGCATAGGCCGAAGGATATAACAAGGACCCCAAATTGACATCTCACAAGCTCTCCATGTGTTCTGCTTAAGAGGGAACACATGGAGAGCTTGTGAGATGTCAATTTGGGGTCCTTGTTGGATCTCTTACACTGAGACGGAACACAAGCTGTTGTTGGCTTGCCTTGCGGTAAGCGCATTATTTGCATGGTGGTGGATCACGGAGTGTGGTGTCTCTCTCATCTTCACTGCGGAGTTTGATTGCATTCACTTAAGGGTTTTTTCTTTGCTGTATCCTTATGCACTTGTGTACGTTTTCTACCTTCTTCTACTCAAACCAGTTTGGCAGTATTACACTATGGCCAGTTTCTTTTTATTTACATGTCTATGAGATGGAAGTCTGGTGTCCTCATTACATCCTTTCAGCCATGGTGTATGCAGCTTAAGTGTACCATCTGGATTCTCTATACCAAGACGAGATACAGACTGTTGTCCGCTTGCCTTGTGGTAAGCGCAATAATTGTGTGTTTGCGGATAACGTATGGGGTGTCACTCACATTTTCACTATTGACCCTGGTTGGGTTTACCCAGGGTCTCTTTTGGACTGATTTCAGATCATTTCTTTACATTTGATTTTTTTCTATTATATATGGACACTTATTTTTGATTCACAGATATTATATATGGACACTCATGTTTGACTCATAGATACATGTGTAGACCCATACATTTTTCTATATTTCATTTTCTAATGTTTTGCATTCATATATGTACTTTCTAACGGAAGCTTTCCAGATTACTTCACGTGTTTCACTAATAATTTTGCGCAGTTATTTCTCTTTTATATGATAAATAGGAGACTCCCTAGCAGAGGTGATGTCAGCAGGGGTGGTGCTTTGGCCAGCAGGGCTCCATGACAAACAGAGGACCCAAATATACTTGTCATGGTTATGCAGTAATGTTTGTCTGTCAGCTTACCTCTCCATGTGTTCAGCTTAAGAGGTCAGCCACTCTCACCCGGCTGCTTAAGTAATCTCTCCTCAAAGCATGGCTCCACCCCAGCCCCTATCAGGGAACTCTATATTAACCTGTGCACTGCAAGCCAGCCCTGCTGATTAATATTATGTGTTTGGTTTCCTGTTGCCTGCTTGCTGTGTGTTCTACGTCTGTCTCTGTTACTGATCTTGGTTTGTTCTTTGACTATTCCTGCCTGCTTATTACCCTGACCTTTGGCGTGTTCTCTGTCTATCCCTGTCTGCTAGTTGCCCCGACCTTTGGCTTATCTCCTGACTATCCCTTGTTGTCCTGGGCTGCTGCTTCCTCTCTATCCTCCTGTAGCCTACCATGAGCGTGAGCTGGGAGACCCTGTGTGCATCTGTCACCTGGACTCAGGTGACCCGACAGTTTGATCAGTCATGGACCTGGCTGACATCCCGCTACCCACAGATGATCCATTGCAGGGCATAGTTCGCAAACTTGAGACCCAGGAATCGAATCAGACTCAGGTTATGTGATTCCTCCCGTATCTGGCTTCCCACTTCAAGCAGCTTCAGGCCTCCTTGGGAACCCCGGGTCAGCAACCTCAAGTACAATCGGCCACTGCACCTATTTCGGTCGAAGTCACACATTCACTACAACTGCCAGCTCCGTCCTGTTTCTCTGGGGACTCCAAGGCCTGCAGGGGGTTCCTCAGCAAATGCACCATTCATTTTGAGCACCATCCTCAAAACTTCCTGTCTGATCGGGCAAAGCTAACCTATATTATTTCCCTCCTCTCCAGTGAAGCTTTAGCATGGGATGCCCCCCTGTGGGAAAAGAATGATCCTGTGGTTTCCAGCCTGTCCGACTTCTTGAAGCTCTTTGGAAACATCTTCGAGGAGCTGGCTCGGGTTTCTTCAGAGGCCAGTGCCCTTTTACGTCTTCGCCAAGAATCTTCTTCAATGGGACAATATGCTCTTCAGTTTCGTATCCTCACAACTGAGTTGAGCTGGAACAATGAGGCCCTGGTTGCAAACTTTTTACATGGCCTCTCTGACCGAATGAAAGACGAATTAGCTGGAAGAGCCATCCCTGCCGGTCCAGACGATGTAATTTCTTTGTGTAACCAGATCGACATTCGTTTTCAGGAGAGTTTCCTAGAAAAAAAAAAACACCAGTACTCCCTGGGCCCTAGCCAGTCTGAGCTCCCCTCCCTTTGTCCCGTGGAGCATCTTCTGCCTGCTGAGGAACCTACGCAGCTGGGCCGGACCAGGCTAACCCCCGAAGAACGTGCTAGGCACAGAACTCTGGGCTTGTGCCTCTATTGTGGGGGCATGGGTCATTTCCGTGACTCCTGCTCGCTTCGGAAACACTTGAGTCTAATACATCTGGAAGGTGGAGTATTGGACCCAGAAACATCACCTTCTCATCTTCTTCCGGTGTTCCTTCATGTAGGCGCTTCTCCTCAATCGATCTTTGCATATCTGGATTCCAGGGCCGCTGGCAATTTTATGGATTGGAGAACTGCTTCTTCCATTAAGCTTACCCTTTCGCCCCTCACTAAGCCACTGGTAGTCTCGGCAATTGATGGCACTGTTCTCCCCGGAGGTCCTATCCACTTCCAGACTCTACCTATTAAGATGTCTGTAGGGATACTCCATCAGGAGTGGCTATCCTTCCTCATTCCAAGGCCTCTACCCCCATTGTATTGGGCCTTCCTTGGCTACAGCTCCACTCTCCACATGGGGACTGGGTCTCTGGGCAGATCCTGGCTTGGGGTCCCTCATGTTTCTCATCTTGCCTTCTCAAGGTGGCCCCCAAGGAGAGACTTCCGGTTGCTACCACATCTGTATCTTCTGATCTTCCCGCTGCATACAGCGATTACCGGATATGTTCTGTAAGAAATCAGCTGAGGTGCTTCCTCCCCACAGGTCTTTTGACTGTGCTATTGACCTTGTCCCTGCAGCAACTCTGCCCAGGGGTCGTACCTACCCTCTGTCCATCCCAGAGACCCAGGCCATGTCAGAGTATGTCACAGAGAATCTAGAGAGAGGTTTCATCTGGAAATCCTTATCGCCTGCAAGGTCCTTTTTCATTGACAAAAAAGGATGGTACCTTGAGACCCTGCATCGACTATCGAGGTTTAAACGCGTTGACTATCAAAAATCTATACCCCTTACCCTTAATATCTGAGCTAATCGACAGGTTGAAGGGTGCCTCCATTTTCACCAAGTTGGATCTTAAAGGTGCATACAATCTGATTCAGATACGGGAAGGTGACGAATAGAAAACCGCATTTAACACTAGGGACAGGCATTACGAATAACTGGATATGCCTTTTGGTTTGTGTAATGCCCCAGCTGTGTTCCAAAATGAATGACAGTCTCATCTTTTCGGAAAATCTGCTTGTCCACAGAAACCATGTCTGGACTGTACCTCAGCGCCTTAGAGAGAATAATCCGTATGCCAAGCTGGAGAAATGTTCCTTTGAAAGTTCTGAGGTCCTGTTTCTGGGATGCTTTGTCTCAAGTTTGGGTCTTCGTATGGATACTGGAAAAGTCTTGACCATTACCAACTGGCCTCTTCCTGCTAGCCTCAAGGCCACACAGCTCTTTCTTGATTCACAAGTTATTACAGGCAGTTCATAAGGAATTACTCTTCCATTGCTGCGCCTATTATCACTTTGACCAAGAAGGGTGCGAATGCCAAGGACTGGCCTCCTGAAGCTGTCTCTGCATTTCACGACCTGAAACAGGCCTTTGTTTCTGGACCTCTCTTGAGGAGACCTAATCTTGGGGACTCATTTTTTATTGAAGTGGACGCTTCTTCAATGGGGGTGGGAGCTGTGCTTCTTCAATCCTTTAAGAAAAGACGTCAACCACGTGCGTTCTTCTCCAAAAAAAATTCTTAGGCAGAGAGAAATTATGTTATCGGTGATCGGGAACTTCTCGCAATTAAATTAGCATTAGAGGAGTGGCATCATCTCTTGGAGGGTTCCCCTCACTCCATAACGATTTTTACTGATCACAAGAATCTACAGTACCTACAGAATGATAAACGTCTGAATCCCAGACAGGCCAGGTGGAGTCTTTTCTTTTCCTGATTTAATTTCACAATTACTTACAAACCTGGTTCCTGCAACGGTCGGGCTGATGCACTCTTTAGGTCATTTGACACTTTGGTTGAGGAGTCCACTCCTGAACCTGAGCCGATCAGTCCAACCTCATGCATTGTTGCCCATTCTACAACCCTGGAGTCAAACATTCGTCCTGGCAAGACCTTCATCCCCACTGAGCTAAGAGCTAAGATCCTTCGTTGGGGACATGATTCCAAGGTGGCAGGTCATGCTGAGTTCCTCTGATCCTTCCTGCTCATCATGCAACTATGTTTCAAAAAATATATGGAACTGGATGGGACTTTAATTGTGCCTCTGAGAAGTGTAAACAAATGAAATGCCATAACAAACTTATGAAAAAATAGACAATTTTATTTACTATAAAAACAGTTGAAAAAAGTCATTACAGTTTGTACGATTAGGTTTCAATCCAGGGTGTGCAGATCCCCAATAATTAATAGAAATATGGCCTACACGTTTCGCGGACAATGGCACTTCGTCAGGGCCTTGAAGATAGCACAGTATGACGTTGTGTGAATTCTACAGATGAAGCATCAATTAGTACTGTATAGATTAGATTATATAATTATATAGATAGGAATTAAATACACAATGTATACAGACATTAATGCATGAATCCTTACATAGGTATATATTAATAGCATGTCATCATAAATATTTATCAGTAAAATGAAAATATTTGTAAAACATTGAACAAACAAATAGTTACATTTTCAACTGATTGGGGTATATAGCGATGCTTTTCACACAGGGAGCTAGAATAAAGGGAGTCAATTGCATGCTGTTAATTATCCAGATATGTGACGCTAAACTATAGAATTATGTAAACGCATACATATATCTATAGATATATATATCTATAGATATATACCGTATTTATCGGCGTATGACATGCACTTTTTTCCCCCTTAAAATCAGGGGAAAATCGTGGGTGCGCGTTATACGCCGATCTCCGCCGATTGTGAGCGGAGCGATCGTGCCGAGATACACATATAACTCGGCTCTTCTTGGCTCAACTCACAGTCACGCCCAGTTCCGCCAATGAACCTGTGTTATGTCCATCATAGGGCGGGACTGGGCGTGACTGTGAGCGGAGCCGAGAAGAGCCAAGTGCACTCGGCTATGTGTATCTCTGCTCCGCCCAGTCCCTGCGGTCTCGGCGGCGCTCGCTCTGCTCCGCCGAATCCCTGCGATCTCCACGGCGCCCTATTTAAATCTTACCAAGGCTGCAATGGACACTGGGGAAGGCAGCACTAACAAGGCTGCACTGGGGCAAGGCTGCACTGACAAGGCTGCACTGGGTCAAGGCCAGTGGCGTCTCCAGCTTTCATATTTAGGGGGGGCACATGGGGGGACAGGGACAAAAGTAGGGGGGCAACTATAAAATGCATATATATATATATCTATATATAGATATATAAATATATACTGGGGCCCTTTACTACGACCCCACAACGGCCCTTTCACATGTTCTGCAGTGAGCTCCCTTCCTACTGTATTGGGGTCCCCCAGGGTGGCAGAAAACAAGAGATATATGTCACCAGCATACCAAGAAAATATAAGGGTCCAAAGCAGTGGGAGAACTATCAGGGTTGCAAAGGTTGTCTTGCCACCGGGCCCTGGTGTTCTGCCACTGTGGGATTCCCCAGCCTCCTCTTGCTGTCCTAACCCTGCTATTGACTGCTCTGGTCTGGCATCTCTTGGAATTTACAGGCTGGTTCTCCTGTCCTAAGGATGGGAGAAATCAGTCTGTTTTTTCAGTAACTGAGAGTCCTGGTGGAGTCCTTCCTGTAACTCGCTCTTCTCCCTGCCAATGAGGATGCAGGGGAAGGAGCAGATCGGGCGGCCGTGGTTGTGTGAGCGCTCGCATTATGCAGTGTCAGCAAGCAGAGGGAGGGGAGAGGAATCACCCGCAGGAGCCGACTGGGGACTCTCTCCCTCTTATGCCTTGTACACACGGTCGGACTTTGTTCGGACATTCCGACAACAAAATCCTAGGATTTTTTCAGACGGATGTTGGCTCAAACTTGTCTTGCATACACACGGTCACACAAAGTTGTCGGAAAATCCGATCATTCTGAACGTGGTGACGTAAAACACGTACGTCGGGACTATAAACGGGGCAGTGGCCAATAGCTTTCATCTCTTTATTTATTCTGAGCATGCGTGGCACTTTGTCCGTCGGATTTGTGTACACACGATCGGAATTTCCGACAACGGATTTTGTTGTCGGAAAATTTTATAGCCTGCTCTCAAACTTTGTGTGTCGGAAAATCCGATGGAAAATGTGTGATGGAGCCTACACACGGTCGGAATTTCCGACAACAAGGTCCTATCACACATTTTCCGTCGGAAAATCCGAGTGTACGGGGCAATAGACATTGATTTTTTTGTAAAAAAAAAAAATAAATTATTTTTTATTGGGGGGGGACACATGGTGGGGCACAGCATAATGTTGGGGGGGGTCAGGGCCCCCTCTGCCCCCCCCCCCTAGGGACGCCATTGGTCAAGGCTGCAATGGACACTGGGGAAGGCTGCAATGACATGGCTGCAAGGCTGCACTGACAAGGCTGCACTGACAAGGCTTCAATGACACTGACATAGCTGCAGATGGACACTGACAAGGCTGCATTGATGGGCATTTAAATGTAAGTTTTTTTTCCTTAAACTTTCCTCCTAAAAGTTTTTTTCCTTAAAATTCCCTCCTAAACATGGGGTGCGTGTTATACGCCGGAACGTGTTATATGCCGATAAATACGGTATATATATTATATACACACACACAGAGACACACAGAGACCATAGTGTTTCATGAAGGCATATCTCTCACTCACCCAGAAACTGTAATCAGAGGACACCAGCTCGGCGGGACAATGTGAGGCCTGGGAGCCCGTGGGAAAACTCCACCCCACCTTAACCAGGAGGAATGGGTGGGTCCCTATACATGCAGATGAAAAAGTATGATAAGCCAAATGGTCAAATGGTGGCCTCAAAAAAATATAAAGATAGCTAAAATGACTAAGACACAAGAGAAAGAGGGGACAGAATAAATATGAAGGGGGATAGCAAGGAAGGAAAAGAAAAGGGAAGAAAAAGTAAGGAAAAGAAAAAGGGGGAGAGGGAAAGAAAGTGGAGTAGAGGAAAAAATGAAGGGAACAGGAAAAAGAAAGACAATGGCAAGAAGGCTGCACAGAAAAGAAGGAATAAGAGTAGAAAGAAAAGCAAAAGAGAATGGGGGAGGGCAGGCCCATCGCGACAGGACAGGCAAAACAAGCAATTGCTTGGGGCCCCGAGCTGGCCTGGGGCCCCAGCCGCCCTGCCAGCTGCCGCTTCCTATAAGCTGCAGCCTGTAGCGTGGCCGAGCTCCTCTTCCTTCCTCCTGCAGTCCGCGCGGTACCGGACTCAGGAGATTCAGTTTCCTGTTCCTGGCCGGACTGACAGGAAGTGCACACACTGAGTGCTCACTTCCTTTCAGTCCAGCCGGCCGGGAACAGAAAACTGAATCTCCTGACGCACGGTACGCGGTAGCCAGGGAGGGGGGTTAAAAAGAACACGGGGGAGAGAGTAAGGGGGGAGGCAGTCATCAAGACCCTTCATATTTATTCTGTCCCATCTTTCTCTTGTGTTTAGTTATCTTTATATTTTTTTTTAGGCCACCATTTGGCTTATCATATTTATCTGCATGTATAGGGACCCACCCATTCCTCCTGGTTAAGGTGAGGTGGAGTTTTTCCATGGGCTCCCAGGCCTCATATTGCCGAGCCGATTACAGTTTCTAGGTGAGTGAGAGATATGCCTTTATGAAACACTATGATCTCTGTGTGTATGTGTGTGTATATATATATATATATATATATATATATATATATATATATATATATATATATATATATGTGTATATATGTGTATGCTTTTACATAATTCCATAGTTTAGCATCACATATCTGGATAATTAACAGCATGCAATTGACTCCCTTTGTTCTAGCTCCCTGTGTGAAAAGCATCGTTATATACCCCCAATGAGTTGAAAATGGAACTATTTGTTTGTTCAATGTTTTACAAATATTTTCATTTTACGGATAAATATTTATGATGACATGCTATTAATATATATGTAAGGATTCATGCATTAATGTCTATTATACAGTGTGTATCCAATTCTTATCTATGTAATTATATAATCAATACAATACTAATTGATTCTTCATCTGCAAAATTCACACAACATCATACTGTGCTATCTTCAAGGCCCTGACGAAGTGGCACTGTCTGTGAAATGCGTAGGCCATATTTCAATTAATGGGGATCTGCACACCCTGGATTGAAACCTAATCGTACAAACTATAATGACTTTTTTCAACTGTTTTTATAGTAAATAAAATTGTCTATTATATTATATTTTTTGTCTAAGTTTGTTATTGTATTTAATTTGTTTACACTTCTCAGAGGCACAATTAAAGTCCCATCCAGTTCCATATATTTTTTTGAAACATAGTTGCATATCTTCCTGGGATGGTGCCTCTGTAGAAGTATTAGTATTCCACGTTCACCCCACCCCTACATATAAACTTACCAGGTGTTTGAATACACCATTTTTCCCTTTTTTCCTTTTTGGGATCAACGTGAAATACAATTTATTGATAAATCCATTGTTTATTGTTTACTCTTTTTAGAGTTGTTTAAGGTTTTAACTCTTATTATTTCCATTTTGAGTATTAAATCATTGAGATTAAAATCATAGTTGCATGATCTAAACCTTAAAGTGGGTGTGGACTCTAAACCACTGATTTCCATCTCTTCGTTCCTTACAGGCAGGTTCAAATTTAACATTTATAAAATAAAAACCTATGTGGGTGAATATAATAAATTACTTATGTAGCGCCCTACCCCCGTAGGAGCGGCAATTTTTATGTTATATCCGTAAATTATATTTACCACCAAGCCTATCGCAGCCCATAGAAATAGAAAACAGTCCATATTGTAGTTTTCTCTTGCTTTAATTGGTATAACGTGAACTGGGATAGGAGAAGAAAATATTACAGCACACACATGCAAACAAGACATTTACCTCAAGCAAGGCTAGTTTAAAACACCTAAACATTTTCAAAAAAACATTATCAAAAAATATGGGGATTTGGTCACACCATATTGCTATATGGTGCTAAGCCCACTTACTGCGACAAAGTACCCCATAATCAGTGGGTCCTACACTATCCATGGAGTGGGAGATCCTGCATCTCTGAACCATGAGAGCATTACACTCTTCTAAATGGGAGAATCATAAGGTCTCCACCCATGACACAAGTGGACACTAATGAGAGGTACTTTAGTGAGGGAGTGAGGTGCTCCGCACCCAAAGGGATTTGGTCAGAATCCATACAATATGCAAGAAAGATATTTGGGGGGCACACTCTAAAAGATGCATTAAAGATGGTGCAGCCATAAGACCATACAGTAGAAGAAAATATTACAGCGCACAAATGCAAAAAAGACATTTACCTCAAGCAAGACTAGTTTAAAACACCTAAACATTTTCAAAAAAACATTATCAAAAAATATGGGGATTTGGTCACACCATATTGCTATATGGTGCTAAGCCCACTTACTGCGACAAAGTACCCCATAATCAGTGGGTCCTACACTATCCATGGAGTGGGAGATCCTCTCCTCTGCAAAAAGACCCCGGCCCGTCATGTGACCCCAGCTGTTATGAGAGTCCCGCCTCGTTCCAAACAAATTAATGATTGGCCAGAACTCACCTACAAGCTCTTTCAAAAATAATTTCATTGGAAGTAAGAGGAGGCATCGCTGGGTCCAAGCACAGGTGGCCACACCCTGCACTATACTAACACTCCCAGTTCCCAAAATAAATAACCAGGCCTGATATAATAGTACAAGCCTGCCTAAATTTTGCCTGAAACTGTAAGCTCAGAAAAAGTAGGTGCCCGCTACACTTATACAAAACAAAGATAAAAAGTTTGCAAAAGATTCGGTAGCTTTTAAAATGGGGAGAGCATATAAATGGAATGAACCTAACAGGGCAAATTTCAACAGATTCAGACAAACAAATGATGGGAGTGCCTCTGACACTTCCACTTCCTCATACTTCCGATCCCAAACCAACTACACTCACCGAGGCTTTCAGCCCCATACTCGTAACATGGGACCTACAGCCTCTTCACAGGACAATTTAGACACAATCCGCACCCAAGCACCTAAAAGAAAAACACCTCTAATATCTGATGGGGAGGATTCCACTCAGATATGCGAAGCACATCTCATCTTAGTGGAGTAGCATCAGGTGATACCCCTAAACAAGCTAGATCCTAAAATTTTCGGGCACCAGCCTCCAGAGACAGGGCCCCCACGACCCCGAAACCACCACACAATGTGGCACAGAGTCACATAGACCAGTTCGCCCCATGTAACACAATCTAGTGCATTCGATGTAATCAACCTCACGCCACATACCTTTACAGAAATAGAATTAGAAATTTTAGGTCTAGGACTTAATTTTTGCCCCACTCGGGATGCAGATCACTTTGAGGTCGTGAAGGACATCAATATGTTCACAAGGAAACTAAATTTCAAAACCTTTTGGCACAATCAAAATAACCAGTTATAATCAAATCCAGAGATCAAGTGATCCTGTATGGACTATAAAATGATAACAGTTCTGATACAATTGGAAAGGGAAGGAGGGGTTTGGGATGATCCCAAGACAATGTATCAGATTTTGACAGATACTGAGGACACGGAATCCTCATTAGTTGGTGTATGTGAATGCGCTACTCCCTTAATATACCACCACCTGTAATGCTTATCAACTACCAATCACAAATGTTTCATGTGCATAAGTTTAAAATTTTAGATCAATAAATCATATATCCATTCAATACATATACATATAACAAAAAGTCCTTCAGATATGTTGCAAAGTCTTGTAACCATTAAAGTGACTGACGTGCTCCTATATTGCTTCAATATTCATATGTGACTGAGTGGGACCCTCCACCATTCAGATTGGCCACTCACCAGATACTTCACTAGGGGTACGCCTTTGGTTCATTCAGGGATAACCACTCCAACTGGGTACCACTTCTCACCGGTTAAAAACTTGTGTTCTAATGCTCCTCATAGGAAAGCATAGAGACAAAAGGCGATCATAGCGCAATATGTTTGAACCGTTTATTTTTTAAAAAATTCCAAAGGTTAAAATCACTCACATTTAAAAGTGCCCTCGAGCCGGCACGAAGCTTATCCAGCAGTTACGGACGAGTGGCTATTAGCATGGTTCGCCTGGTGTTAGTGTGCGGCCTCCACGCTCGGCTTGCGCTCCAAGCCTCGTTTCCGTTTTCGTCCGGTCACGTGATGCATAAAATTCTCCCAGCAGCCTCTACGCGTTTCGCATCATCAAATGCGTCATCAGGAAGCTGCCGTTTGATTGGTGCCCGCTCTATTTATACTGTGTGTGGCCGGAAGTGTGTATTCCGCCATTTTAATTAAGGTAATGTTCCCATCTATGACTTCCTTTCTATTATCGCCATATTGACTAAGGGCTTTTCCCATTTTTGCATAATCCATACTTATATAGCTATTTCCCCTTTACATTTTCTTAGTTTGTATCTAAATTTTAGGAGTACTGACCCATCTATATCTGCTGGAGAGGCTTTTACAATGTCTCAAACATTTTACACATTTTCAAACTTTATTATACTTTCTACCCGTTCCCCCCTCGCCGTTCATCCATATAAATATGGGACAGCAAAGAAATCCATTCTTTACAAAAATATCCAGGACAATTCCAAAAAAAAAAAAAAAAAATTCCAAAAAAAATATGCAATTATATGTATACTGTTGTGTTACGTTTTGTACATAAAAGAATTTTATTGAAAGAAAAAATAAAAAAAAATTTTTTTTTTTGAAACAAATATAATGAAAATAATTAATATAAAAATGAAAAAATGAAATAAAAAATAAGAAAAATGAAAAAAATGAAAAAAATGGAAAAAAATGAAAAAATAAAAAATGAAAAAAATGAAAAAAATGATAAAAAAATGAAAAAATGAAAAAAATAATAATAAATAAAAAATGAAAAAAATAAAATAAAATAAAATAAAATAAAATAAAAATAAAAAAATGAAAAAAATGGAAAAATGAAATAAAAATAGAAATAAAAATAAAGTAAAAATAAAGTAAAAATAAAATTAAAATAAAATAAAAATAAAAATAAAAATAAATATAAATAATAAATATAAAAATAAAATAAAATAAAAAATAAAAATAAAAAATAAAACATAAAAAATAAAATAAAACAATGAAAAAAATATATGTAGAAATAAAAAATACCAATAAAAATAAAATTATTGCTGTACTAGTTAGTAATTTTCCAGATAGCAGTTGATGTCGAGTTCCACGTTCAACCCTTTTGGTCTCATAGTGTCCATTTTAAATATCCAATGGGTTTCATTTCTTGATACCTCCCTTTTCATGTTAGTGTTTCTCCAATCTTTTTCTATTCTATCTATTCCATAGAATTTTAAATGTTGGGGGTTCCTACCATGTACATCCCTGAAGTGTTTGGATACGCTATGGTGTTTAAATCCTTTTTTGATATTTCTAACGTGTTCTCCTACTCCCACCGATAGGGCTCTAGTTGTTCTGCCCACGTATTGCAGCCCACAGCTGCACTCCAATACGTAGGTGACATGTGTACTAGCACATGTTATGAGTTTGTCAATTTTAAAGGTTTGCTTGTTGCTGCTTGACTCGAAGTTAATTGTTTTTCTATCCCTTTTGTTGGTAGACTTGCACGCCTTGCATTTCCCACACCTAAAGAAACCCTCCTGCTCAAAAAATGTTGACATCTTTTTAGGGGGATCTGGTACATTTTTTACTATTTTGTCCCTGATCCTCCTTGCTCTCCTATATACGAACGCTGGTTTTTTTGGAAGGACCTTGCTCAACTGTGGATCATTACTGATTATGGGCCAATGTTTTATTATAATTTTTTCTAGTGTTTTGTATTGTTTATTGAATGCTGTTATGAATGGTACTTTATCTTTGTGATTATGATTTCTAATTTTATTGGTTAGTGTTAGCTCTCTATCCATATTGGCTATTTTTAGACGTGTTTCCTCCAGTGTGTCTCTTTTGTACCCCTTGTCTATGAATCTCTTAATTAGTATATCAGTTTGCTGAAAATAGTCCTCTATTTGGTCACAATTTCGTCTTATCCTAATAAACTGGCTTTTTGGGATTGCTTTTTTCCAATGGGGGTGGTGACAGCTCCCCATCGGTATATAACCGTTCCGATCCGTTTCTTTAAAGTGTGTTCTAGTTCCAAGTTTATTTTTGTTCTTATAAATTTCTAGATCCAAAAAAATTATTTTTTGTTGGTGTACTGTAGCTGTAAATTTAATATCATATTTATTATGGCCAATATGTTGGATAAATGCTTCCAGTTGTTCTTGGCTACCCTTCCATACTATCAAAATGTCGTCAATAAAGCGTTTGTATAACAGCAAGTGTGGCCAACATCTTCCAAAAATCTCTTCCTCCTCCCATTTACTGAGGAAGATGTTGGCCACACTTGGTGCATACTTGTTACCCATCCCTACTCCCTTTATCTGTCTATAGTAGTTATGGTTGTGCCAGAAGAAGTTATTCCCCATGGCCATCCTTAATCCCTCCAGTATAAACCTTCTTTGTTTCAATTTTAGGTCCGATAGGTTCTTCATTCCCCATGCTACTGCTGCCAAGGCGTCCGTTTGTTTTATGTTGGTGTACAACGACTCCACATCCATTGTTACCAATAGCGTGGAGTCGTCCACCTGTAAATCCTTTAAGCTGTTGATTACATCCTTACTATCCTTGAGGAATGCCTTGCCCTCTCCCGCTATTGGCTGGAGGAATATATCCAAATATTCCCCCAATCTTGAATAGACTGATTCTATACCGCTAATTATAGGCCTTCCTGGTGGTCTAGTTTTATTCTTATGGATTTTAGGAATCTGGTATATTACTGGTATCCTTGGTGCTTCTGTCAGCAAATACCTACCTTCTTTCTTATTTATAATGTTATCTGCTATGCCCTTATTTTCTTTTTTAGTTCTCTATTGGGATTCTTTTTCAGGGGTTGGTATGTGCTTATGTCTTTAACTACTTCCCACCCGGCCAATGTACATAAACGGCCGGGTGGGCGCTCTCTCCTTCTGAGTGGACGTTCAGGAACGTCCCTCAGAAGGAGCGGGATCGCGCGCGCGCGTGCCCGCGCAGCGGCGCGATCCCGATGCGCTCGTGTCCCCCGGACACGGCGCATCTCGGATCGGCAGGAGGGCTCTGTGATTGGCCCTCCTGATCACATGACGGCCGTGTCCAATCACAGCTGTCATGTGATGTAAACACAGCCGGTTGCTAGGCGATCAGCTCTCCTCTCCTCACACGGAAGTTGTCGCTGAGGAGGAGAGGAGAGGGGATCGCTGCAGCCGGCTGATGATCAGTGAGTATGAGCTGTTTTTTACAGCTTTTTACTCACTGATCACCAACCTAATGTCAACACACACATGTAAATACATACATGTAAAACACACACATGTCCCCACATAATGTAAAACACAAACATGTCCCCACATAATGTAAAACACACATGTCCCCAAAACACATGTCCCCAAATAATAAAAAAAGCTGTCCCCCACATATGTCACACTAAAATCACATGTCCCAATGGTAATCTGCACACATATGTACGTGATCACCTGCACACATCTGTACATGATCATTTGCGTACATATGTCCGTGATCACACAAACCAATTATTATACACTTAACAGGATTTTTTTTATCAAAAACATGTAGCAGAATACATTTTGGCTTAAATTTATGACAAAATTCGATTTTACTGGATTTCTTTTAAAACAGAAAAAAGAAAATATTGTTTTTTTTCCAAATTTCCACTATTTTTGCGCTTATATCGCAAAAAAAAAAAAATGGAGTCGTGAATAAATACCACCAAAAGAAAGCTCTATTTGTGCGAACAAAATGATAAAAATTTCATTTGGGTACAGTGTAGCATGACCGAGTAATTGTCATTAAAAGTGCGAGAGCGCTGAAAGCTGAAAATTGGTCTGGGAAGGAAGGGGGCGAAAGTGCCCAGTATTGAGGTGGTTAACTAGTCTCTCCAGTTCTGCATGGTAGTCCTGTTTAGTTGGGATAACTACCCCTCCCCCCTTGTCCGCTGGTCTAATTACTATGTTTTTTCTTTTTTCTAATTTCTTCAGGCCTTGCCATATTCTGTCTTTATTGCACTTTACCGGTTTAATGTTTCTCATTTCTTTCTCTACTATCCTTTTAAACACTTCAATGTGTTGATTGGTATTCGACTTAGGGTTGAACGTGGACCTGTTCCTCAACTGGCTATGTGTGTACTCCGTTTCATTAGTTTGATGTTGGGGTTCTCCTTTCTCTAAATAATATTTCTTTAGATTTAGTTTCCGAATAAACTTTTGCAAATCAATGAATGCTTCGAATTGGTTAAAAGTTGCACTGGGTGCATACTTGATGCCCCTATCTAATACTAACAGACCAGCGGACAAGGGGGGAGGGGTAGTTATCCTAACTAAACAGGACTACCATGCAGAACTGGAGAGACTAGTTAAAGACATAAGCACATACCAACCCCTGAAAAAGAATCCCAATAGAGAACTAAAAAAGAAACTAAAAGAGTACCTAAATAAGGGCATAGCAGATAACATTATAAATAAGAAAGAAGGTAGGTATTTGCTGACAGAAGCACCAAGGATACCAGTAATATACCAGATTCCTAAAATCCATAAGAATAAAACTAGACCACCAGGAAGGCCTATAATTAGCGGTATAGAATCAGTCTATTCAAGATTGGGGGAATATTTGGATATATTCCTCCAGCCAATAGCGGGAGAGGGCAAGGCATTCCTCAAGGATAGTAAGGATGTAATCAACAGCTTAAAGGATTTACAGGTGGACGACTCCACGCTATTGGTAACAATGGATGTGGAGTCGTTGTACACCAACATAAAACAAACGGACGCCTTGGCAGCAGTAGCATGGGGAATGAAGAACCTATTGGACCTAAAATTGAAACAAAGAAGGTTTATACTGGAGGGATTAAGGATGGCCATGGGGAATAACTTCTTCTGGCACAACCATAACTACTATAGACAGATAAAGGGAGTAGGGATGGGTAACAAGTATGCACCAAGTGTGGCCAACATCTTCCTCAGTAAATGGGAGGAGGAAGAGATTTTTGGAAGATGTTGGCCACACTTGCTGTTATACAAACGCTTTATTGACGACATTTTGATAGTATGGAAGGGTAGCCAAGAACAACTGGAAGCATTTATCCAACATATTGGCCATAATAAATATGATATTAAATTTACAGCTACAGTACACCAACAAAAAATAAATTTTTTGGATCTAGAAATTTATAAGAACAAAAATAAACTTGGAACTAGAACACACTTTAAAGAAACGGATCGGAACGGTTATATACCGATGGGGAGCTGTCACCACCCCCATTGGAAAAAAGCAATCCCAAAAAGCCAGTTTATTAGGATAAGACGAAATTGTGACCAAATAGAGGACTATTTTCAGCAAACTGATATACTAATTAAGAGATTCATAGACAAGGGGTACAAAAGAGACACACTGGAGGAAACACGTCTAAAAATAGCCAATATGGATAGAGAGCTAACACTAACCAATAAAATTAGAAATCATAATCACAAAGATAAAGTACCATTCATAACAGCATTCAATAAACAATACAAAACACTAGAAAAAAATTATAATAAAACATTGGCCCATAATCAGTAATGATCCACAGTTGAGCAAGGTCCTTCCAAAAAAACCAGCGTTCGTATATAGGAGAGCAAGGAGGATCAGGGACAAAATAGTAAAAAATGTACCAGATCCCCCTAAAAAGATGTCAACATTTTTTGAGCAGGAGGGTTTCTTTAGGTGTGGGAAATGCAAGGCGTGCAAGTCTACCAACAAAAGGGATAGAAAAACAATTAACTTCGAATCAAGCAGCAACAAGCAAACCTTTAAAATTGACAAACTCATAACATGTGCTAGTACACATGTCACCTACGTATTGGAGTGCAGCTGTGGGCTGCAATACGTGGGCAGAACAACTAGAGCCCTATCGGTGAGAGTAGGAGAACACGTTAGAAATATCAAAAAAGGATTTAAACACCATAGCGTATCCAAACACTTCAGGGATGTACATGGTAGGAACCCCCAACATTTAAAATTCTATGGAATAGATAGAATAGAAAAAGATTGGAGAAACACTAACATGAAAAGGGAGGTATCAAGAAATGAAACCCATTGGATATTTAAAATGGACACTATGAGACCAAAAGGGTTGAACGTGGAACTCGACATCAACTGCTATCTGGAAAATTACTAACTAGTACAGCAATAATTTTATTTTTATTGGTATTTTTTATTTCTACATATATTTTTTTCATTGTTTTATTTTATTTTTTATGTTTTATTTTTTATTTTTATTTTTTATTTTATTTTATTTTTATATTTATTATTTATATTTATTTTTATTTTTATTTTTATTTTATTTTAATTTTATTTTTACTTTATTTTTATTTCTATTTTTATTTCATTTTTCCATTTTTTTCATTTTTTTATTTTTATTTTATTTTATTTTATTTTATTTTATTTTTTTCATTTTTTATTTATTATTATTTTTTTCATTTTTTCATTTTTTTATCATTTTTTTCATTTTTTTCATTTTTTTTCATTTTTTTATTTTTTCATTTTTTTCCATTTTTTCATTTTTTTCATTTTTCTTATTTTTTATTTCATTTTTTCATTTTTATATTAATTATTTTCATTATATTTGTTTCAAAAAAAAAAAAATTTTTTATTATTTTTTCTTTCAATAAAATTCTTTTATGTACAAAACGTAACACAACAGTATACATATAATTGCATATTTTTTTTGGAATTTTTTTTTTTTTTTGGAATTGTCCTGGATATTTTTGTAAAGAATGGATTTCTTTGCTGTCCCATATTTATATGGATGAACGGCGAGGGGGGAACGGGTAGAAAGTATAATAAAGTTTGAAAATGTGTAAAATGTTTGAGACATTGTAAAAGCCTCTCCAGCAGATATAGATGGGTCAGTACTCCTAAAATTTAGATATAAACTAAGAAAATGTAAAGGGGAAATAGCTATATAAGTATGGATTATGCAAAAATGGGAAAAGCCCTTAGTCAATATGGCGATAATAGAAAGGAAGTCATAGATGGGAACATTACCTTAGTTAAAATGGCGGAATACACACTTCCGGCCACACACAGTATAAATAGAGCGGGCACCAATCAAACGGCAGCTTCCTGATGACGCATTTGATGATGCGAAACGCGTAGAGGCTGCTGGGAGAATTTTATGCATCACGTGACCGGACGAAAACGGAAACGAGGCTTGGAGCGCAAGCCGAGCATGGAGGCCGCACACTAACACCAGGCGAACCATGCTAATAGCCACTCGTCCGTAACTGCTGGATAAGCTTCGTGCCGGCTCGAGGGCACTTTTAAATGTGAGTGATTTTAACCTTTGGAATTTTTTTAAAAAGTAAACGTTCAAACATATTGCGCTATGATCGCCTTTTGTCTCTATGCTTTCCTATGAGGAGCATTAGAACACAAGTTTTTAACCGGTGAGAAGTGGTACCCAGTTGGAGTGGTTATCCCTGAATGAACCAAAGGCGTACCCCTAGTGAAGTATCTGGTGAGTGGCCAATCTGAATGGTGGAGGGTCCCACTCAGTCACATATGAATATTGAAGCAATATAGGAGCACGTCAGTCACTTTAATGGTTACAAGACTTTGCAACATATCTGAAGGACTTTTTGTTATATGTATATGTATTGAATGGATATATGATTTATTGATCTAAAATTTTAAACTTATGCACATGAAACATTTGTGATTGGTAGTTGATAAGCATTACAGGTGGTGGTATATTAAGGGAGTAGCGCATTCACATACACCAACTAGTATTTCTTACCCATCTAAGTGAAGGGTCTTTTTTTGAGTGCAGCATCCGCAACATCTAGTATGTAATATTGTTTGAGGAACTAAGGTTTGTTTTTGCGCCGGTGACACGCACACAGATATCCACGGAATCCTCATTACCTACATCACTTGAATATAAGAAAAAGTCTCAAAAATTCCCCGCCTACTCCAACCCCAACCTTAAACTATTTGTCGATCGCACAACCCAAGACGTTCGCAAAATGAATGCTACTTCAACAAGATCCACTTTAACCCACATTCAAAGAGCAGCCCTGAATCAACTCAAACAAAGAGATGACATAGTAATTAAATCATCCGACAAAGGAGGAAATCTTGTCATCCAAACTATGGAAGGGTGTATGACCATGTGTTACAGGATTCTCCTCTTGGTATCATCGGATCTCTCCATCCAAGATCCGCGACTACCAATGGGAGTTCTTCAGAATCATAGATACGGCTTTCTCCAAAAACCTCATTTCCAAAAACACATGAATATCTAAAGGCTCAACACCCTATCACTCCAACTTTTTACGCGCTACAGAAAACCCACAAAACGCTTTCTCAACCCCCAGGGAGGCCCATCATTTCAGGGATAGGGTGCCTCACCCAACAAGCCAGTTTCCTAATAGACGATTACTTATGCCCCCACGTTGAAAGTTTACCCACATATCTCAAAGATACCATCCATGTTTTGACAGTTCTAGACGGCCTATTTGTCCCTACTCACACCATTCTTGCATCTATAGATGTGGAGGCCTTATATTCCAGTATTCTGCATAACAAAGGAATTGCCACAACATCAATTATCCTTTATGAAAGATATCTTGACACCATCCCTTATAATGCATTCATCATTGAAATGCTACATTTCATTTTGACCCATAACGCTTTTACCTTTGACGGCTCCCACTACCTCCAGGTACAGGGCATTGCAATGGACTTGTACCTGGGGGGGGTGGGAGCGTGAGGTCTTCGCCTCCGATGACTCCTCAATATACCTGCACCACACTTTGTTGTGGCGCAGGTATATCGATGACATCCTTATTTTGTGGATGGGAACCCCAAACTTTTAACGGAATTTGTAGAGAAGCTTAATCATAACAACTACAATTTATCCTTTACCTTTAACTGGCACAGAGAAACCCTTTCTTTTCTTGATTTGAATATACATAAAGACCCAGAAGGGGCCATCACCACCAATTTACATTGAAAAGCAGGTAATTTTTTACTGCATTCCACAAGTGCCCATCCATCTCATTTAATCAATTCCATTACCAAAGGCCAGTATTTACGGGCCTGACGGAATAGCACCAATGAAGAGGATTTTAAAATCGAAGCCTCGGAGCTGCAGAAATGGTTTTTAGATCACGGGTATAGTAGGAGATCCCTCAAAAAAGCATATAAAAATGCTAATGACGGTCCACGAGACCTCTTATTGTTTCAAGGTGAGAAAGAAACCCTATCTCAACCTCAGGGCATTCGCCCTATTACCAAATTCAATAACCAATCTGCAACCATCAAAAAGAATTTTAAACACCCACTGGCATTCTCTAAGAGACGATCCCGTTTTGAAGTTATTCGTTGAATCACAGCCACATGTGATTTACAAACGCAATCAGTCCCTACGAGACATTTTAGTCTCAAGTCACTTTATGACTATATAGGATCACACTAATTCTCTAATAAAATCTAGCATATACCGTATATCTCCACGTAACCACTTGGTAAGCAATTATAAACATTTTTGAACTTTATAAGGATATTATTGTCCCTCTACACCCCCCCCCCCCACACACACACACTTTGGAGGGTTCCTACATTTCTTTTATTTTGTGTTCTTATCACTCTCATTGCTTGTTCCTTTCAATCTTCCACAACCTTCTCCCCCCCCTCTTTTCCCTTTTTTTTTTGCAGCCCTCTCTTCCCCCTTTTCCTTCACTCCCCCCCCCTTCCCCCTTTTCCCTTTCCTCCCCCTTTCCCCTTTTCCCTTTCCTCCCCCTTTCCCCTTCCCACTTTTATTTCCTTTTACCCATCTTCCTTCTTCCTTCCTATTTTCATTCTTTTTCTTCCCCCTTGCCCTTTCCCCTCCCCCATTCTCTTTTGCTTTTCTTTCACTCTTTATTCCTTCTTTTCTGTGCAGCCTTCTTGGCATTTTCTTTTGTTTTTCCTGTTCCCTTCATTCTTTTCTCCTACTCGACTTTCTTTCCCTCTCCCCCTTTTCTTTTCCTTCCTTTTTCTTCCCTTTTCTTTTCCTTCCTTGCTATCCCCCTTCACATTTATTCTGTCCCCTCTTTCTCTTGTGTCTTAGTCATTTTAGCTGTATTTATTTTTTTATTTTTTTTGAGGCCACCATGTGACTTTTTCATCTGCATGTATAGGGACCCACCCATTCCTCCCGATTAAGGTGGGATGGAGTTTTTCCACGGGCTCCCAGGCCTCACATTGTCCCGCCGTGCCAGTGTCCTCTGATTACAGTTTCTGGGTGAGTGAGAAAGACTTTCATCTGTGTGTGTGTATATGTGTATATGTATGTGTGTGTGTGTATATATATATATATATATGTATATATATATATGTATACATATATATATATATATATATATATATATATATATATATATGTGTGTGTGTATGCTTTTACATAATTCCATAGTTTAGCGTCACATATCTGGATAATTAACAGCATGCAATTGACTCCCTTTGTTCTAGCTCCCTGTGTAAAAAGTATCGCTATATACCCCCAATGAGTTGAAAATGGAACTATTTGTTTGTTTAATGTTTTACAGATATTTTAATTTTACTGATAAATATTTATGATGACATGCTATTAATATATACCTATGTAAGGATTCATGCATTAACATCTATATACAGTGTGTATTCAATTCTTATCTATGTAATTATATAATCTATACAGTACTAATTGATGTTTCATCTATAGAATTCACACAGCGTCATACTGTGCTATCTCGAAGGCCCTGACGAAGGGGCACTGTTCGCGAAACACGTAGGCCATATTTCTATTAGTTGTTAGGGCTCTGCACACCCTGAATTCAAACCTAATCGTACAAACTGTAATGACTTTTTTCAACTGTTTTTATAGTAAATAAAATTGTCTATTTTTTCAAAGTTTTTTTGTCTAAGTTTGTTATTGTATTTTATATGTTTACACTTCTCAGAGGCACAATTAAAGTCCCATGCAGTTCCATATATTTTTTGAAACATAGTTGCATATCTTCCTGAGATGGTGCCTCTGTAGAAGTATTAGTATTCCACGTTCACCCCACCCCTACATATAAACTTCCTGCTCATCAGTCATCTACTGGTGTCCTAATCTCCGCTCGTCAAAGACTACGTTAAGGCTTGTCATGTCTGTGCTCAGTCTAAATCCTCCCTACAAGCCCCTGCTGGTGTTCTCATTAGGGATGGGCGAATGGTTCGGCCCGAGCATAAGTTCAGGCCGAACTTTGGTTGTTCGGACGTTTGGCGAACAACAAACATTATGCGGTTTTCGCTGCAAATTCGAAAGCCGAGGAACCCCGTTAAAAACAAAAGTGCTAATTTTAAAGGCTTATATGCAAGTTACTGTCATAAAAACTGTTTGGGGACCCAGGTCCTGCCCCAGGGGACATGTATCAATGCAAAAAAAAGTTTTAAAAACAGACGTTTTTTCGGGAGCATTGATTTTAATAATGCTTAAAGTGAAACAATAAAAATGAAATATTCCTTTAAATATCGTGCCTAGGGGTGTCTATAGTATGCCTGTAAAGTGGCGCCGTTTTCCCGTGTTTAAAACAATACCACAGCAAAATTACATTTCTGAAGGAAAAAAGACATTTAAAACTGATCGCGGCTGTGGTGAATTGTCAGGTCTCGGCAATAGAGATAAAACTTATTGAAAAAAATGGCATTTGTTCCACCCAGTCCATTACCAGGCCCTTTGGGTCTGGAATGAATATTAAGGGGAACCCTGAACCAAAAATTTTTAAAACACATTGTGTGGGGTCCCCCCAAAATCCATACCAGGCCCTTCAGGTCTGGTATGGATATTAAGCGGAACCATGCGCCAAATTTAAAAAAAATGTCGTAGGGGTCCCCCCAAAATCCATACCAAACCCTTCAGGTCTGGTATGGATTTTAAGCGGAACCCTGCGCCAAAATAAAAAAAAATGGCGTAGGGGTCCCCCATACAGACCCTTATCCGAGCGCGCAACCTGGTAGACCGCAGGAAAAAAGAGGGGGGATGAGAGAGCGCTCCCCTCTCCTGAACCGTACCAGGACACATGCCCTCAACATGGGGAGGATGCTTTGGGGTCTCCCTCAAAGCATCTTTTCCCCATGTTGATGGGGACAAGGGCCTCATCCCCACAACCCTTACCTGGTGGTTGTGGGGGCTACGTGTGGGGGCTTATCAGCATCTGGAAGCCCCCTTAACAAGGGGACCCCCAAATCCCGCCCCCCTATGTGAATTGGTAACGGGTATATTGTACCCCTACCATTTCACAAAAAAATTGACCCCAAAGCATCCTCCCCATGTTGAGGGCATGTGGCCTGACACGGTTCAGCAGGGGGGGCGCTCTCTCACCCCCTCTTTTCCTGTGGCCTACCAGGTTGCGTGCTCAGATAAGGGTCTGGTATGGATTTTGGGGGGGACCCCTACGCCATTTTTTTTTTACATTTTGGTGCAGGGTTCTCCTTAAAATCCATACCAGACCTGAAGGGTCTGGTATGGATTTTTGGGGGACCCCCACGCAATTTTTTTTTAATTTTTGGTTCAGGTTCCCCTTAATATTCATACTAGACCCAAAGGGCCTGGTAATGAACTGGGGGGAACCCATGCCGTTTTTTTCAATGAGTTTTACCTATATTGCCGAGACCCAACAATTCATTACAACCGCGATCAGTTTTACATGACTTTTTTTCCTTTAGAAATGTCATTTTGCTGTGGTACTGTTCTAAACATGGGAAAACTGTGCGACTTTACAGGCATACTATAGTCACCCCCCAGGCACAATATTTAAAGGAATATTTCATTTTTATTGTTTCACTTTAACCACATGCCGACCGAGACATAGCCGAAAGACGGCTGCAGCGCGGTCGGCTTATTTCGGGTGGACGTCCATGGACGTCCTCCCAGAATCCCGCTCTCGCGTGCCCCCTGGGGCGCGCACCCGAGAACTCCTATGACCACTGGGTCCAGAGGACCCGGCGCATCACGGATTCCAGTAAATGGCCGCTGATCGCGGCCGTTTACCATGTGATCGCTCCGTCAAATGACCGATCAGTACACTGTGAGCGGAGAGGGGGATGGATGGATGGCAGCAGCGCTGTGGACTGGATGTGTAGTGCTCACAGCGCTGTTCAGTGACAATTGCAGTCACATCCAGCCATCCATCCATCCATGCTCAGCCATCCCTGCAATACTCTGCAATATACTCTGCAATATACTCTGCAATATACCCTGCAATACTCTGCAATATACCCTGCAATATACTCTGTAATATACCCTGCAATACTCTGCAATATAACCTGCAATACTCTGCAATATACCCTGCAATACTCTGCAATATACTCTGCAATATACCCAGCAATACTCTGCAATACCCCACAATACTTTGCAATATACCCTGCACTACTCTGCAATACCCCGCAATACCCTGCACTACCCTGCAATACCCTGCACTACCCTGCAATACCCCGCAATACTCTGCAATACCCCGCAATACTCTGCTATACCCTGCACTACTCTGCAAAACCCCGCACTACTCTGAAATACCCCGCAATACTCTGCAATACCCCACAATACCCTGCAATACCCTGCACTACTCTGCAATACCCCGAAATACTCCGCAATACCCCGCAATACTCTGCAATACTCTGCAATACCCTGCACTACTCTGTCTGCAATACCATGTACTACTCTGAAATACCCAGCAATACTCTGCAATACCCCACAATACCTTGCAATACCCTGCACTACTCTGCAATACCCCGAAATACTCTGCAATACTCTGCAATACCCCGCAATACTCTGCAACTTTTAACCACTTCCCGTCCGCCGTCATATGACGTGATTGACTTTGTGCGGGGATATCTGAATGATGCCTGCAGCTACAGGCATCATTCAGATATCAGCTTTTTCAGCCGGCGTTTCCCTACACCATAAATAGCGGCTGTTCCACTGCTTGATCGTTCTTACGGGAGGCAAGAGGGGACGTCCTCCTCCGGTGCTTCTACCGACTCACCGCTACGATCGAAGCCAGGATCGTTTTTTTATTTTTTTTATTTCAGTCTTCCCAGCCTAGAGGTGAGATGTGGGGTCTTATTGACCCCATATATCACTGTAAAGAGGACCTGTCATGCCACATTCCTATTACAAGGGATGTTTACATTCCTTGTAATAGGAATAAAAGTGATCGAAAAAAAATTTTGGGGGGGGGAAAGTGTCAAACCAAAATAAATAAAGTAAAATGAACAATAAAAAAAAAAAAAAATTTAAAGCGCCCCTGTCCGTGTGCTTGCATGCAGAAGCGAACGCATACGTAAGTCCCGCCCACATATGAAAACGGTGTTCAAACCACACATGTAAGGTATCACTGCGAACGTTGGAGCGAGAGCAAAAATTTTGGCCCTAGACCTCCTCTGTAACTCAAAACATGTAACCAGTAAAAATTTTTAAAGCATCACCTATGGAGATTTTTAAGTAGCGAAGTTTGGCACTATTCCACGACCGTGTGCAATTTTGAAGGGTGACATGTTGGGTATCTATTTACTTGGCGTAACTTCATCTTTCGCATTATCCAAAAATATTGGGCTAACTTTACTGTTTTGTTTTTTTTTTAAAGCACAAACAGTTTTTTTTCCAAAAAAAAGTGTTCAAAAAATTGCTGCGCAAATACCGTGAGAGATAAAAAGTTGCAACAACCGCCATTGTATTCTCTAGGGTCTTTGCTAACAAAATATATATAATGTTTTGGGGTTCTATGTAATTTTCTAGCAAATAAATGATGATTTTTACATGTAGGAGATAAATGTCAGAATTGGCGTGGGTGCTCCAGAATGCCTGGAGGTGCTCCCCTGCATGTTGGGCCTCTGTATGCGGCCACGCTGTGTAAAAGTCTCACACATGTGGTATCACCGTACTCAGGAGTAATAGCAGAATGTGTTTATTTGCGGTATGCATATGCTGTATGTGAGAAATAACCTGCTAATATGACAATTTTGTGAAAAAAAAAAAAAAAAAAAATGAAACAAAAAATCTTGATTTTGCAAAGAATTGTGGGAAAAAATGACAATTTCAAACAAACTCACCATGCATCTTTTCAAATACCTTGGAATGTCTTCTTTCCAAAAAGGGGTCATTTGGGGGGTATTTGTACTTTTCTGGCATGTTAGGGTCTCAAGAATATAGATAGGCCATCAGTACTTCAGGTGTGATCAATTTTCAGATATTGGCACCATAGCTTTTGGACTCTAACATTCACAAAGACCAAATAATATACACCAAGTTGTACTTATTTTTACCAAAGTTATGTAGCAATATAAATTTTGGGCAAAATTTATGAAGAAAAGATACTAATTTGCTAAATTTTATAACAGAAACAAAGAAAAATTAATTTTTTTACCAAATTTTCAGTCTTTTTTCTTTTATTGCGCAAAAAATAAAAAACCCAATGGTGATTAAATACCACCAAAAGAAAGCTCTATTTGTGTGAAAAAAGGACAAAAAATTCATATGGGTACAGTGTTGTATGACTGAGTAATTGTCATTCAAAATGTGAGAGCACCAAAAGCTGAAAATTGGTCTGGTTAGGAAGGGGGTTTAAGTGCCCAGTAGTCAAGTGGTTAAGCATTATTAAAATCACTGCTCCCGAAAAAACGGACGTTTTTAAAACTTTTTTTGCATTGATACATGTCCCCTGGGGCAGGACCCGGGTCCCCAAACACTTGACAATAACTTGCATATAAGCCTTTAAAATGAGCACTTTTGATTTTTCATGTTCGTGCCCCATAGACTTTAACGGTGTTCGTCTGAATCTTTTGCCTGTTCACAAGTTCTGGTGCGAACTGAACCGGGGGGGGTGTTCGGCTCATCCTTACTTCTCATGCCTTTGCCCATTTCTAAGGAGCCCTGGTCTCACATTGCCATGGATTTTATCACTGATCTCCCACTGTCAGAGAATAATACGGTCATTTGAGTGGTAATCAATTGGTTCTCCAATATGGCTCATTTTGTTCCTCTTCCTGGTCTTCCTTCTGCTCCTGCTCCTTGGTTCCCATTCTTGTTCGAGAAATTTTCCGCCTCCATGGGGTTCCTTCTCATAATGTTTCCGACAGGGGCGTTCAATTTACGTCTCGTTTTTGGAGAGCCTTTTGCAAATCCCTCAGTCCCTCTTGTCTTGGATTTTTCCTCTTCTTACCCCCCTCAATCCAATAGACAGACTGAGAGGGTTAATCAGGAGTTAGAGGTCTTTCTTAGCACCTTAGTTCATCATGACGATTGGTCCTTTCTACTCCCGTGGGCAGAATTCTCTCACAACAATCATGTAAATACCAGTTCGCACCCTTTTTCACAGTTTATGGAAAACAACTTTCAATTCGATTTGGGGTGACGTTCATGATTCCCTCCGGGCAGCTGCTGACAAATTCAAAGGCTTTGCCGTCCACTGCAGGTGTAACCCACCTTCTCTACAGCCAGGGGACAAAGTCTGGCTCTCCTCCAGGAACATCAAGCTCTGAGTTCCTTCTCTGAACTTTGCCCCAGGATTCATTGGTCCGTACACTATGACCTCTAAACGGTTTGTTTCGAACTCCAGATTCCTAAAAGCCTCAAAATCTCTAACTCCTTCCATGTTGCCCTTCTGAAACCTTTAGTCCTCAATAAGTGCTCTCGTCCTCTCCCTACCGCTGCCCCGGTCTCTGAGGATAATCAGGAGTATGAGGTCAGTCAAATTTTCTGGATTCCCGGCTCTGTAGAGGCTATCTTCAGTACCTCATGCATTGGAAAAGGTTTGGTCCTGAGGATAGGTCTTGGATCACTGTATCTGAGGTCTTTGCTCCTCGTCTGTTGAGGAGGTTTCATCTGAAGTTTCTCTTTAAGCCTGGGCCCAGGCAGGGGAGAGGAAGGCCTTGTAAGGGGGGGTACTGTCATGGTTATACAGTAATGTTTGTCTGTCAGCTTACCTCCCCATGTGTTCAGCTTAAGAAGCCAGCCACTCCCACCTGGCTGCTTAAGTAATCTCTCCTCAAAGCACGGCTCCACTCCAGCCCCTATCAGGGAACTCTATATTAACCTGTGCACTGCAAGCCAGCCCTGCTGATCAATATTGTGTGTTTGGTTTCCTGTTTCCTGTTTGCCGTGTGCTCTACGTCTGTCTCTGTTACCAATCTTGGCTTGTTCTTTGACTATCCCTGCCTGCTGGTTACATTGACCTTTGGCATGTTCTTTGTCTATCCTTGTCTGCTAGTTGCCCCGACCTTTGGCTTATCTCCTGACTATCTCTTGTTGTACTGGGCTGCTCCTTCCTCTCTATCCTCCTGTAGCCCACCCATATATATATTCAAACACACACATGCACACACAAACACTACTGTTTCTAATTATTAACTAGCAACCTATTAAAGTGGATGTAAACCCGATTCATGAAATCTGAGTTGGGCACATATACTGTATCTGTAGTATTTTCTTATCTCACTCCAAAGTACTAAGTCCCGTGGCTTTCTCCTGCTCCGTTCCTCTGTTTTCAGCATGATAACGTCTGACAAGTTCTCTGTCAGCTGTGATAAAATCAGAATTTTGTGTTTAGGGAGGTTGTTATAAATAGATTAGCAGAGAGCTGAACTGTTTACAGAACAGCTCTGCAAGTCTCTACCTAATATGAAGTGGGGATGTGTGCCTTCCCACCAATCAGCTGTCTTTGCTGCATGCCCAGACTTCACTTCCAGTGCTTAACAGGAAGAGAAAATCTCTAACACGATGTCGACTTTCTGAAGAATACACTGTATAAAGCTGAAGACAGCAGATATGCATCTAAATGTAGGGAGATTTGTTTAATCTCTGTGTATCTGAGGCTGTCCAATTCCCTGCTTATATGTGAGGGTTTACATCCACTTTAAGTGCCGGTTCACACTTGTGCAATGCGACCCAGTGCGATTGCAATGCGAATTTTGAGTGCGAGTTGGCATTGCATTTTTTGGTTAATACAGCACGATTGAAATGCGAATTGAATGCGTTTACCATTTTTCTTAGGCTCAGATGTGATTTGTGCTCAGGCCAATCAAAAGGCATGCAAAAAATGGGTGTTCACTTCCTGTGCACTTCTTGTTTTTTTGTGGGGAGAGTACTGCCAGTGAGGAGTGTGGTTGTGTTGTGTGGCATGGTGTTGTTTGCAGGATGTTTCATTATATGCCCTGTGGTCATGGCAGCAGTTGTTACTGCTACTGCTGCAGTCCTGATCGAGAAGGACAAAGCCAGGGGGAGGAGGAGGAGACCGATGAGAAGCCGAAGATATTGGGTCCATCCAATAATTTCAAAAAGGGATGTCAGTGAATAGGTTAGTATGTGAGAGGGAGTCTCTCTTTCTACCCCTCATCCTCCCTACCTGTACCCCCTTCTCCTTCCTCTCCTCCTCCCTCTCATCATCATCCTCCTTCCCGCTCTTCTCTCTCTTGCACACTCTCTTACCTTTTTTCCTCCTTTCTCTCCACCTTTATTTTCACTACTCTCATTCTTTGAAAAGAAACAAAATTAAACTTAGATTACAAGAACATTAACTGTAATAAGTCTCTACCTCTCCACCTCATCCTCCCTCTCATCCTTACTCCCTTGCATGCTCATCCTCCCTCTCCCCCCTAATAATTTGGGATTGAATGATACTAAATGGGATTCAGTATCTGGGGGGTCTCATAAATGCTAGAGTTTTCCTCAAAACTAGAGGGATAAGGGTTTGGTGCAATGTTCTGGGCTAAAGGAACGGGAGTAAAAATTTGGGTACAAGGACTACTAAGGGAATACTAAGGGAATTGGTGAAGGAATGGGATTCATTATCTGGGGGGTCTCATAAATGCTAGAGTTTTCCTCAAAACTGGAGGGATAAGGGTTTGGTGCAATGTTCGGGGCTGAAGGAACGGGAGTAAAAATTTGGGTACAAGGACTCTCATGCGTTGGCGTGGATGGATCCTCATTTCGAAGTAGCGGTCTGGCAAGACCTCTTTAAGAAGAGGCACCAAACTTATGGCAAATAATGTATGAGGGCAGCGCTGTGCATCAGTATGTTGACTGATCCCTTAGACAATGTGGAGTAGCTTATGTATATAATCTGGGTCTCCCACCTGTTCTGCTGCCCTGATGCTTCACTTCCTGCAGGAAGTAGATCCTTGCCTTTGCCTTCTGCTGGAAGAGGTGGAAACGTCAGTCTCCTCATACTCTGGCTCCTGTGCAGATGTTAACGACTCATTCAAGCCCTATACCTTTATAGGTGAATCCTCTACATTTGTGCATGCAAATTATGCTTCTTCTTCAACATCAACAGTAGCAGCATGCTCCTCCTCTTCCCAACTTGCTTCTGTGCTGCAATCCAAAACTTTTAACATGTAAGTCTGTTCGTTAATAGGCTACAAACACAAAGTATAAAGATGATAGAAGGAGAAGTGAAGGTGAGGGGGAGACTGAGACTGAGGGGGAGGGGGAGGACGGGTTAATGAGAGAGAGCATACCTCCCAACTTTTTGAGATGGAAATGATTGACACCTATCAGCAAAAGTATGCAGGCATAGGACACACCCCTTGCCACGCCCCCTTAAAGGAGAATTGTACAAAAAAACAAGATTGGTTAAACCCACAAGTGCTTTTTTACCACTACTATTCCTTTATATTGGCTTTTGGAATTTACAAATGCAGCAATTTAGAAATCAGATGAAAGGTTTAGCGCTGGAAAACATGTTTTGATCGATAAAAAGTGCATTTTATATACAACTATATTGATCAAACCAAAATGAGGGACAAATGAGGAGGAAAGAGGGACAGAGTGACATTGCTCCAAATTAGAATATAAGGAGGAGAGTACCATCCAAATAGGTCATAAGAGTTGCCACCATCACTAATATCAAGAGAAGAAAAACTAACCCCTCACAGGATAGGTGGAACTTTAAAGGCAACGAGGTAGTAAAAAAAAACGATTTTATTCATACAAATATACAAAATTACAAGTAGAAAAAGTCTAATACAATTCATTCAAAAAGCAATAAAATAATGTAAAGAGTGAATATACTGATGTAAAATTTGAATGTATATTCGTGTAGTCTTCCACCTGGGCCTACGCGTTTCGGGACTGCCTATAGAGTCCCTTCATCAGGGGCAACTTGTAGGAGGAATTACACTACATAATGAGATATAAATTTAAAATAATTAGAGATCATATGTATTAAACACATTGTCTGCATCATAGACCAATCTGTAACATCAAAAAATATATACAAGAGAGATAACACACATACCCAGGTATATTCAGTACAGGAAGCTCACTGTCAAGGCCTCGGAGGAGAGTACGGACAGAGCGCCACGAGGGTCCAAAAGGAATCTGGCGTATGTCTGGCCCCGCCTTATCCACACTAGTCCCCCCGTGTAGCCCCAGAGGAGCGAGCTCAGTAGGGGCAATACTATCCCAGAGGAATCCCACTCAAAAAAGCACCAAAAGGGGAGTGTCTGAAACAAAGAGAAAAAAGGAAAAAATCCCAGTGGGCTGGTATAGATCTATACATGAAAAAACCTAATCATAATAACCGCCACATCGTAGACGCAGAGACCCATATCCACCATGCGGATCCACGTCCAGACGGGGCGTAGGGGTAAAAAATCCTCTGATACGCCTAGCTTACCCTGGTACTGGTTCATACAGAAAGCCGTTAGGGAGAGTAGACAGAAAATCCCCAGATTCCCGAGGAGGAGCGGAGACCCCTCAATGTACAAAAGCTCCAAGAGGTCACAGAAAATACCGATTTCCCATGAGGGCAAGATCTAAGGTACAAGACAAAAGGACCTAATCATAAAAACAGAAGCAGGAATGCCCTTAAAGTATTGCAATATATAGTATATATTGCATCAAAACTCAATCAAAACTAGGCGGCACAAAAAGCCTATGGCAGATTGCAGTAATACAAAGACAAAGAAAGTAAAGGGCAGCATTACCTTGTTGATCAATGGGCTGTGTAACAGTGCACCATGGAGTTCCGCTCGTCAGATCCGTAGCCGCCGCCGCCGAGCAGGACAATGTCACTGACTCGGCGTTCGGCGGCTTAATATGGGGTAGAGGATGATTAGGCAGCTGAAGCGCTGATTGACGTGCGGACGCCATGACGCCGCTCCATCCAGCGAGAGGAAGAGACAGGAGCCATGGAAACGCATGACGCCGCTCCGTCTGGAGGAGGGAGGGGATAGGAGTCAAAGCAATCCACGGAGGAGCGTCTAAATGACGACATATTCCTGTCATTTCTAATAGAAGTTTAGGAGAGAGGGAGAGAAGCCTCTACAAGTTCCTCATTTGCCAGTGTGATGGGGGGCACATAGCCAGCCTCAGCATCGCGGCCATCATAGAGGGGGAAGATGGAAAAAAAATAAATAAAGTAAGAGGCGGGAAAAATAAAAATAAATATAAATAAAAGAGATTTTTGACACGAGAAAAAACAAGAGGGGTCATTACACCCCCCAGGGTCGACGTGTATAATCCAGGCCTCATGCTCGTTACAATTGGTTACTTAAAGATGCCAAAGGGATGGGGGGGACCCTGAGCCGCCGCTGCACGGCACCCCCCACAGCGAGGCTGTGAGGGGGGTCGTGCAACAACCGCCCACCGACGCAAAAAAGGCGACCGTGTCCACATGTGGGGAACAGCGGCGAAGCCGCTGCTCATCCAACGGGGGCAATAAACGGGCGCCAACAAAAGGCCCCCCAAGGGATAAAAATCCCGGGAGGCCCCCGTGCGCCGGGCGGGACAAAGAGGGGCCAGTACACTGTGATCAAAGATACTCACCAAAGGAGACCGACAGGGAGCCTCAATAACTGACAGTATGCCTGCAAATACAAGGCTACATAAAGGAAACAGATGTATGCCTAAACAGGGGTGGCCTAACATGACATGATATCCATAATCGGCCAGACACAGAACATCCAAGCACCACCGTAAGAATAAGTCATGAAATAAGGTAGCAGAGAAACCACAATACCAATGGAATTTCAAAGTGGAGAGTTTATAAATCCTTCTCACACACCCCAGAAGAGAAACCCTCTAGAAAGGGTCTGTAACTAAAATGATCGTTTAGCCCGGGGTGTGAGGTGGCAGCAAGGTCCACAATCCAGCGGGCTTCCCGCTGTAGAAGGGCCTTGTTCCAATCCCCACCCCTCGGGCTAGGATGGACTCTATCCAAAATGAGAAAATAGATATTGGGAAAATTACCATGATGTTCATTAGCCACATGTCTCCCTAAAGGAAGGTCGGGATTAGCTTTTCTCATAGCAGTAATGTGACGTGAGGCTCGCAAAGAAAATTTTTGTTTAGTCTTGCCTACATAAAATTGTCGGCATTGGCAGACTAAAAGGTATACCACACCCTCAGTCTTACAGTTCGAGAAATGACATGGTCTATATGGGCGCCCATTTGGAAGAACAACATTCTGACTAGTATTCATAAATCTGCAGATGGAACATCCCCCACAGGTGAACGTCCCAAATCTCTTGCAGGGATCACCACGTGATTCGCCGACAAATTCGCGGTGTACCAGATGGTCACACAGGGAACTTGTGCGTCGGTAGGTGACTGCAGGTAATGCGGATAAATGTGGGCGTAGAGTGGGGTCAGAGTATAGTATATGCCAGTGTTTGTTGAGAATTGATTTAACAGACTCATGTTGGTTGCTAAACCTCATAATCATCCTAGTGGGAGGGTCCGTTTCTGTTTTCTTTTTATGGCTAAATAGCAATTCCCGTCGAGTTCTTTTATTTGCACGTTTATATGCTTTTTTCAGGAGAGAACGGGAATAGCCCCTCGCAAGAAGCCTATCTCTAAGTGCGGCCGCTTCAATTAAGTATGTATTTTGATCAGAGCAATTCCGCCTCAGCCTCAAATATTGGCTGTAAGGGATTGCGCGGAGTAATGGTTGGGGGTGAGAGCTAGAGGCATGTAAAATGGTGTTGCCTGCGGTAGGTTTCCGAAAAAGGCCACTGGAGAGGGTCCCGTCTGGGTTCTTACTAATAGTGGTATCCAGGAAAGTAACATTGTTTTGACTATGAGTGACAGTAAACTTTAAATTAAAGGTATTGCGTTGCATGAGAGTGATGCATTCGTTCAATTCCTTTTCAGAGCCCTCCCACAACACCAAAATGTCGTCTATATAGCGGTACTACGCCGCTATATATTGGGTGTGGGATTTGAAAGACTCGTCAGAGAGGAATGACTGCTCCCATTCCCCCAGGTACAGGTTGGCGTAGGACGGGGCACAGGAGGTCCCCATCGCGACGCCCTGTACCTGGAGGAAATGGGAGCCATCAAAAGAAAAGATGTTGTGATAAAGAATGAATTCTAGGGCCATAATAACAAATTTGCATAATTTTTTATCATCTCTGTGGGTTTGAGCGATGACATGTCTGATCACGGCCAGTCCCTAGTGGTGGGGGATAGAGCTATACAGCGCCTCCACGTCAATCGCCACCAACAGGGACTGAGGTGAGACGTGTAGGCCCTCTAGAGATTGTAGCAGGTGGATAGTGTCGTGCACGTATGAAGGCAGATTTTGAACAAACGGTTTAAGATGGGCGTCTACAAAGAGGCTAAGATGTTCGGTGATGGCCCCGTTCCCAGACACTATGGGTCTCCCTGGGGGTGTCTGACAGTTTTTATGGACTTTGGGTAGACAATAGAAGGTTGGGATTCTGGGAAACTTGTCGTCATTTAGACGCTCCTCCGTGGATTGCTTTGACTCCTATCCCCTCCCTCCTCCAGACAGAGCGGCGTCATGCATTGCCATGGCTCCTGTCTCTTCCTTTCGCTGGATGGAGCGGCGTCACGGCGTCCGCACGTCAATCAGCGCTTCAGCTGCCTAATCATCCTCTACCCCATATTAAGCCGCCGAACGCCGAGTCAGTGACATTGTCCTGCTCGGCGGCGGCGGCTACGGATCTGACGAGCGGAACTCCATGGTGCACTGTTACACAGCCCATTGATCAACAAGGTAATGCTGCCCTTTACTTTCTTTGTCTTTGTATTACTGCAATCTGCCATAGGCTTTTTGTGCCGCCTGGTTTTGATTGAGTTTTGATGCAATATATACTATATATTGCAATACTTTAAGGGCATTCCTGCTTCTGTTTTTATGATTAGGTCCTTTTGTCTTGTACCTTAGATCTTGCCCTCATGGGAAATCGGTATTTTCTGTGACCTCTTGGAGCTGTTGTACATTGAGGGGTCTCCGCTCCTCCTCGGGAATCTGGGGATTTTCTGTCTACTCTCCCTAACGGCTTTCTGTATGAACCAGTACCAGGGTAAGCTAGGCGTATCAGAGGATTTTTTTACCCCTACGCCCCGTCTGGACTGGATCCACATGGTGGATATGGAGCTCTGCGTCCACGATGTGGCGGTTATTATGATTAGGTTTTTTCATGTATAGATCTATACCAGCCCACTGGGATTTTTTCCTTTTTTCTCTTTGTTTCAGACACTCCCCTTTTGGTGCTTTTTTGAGTGGGATTCCTCTGGGATAGTATTGCCCCTACTGAGCTCGCTCCTCTGGGGCTACACGGGGGGACTAGTGTGGATAAGGCGGGGCCAGACATACGCCCGATTCCTTTTGGACCCTCGTGGCGCTCTGTCCGTACTCTCCTCTGAGGCCTTGACAGTGAGCTTCCTGTACTGAATATACCTGGGTATGTGTGTTATCTCTCTTGTATATATTTTTTGATGTTACAGATTGGTCTATGATGCAGACAATGTGTTTAATACATATGATCTCTAATTATTTTAAATTTATATCTCATTATGTAGTGTAATTCCTCCTACAAGTTGCCCCTGATGAAGGGACTCTATAGGCAGTCCCGAAACGCGTAGGCCCAGGTGGAAGACTACACGAATATACATTCGAATTTTACATCAGTATATTCACTCTTTACATTATTTTATTGCTTTTTGAATGAACTGTATTAGACTTTTTCTACTTGTAATTTTGTATATTTGTATGAATAAAATCGTTTTTTTTTACTACCTCGTTGCCTTTAAAGTCCCACCTATCCTGTGAGGGGTTAGTTTTTCTTCTCTTGCTCCAAATTAGGGACAGTACCTCGAAATCAGGAACAGTTGGGAGCTATGAGAGAGGGAGTGAGAGAGTGACAGAATATTGTACAATACCTTACTTCCTCAATTCTAGAACAGGCAGAAAATTAAGGTATCTGGCGAAGGCATAGGGACGCTTTGGGGGGGGGGGGTACCAGATCAACTTATTGCTTCACGCTTCAGTCTCTGGTGTCTTTGCAGTGTGTCCTTTAGGCTACGCCACCTTGTATGTGTGAGTAATTGACTAATTAATTTTCTATTTTTTATTTCAGGTACCTTGCAACTGGAATACATCTGCCAGCTTGCATTATGAATTTAATTTGGGAAAATCCACCATGAGCTCAATTGTGCGGGACACCTGTATCGCCATCTGGGAGGTCCTAAAAGATGTGGGGATGAGAAAACCAACAAAAGAGGAATAGGTCACTATAGCAGAGCTGTTTTGGGAGTGCTGCAACTTCCCTAAGGCCCCTTTCACACTTAGGCCCCTTTCACACTTATACGACTTGTCCCACGATTTTGTACTGCAAAATCGTATGACAAGTCATTCTCCATGATTTTCAATGACTACCATTCATATTGGCACGACTTTAAGTCGTGCCGACTTGAAAGTAGTCCCTGCACTACTTTGGTCCAACTTCTATGCGAGTTGTACTCCATAGACCTCAATGTTAAACCCTGAAGTAGCATGCAAGTCGTGCCTGAATAATATAGACACGTCTTCAGTACGACTTTGTAAGCACAAGCCTGGCCTCGCTATTCGGGAAAGGAAAACTTTTCTTTCCTTTCCCGATGAGCGACAGGCAGTGCTGACAGCTGTCTGGTATGAATCCAGAGGGGGGACGCCGCGCCAGGTTTTAAATAAAAAAACCGGCGTGGGTTCCCCCCCCCCGGGGCATACCAGGCCCTCAGGTCTGGTATGGATTGTAAGGGGAACCCCCTACGCCAAAAAATCAGCGTGGGGGTCCCCCCAAAATCCATACCAGACCCTTATCAGAGCACGCAGCCCGGCCGGTCAGGAATGGGGGTGGGGACGAGCTGGCGGCCCCCCCCCTCCTGGACCGTACCAGGCCGCATGCCCTCAACATGGGGGGTGGGTGCTTTGGGGCATGGGGGGCGCAGTGCGGCCCCCCCACCCCAAAGCACCTTGTCCCCATGTTGATGAGGACAAGGGCCTCTTCCCGACAACCCTGGTCGTTGGTTGTCGGGGTCTGCGGGCGGGGGGCTTATCGGAATCTGGGAGCCCCCTTTAATAAGGGGGCCCCCAGATCCCGGCCCCCCACCCTATGTGAATGAGTATGGGGTACATGGTACCCCTACCCATTCACCTAGGGAAAAAAGCGTCAATAAAAAACACAGTACACAGGTTTTTAAAATAATTTATTAGGCAGCTCCGGGATCTTCTTCCGACTTCGGGGGTCCTCTTCCGACTTCGGGGGTCTCTCCGCCGTCTCCTCCCGGTGTCCGCATCTTCTGCCGGCTCCTCCGCTATCTTCTGCAGCTCAATTGCTAGCGGTGGTCCGGACTTCTGCCTTCTTCGTTTCTTCCAGAGATGTTGACACGACGCTCTCTCCAGCCAGAATGGTCTCTGTGCGCTCCGCAAGGGACTTATATAGGCGGTGACCCCGCCCCCTTATGCCGTCACAGTCCCTGGGCATGCTGGGTCTGTGACGTTTTAGGAAGCGTGGTCACCGGGTGATGACCACGCCCCCTTATGACGGCACAGTCCCAGCATGCCCCGGGACAGTGACCTCATAAGGGGGCGGGGCCACCGCCTATATAAGTCCCTTGCGGAGCGCACAGAGACCATTCTGGCTGGAGAGAGCGTCGTGTCAACATCTCTGGAAGAAAAGAAGAAGGCAGAAGTCCGGACCACCGCTAGCAATTGAGCTGCAGAAGATAGCGGAGGAGCCGGCAGAAGATGCGGACACCGGGAGGAGACGGCGGAGAGACCCCCGAAGTCGGAAGAAGATCCCGGAGCTGCCTAATAAATTATTTTAAAAACCTGTGTACTGTGTTTTTTATTGACGCTTTTTTCCCTAGGTGAATGGGTAGGGGTACCATGTACCCCATACTCATTCACATAGGGTGGGGGGCTGGGATCTGGGGGCCCCCTTATTAAAGGGGGCTCCCAAATTCCGATAAGCCCCCCGCCCGCAGACCCCGACAACCAACGGCCAGGGTTGTCGGGAAGAGGCCCTTGTCCTCATCAACATGGGGACAAGGTGCTTTGGGGTGGGGGGGCCGCACTGCGCCCCCCATGCCCCAAAGCACCCACCCCCCATGTTGAGGGCATGCGGCCTGGTACGGTCCAGGAGGGGGGGGCGCTAGCTCATCCCCACCCCCATTCCTGACCGGCCGGGCTGCGTGCTCGGATAAGGGTCTGGTATGGATTTTGGGGGGACCCCCACGCCGATTTTTCGGCGTAGGGGGTTCCCCTTACAATCCATACCAGACCTAAGGGCCTGGTATGCCCCCAGGGGGAGGAACCCACGCCGTTTTTTTCATTTAAAACTTGGCATGGAGTTCCCCCTTATGATTCATACCAACTACTGCATGTTTTCATTTGTTAATGCCAAAAACGTGGCAAAGTAGTACTGCTCCCAAATCGCGGTAAAATCGCGGCAAATCGCGGTAAAATCGCGGCAAAATCGCGGCCGCGAAATCGCGGTAAAATCGTGCGACTTTGAAGTCGTATAAGTGTGAAAGGGGCCTAAGCGGTAAAGCGCCGCTAGTGTTAGTGGCGATTTACCGTCGTTTTAGCAGCACTTTTCGGCCGCTATCTGGGCGCTTTTAACGGGAAAGGGTTAAAAGTGCCCCTGTTGCAGCGCTGCAGAAGCGCTTTGCAGGTGCTTCGGCAGTGCAGCCCATTCATTTAAATGGGCAGGGTGTTTTGGGAGCGGTGTATACACCACTCCTAAACCGCCCCAAAGCTGCTGCCTGCAGGACTTTTCAGAACATCCTGCAAGTGCACCACCCCGTGTGAAAAGTCAAACTAAAATGAATGAGGAGGCGGTTTTAAGGTGTTAGTTAGAGGCTATTTCTAGTGCTAAAACGCCTGAAAACCGCCTCAGTGTGAAAGCAGCCTAACTGTGTCGGTGCCATAGACAATATGGAATATGATATGGAAGGCATAGAGTAGACCAGCACCAGGGGCAACAACAGGGAGGATTTTACAGACTACTTTGTGAGTCCTGCCAGTCAGGTGACATGGCAGCTTGATGCCATTCAATAAAGAGAAACAACATCTATTTTGCTGTCAATGCTGAATGGTTTATTATCTGTACTTTTTAAAAATAAATACGCTAATGTTTTATTGTTCAACAGTGCGTAATGTATCTTTTGCGCTTTTTGAACACGTCCAAATACTGAGCATGCATTACCATTCCATAACATTACATTGCCCCTTACATTGGTGGTCAGTGGGATGAATGCCCCTTACATTGGTGGTCAGTGGGATGAATGCCCCTAATGCCACAATCAGACATTTCGACCACAAAATCCATGTTTTTTTCGGACGGATGTTGGCTCAAACTTGTCTTGCATACACACGGTCACACAAAGTTGGTTGGAAATTGTGAACGTCAAGAACGTGGTGACATACAACACGTACGACGAGCCGAGAAAAATTAAGTTCAATAGCCAGTGCGGCTCTTCTGCTTGATTCTGAGCATGCGTGGCACTTTGTGCGTCAGAACTGTGTACACACGATCGGAATTTCCGACAACGGATTTTGTTGTCGGAAAATTTGAGATTCAGATCTCAAATTTTGTGTGACGAAAATTCCTATAAAAAATGTGTGATGGAGCCTACACACCGTCAGAATTTCCGACAAAGGGCTCCCATCAAACATTTTCCATCGGAAAATCCGACCGTGTGTACGGGGCATTACAGTGGTGGTCAGTGGGATGAATGCCCCTTACAGTGGTGGTCAGTGGGATGAATGCCCCTTACATTGGTGGTCAGTGGTATGAATGCCTCTTACATTGGTGGTCAGTGGGATGAATGCAGCTTGTAGTACCAAGTGTTTTTTCTGCTCAATCTCTGCTGCTCCTGGACGTAAAGGCATTGGCTTTTTTTTCTTGCCTCTAAAAGCTCCAGACTGCTAAAAGCCTATGTGTGTATGGACACATAGGCTAACATGAGGGGGAGTTTAGAGGCAGAGGAATAAAATGCCAGCTGCCCCAGGAGTAGCTGTAGGCATGGGGCCTAATGTGCAAAGTAATATTTGAGGCTATGATACTGCCTCGACCGCTTGCCAACCCGCCTCAGTACATATACTGCGGCGGGGTGGCCCGTATAGGCACCATAATGTACATAACAGTCCCACTATAAGTAGCTGATCACCAACATTACTAGTATGCAGTGGCGACTGGTGTCTTTTTTTTTTTTTTTTTGGTGGGGCGGCAAACAACTAACCCCCCTCGGTCAGTTGGCGGCACACCTACCCCTGCTTCCCCCCGGTCGCTGTCGGTCGGGTCACCCTCACAACCACCCCCGGGGTCGCTCAGTCATCCAGGCACTTACCCCATCTAGGTTGCGGGCGGGCTGCGCTCCTACGGGCGACAGGCAACAGGTGACAGGCAACAGCTCTTCCTCCTCTGCATCACGGTGGCTTCCGCTGTGCATCTCCTCCCTCCTCCTCCTAGGCATCCAATAGGATCACCTGTTCTTTCAGCCAATCGGGTGATGGGTCTCCCACTTCCTGATTGGCCGGGTGGAGGATCAGTGTGACAATAGCGAATATTCATTTGCTATTATCACACAACTGGGAGGGCTCAGAGCACAGTGCTCCCACTGCTGTCAAAAGCCAATCAGGAGTGCAAGTCCCCGGAGAGCCAAGACTCTCGTGGACATCGCTAAATCGAGAGGGGGCTCAGGTTAGTATTGGGAGCTGGAGGGGCTGCTGCACACAAAAGGTTTTTTTGCATGAAGGTAAAAAACCTTGTGCCTTTACAACCACTTTCATTTATAATTTTATAGCAATCAAAAAGAGAAGGATTCAGCCGTTCCCAGGCCGCTAGGCCTTGTTCATGTAGCAATGTGGACTACAATTGCAAAGTACGGCAATCCTCCAGTGTCTTTATGCACTGCATGTCCCTTATTGCCCAGTTCTATTAAATGACATCATATTTGTGAGTCCAGTCAAGTGAACTATGGGATGGGTAACTATTCTGCCTGTCCATGCATCTGGACCACATATCCCAGAGATCTTTGCTACCATTAGAGGGATTGCTGGGAGGAACTATAAAAGAAGCCAGAGACCAGCCTGTCGCTCGCTTCCTCTTGGGCCTCACATGAGACGTACCTCTCTGTGCGGAGAGAGAGAAATCCCAGCCTACCAAGTGGTGCAACATCTGCCCACCCGCGCCAGAAGTGTTTAGCTCTGCGGCTTGCCATCAGACATGCTTACCGCACCAGTCCAGTGACCAGCCAGTCGGTGTGTGAAGCTGCAAAAGAAAGATCAAAGCGCCTGATTCACTGTAGAAGCATCGCTACGCCAGAAGCTGTTCGGAAGACATTACATCTAACTGGTTATCGGTAAGAGGGCTAATCGCCTATCTTTTATATGCATTCCAGTCACGGTATCACTGGGACACGTTGCATCAGACACATCCACTTTACGAACACTTTCCTGAAATTAGCTGCATGCAGTGTTTAAATGCTTTAACTTTACTTTCAAAAAGGAACCTAGTACATCTCCCTACACCTAATTGGATCACAAATAACGAGCTCCAACATACCGGTGAAGAACATCAGATCTGCAACGAGAACATTAAAGTTAGAGTTACACACCAAGGGCCCTTGTACTATCACCTCTAGGCCTGAGCTTTCATTACTAGAGCCTTTGTAGTTCCATCAGGTAACCTCTTTTAGTAAGCCAGTCTAGGTTGGTTAAATTCAGTGTTTTAACATGCTGCATATCTGTTATTACCTTGTTTTGACTTTTGGAGGAATTATTTTGTTGAGCTGGCACTGTCGGCTAAAAGCTCAGCAGATTTATTCTCTCCTTGTTGTGTACCTCCCTTTTCAGTTGATTCAAGTAAATACTATCAAAATCTAAATACACCAAGTTGTCTGATTGATTACTTTGCAGCGGCACCAGGATGTCTGAACCCAGAGTGTCAGGTGGGTTGGAATGTTCACCAGGTGATAGCAGTGCAGATGAGCAGGTAATTCCAAGCAGTCCCCTAGGGGGCAGTGCTACATTCACATGGGCATACTACAGCATAAAATTGTGCAAGGGCCATGTTTGCTCACTTGGGGATGTACAGGTGTTCCATGCATCCCTGTGCAGGCAGTCCCATATATGTCAAATGGCACAGTGGCTACACGGACAAAGCTGCTGCTCCAAATTTGACAGATATGCGGGTGCATGGCCTCAAATGCAGATAGTGTGTGTTCTGGGTCATACACCCACATGGCTTTCAAATCAGGAGCAGCGGCTGTGTCCCGATTGACATGAATGGAACATGGGGATGCATGGAACACCGATGCAGCCCTGTGCAGGCAAACAGCGCCCTTGCATGGGTGTGCGCTATAGTACGCCCATGTGAATGAGGCCTTACATGCTGCATTACGTACACTATGAACCCTATTTCTTGCTTAAAGACTGTACCTAGAGATGACATCTTGGTACGCATTATGTGCCATTCCATCCAGGTGAAGTGGATTTTGAAGCAAACTGCAATGATTAAAGCAATCTGTCTCTCGTAGCAAGTAGGTTCCTCAAAATTGTATTGATAGCCTTCCGTGATATGATGACAATGGCCTGTGAGCGGGGCTCAGCGGTCAATGCCCAATGGGAAAAAGAACCCACATGAGAGACCAGGAGTTGCGGCAAAGTATTTTAACATGAAGGTATTGTGGAAGTATAACAGTGGCTGCATACACATCCACCTTGGGCCGGAGCACTTACAATGAACAGCACAGCAGATATCCATACACCAGGTTGACACCTGACAGCATCCGACAGAGGAGGTAGTTGGAAGGCAGACAAGGGGTACCTGAACCAGTGAGGTTACTATCCAGAGCACAATGTCAGTCCCTAGTCTGTCCCTCCTCCACAGAAACCTGTTCCTAAGCTAAACAAGCTGTCCCTAGCCAGCAGGGGTTCTGTCCCTGACCTAACCACTCACAAAATGTGCATCAATCAAAGAGGAAGAGTGCTATTTATTAGCACTGCCCACACGAAAGATGGCTGCAGGGGTTAGCCAGGGCAGCAGCATCCAATCTGACACTGGCAACTTTGATGAAACTTAGGAAGGCCTCAGAGGAACATGCATTCCCATTTATCCTCCACACCCTCCTGTACCAGATGTCAAACTACACCTGCCTACAGGCTCTGTAATCTGTGATTACTAAGAAATATGTATATAAACAAAAGGCACTGTTGAAAATGCTGAGTGAGATTTGTTCTGGTTATGTTTTTATTTTTTTGTAGCTCCACCCCAAAGGAGCCGCTGGATGATTGGATTCCTTGGTTCCTAGTGATAACTAGGCATGAGCTTCGTATTCGAGTCGAACCCATGTTCGACTCGAACATCGTGTGTTCGGTCATTTGCCGAATTACGAACGTTATGGGCCGTTCGCGCCAAATTCAAGTGGCGCGTCATGGCCCATAATTCACTGCGGTATCGCAGTGCATTGCTAGCTGATGATTGGCTAAGCATGCACTATGACCCGCATGCTTGGCCAATCACAGCGCCGTCTGAACAGAGAGCCATAATTGGCCTAAGCCAAGGAGGCCTTGGCCAATTATGGCTCAGGGGGTTTAGTACACGCCCCACACTATATAAGGCCGCCTGCACGGCGGCCCTGTGTAGTGTGTTCCAGCGTTCAGAGATTGATTGATTTAAGTTAGAGTAGGCAGGTCTAGTCAGTTAGCTGCAGTTACAGTGTATTGTGTGTATATATATATATATATATATATATATATATATATATATATATATATATATATATATACACTGTATTCAGTTTAGCTAGATCCTGTTCTTCTCTTCCTAATATACTGACAGGCAGGCAGGTGTTTTTACAGTATTTCCAGCTACTGTACTGTGTACCCTGCACAGTCTGACCTACAGTATAGCAACCTGCAGCCAGGTGCTTGTGTAGGCTCATTGAAGTATTTCCAGCTACTGTACTGTGTACCCTGCACAGTCTGACCTACAGAATAGCAACCTGCAGCCAGGTGCTTGTGTAGGCTCATAGAAGTATTTCCAGCTACTGTACTGTTTACCCTGCACAGTCTGACCTACAGTATAGCAACCTGCAGCCAGGTGCTTGTGTAGGCTCATTGAAGTATTTCCAGCTACTGTACTGTGTACCCTGCACAGTCTGACTTACAGTATAGCAACCTGCAGCCAGGTGCTTGTGTAGGCTCATTGAAGTATTTCCAGCTACTGTACTGTGTACCCTGCACAGTCTCACCTACAGTATAGCAACCTGCAGCCAGGTGCTTGTGTAGGCTCATTAAAGTATTTCCAGGTACTGTACTGTGTACCCTGCACAGTCTCACATACAGTATAGCAACCTGCAGCCAGGTGCTTGTGTAGGCTCATTGAAGTATTTCCAGCTACTGTACTGTGTACCCTGCACAGTCTCACCTACAGTAAAGCTACCTGGAGCCAGGTGCTTGTGTAGGCTCTTGACGTATTTCCAGTTACTGTAATGTGTACCCTGCACAGTTGCACCTACAGTATAGCTACCTGAAGACAAGTGCAGGGGTTATTATACTAATAATACTACAGGCAGGCAGTTGATTCTGCTAGCTGCAGTATAGAATGCCGTACAGCCACGCCCCAACATGTTTCGCCAGCTGACCATCATTGCTATTGCAATCCCTTGAGAAAGTCTGTATGACGAAACATGTTGGGGCGTGGCTGTACGGCATTCTAACAACAGCAGTGAGTTACGTAGGAGACGCTGGGTCTCATCTCTGAGCTTGAACAGAGGATCCCTGCGGGAGCTAGATGATAGTCAGCTGGTGGGGTGAGAGCCTGCTTATCCGCTGATCTTGGGTCTGCCGCGACCGTGTTTGCATTGGTGCTGGGAGTTTACACAGAAGGATTGAGGAAATTGAATTGCTGTGTTGGTTTTGGCTTGATTTTACAAGTGTGCAATGTGAGTGTAATGATTGAAGGTTTTCTAGTGCAATAAATGTGGTGTTTTTTACGATATCACACTATGTGCGCATTCTTTTATCCACATATGGAATAACATCACACCGTGTTGGATGGGACGGGAAGCTTGAGTACACTGGACACAGTGCTTTATGCTTTTTTTGCCAAAACACGAGAGTGTGAGGCAAATTTATCCGGTGAGTTTTGAATCCAGGGGGAGAGGAATCACTGGCACGCTTGATGTGGTGACGCTTTCATAAAGAGCACAGCTATTCACGGTGTCTTCACCTATGGACATTTTCACGGATATTCTTTCCTTTTATTTGATGGACTTTTTGATTTATTAATTTCACTTCTATATATATTTGGGTGATTCAGATCACTACACTACTTAAGTGACTGTTTTTATATATCCTAACGGATTTTGCTGTTTAAACTGTGCAGCTTGTATATTGATACACAATATAGCTATATGCTTGGTATACTGTATACATGCAAATATGGTTTTTCACGCATTCATGAATATTGTTTAGGTTTGTTTATTCACTTGCAATACTGAGAATAGCGCCGCTTATATTGATTTATTTTGGGGATCACATATCAATATAGATTATTATTTGCAACATATGTCTCAAGCGTATCTCGCGTGGCCAAAACATCTCCCGCTTGGGCACCACATGCTTGACCAGACATATGTTGACCTGCCAGTTCGCTGGAAAGTGTATATAAAAGACCCACACCAAAGAAGAAAGAGGAGCTCTCCTTGCTCCTCATCAGCTGGGATTTCCAACCCCACTATACCCTCAGTCCTCTCTGAGACCTGCACTGAGAGGAATGAAGGTGTAGAATTAGGTGTGTCACAGCCAAGTACTGGCGGGCAATCTGCTATTGGTACACCGACGTCAGCTTGTACCAGGCAAATTTCCCTGCCCCAGCTGCTGCACCTCAGAAAGAAGTTCGCTCTCAGCCATCCACATGCCCAGCGGTTGAATGCTAGCTTGGCAAAATTGCTAGCACTTCAACTGCTACCTTTTCAGTTGGTAGACTCTGCCCCCTTCCGTGAGTTTGTGGAATGTGCGGTTCCTCAGTGGCATGTTCCCAAACACCAATTTTTCTCACGGAAGGTGATTCCGGCTCTCTACCGGCATGTGGAAGGCAATGTCTTGGCCTCGCTGGACAGGGCGGTCAGCGGTAAGGTGCATATTACTGCTGACTCATGGTCCAGCAGGCATGGACAGGGACGTTACCTAAGTTTCACGGCGCATTTGGTGACTCTGCTGGCAGCTGGGAAGGATGTAGGACAAGGTGCAGTAGTGTTGGAGGTTGTTCCGCCACCACGCCTCCAAAATGCCACTACTGGTGATTCTGACACACCTCTCTCCTCCACCCTCTCCTCTTCTTCTTCCTTCATGGCCTCTTCCTGTGCTTTGTCCTCAGAACCAGCGGTGCTCCGTAGGCGTTCAAGGGGCTACGCAAGTACGCAGGCCAAAAGAGGCCATGCGGTGCTTGAGCTGGTGTGCTTGGGGAACAGGAGCCACACTGGGGCAGAGGTTCTGTCAGCTCTGCAGGGGCACTGTCCTGTCACCATTTGAGGAGGCCACGAGGATGGTGAGCAGTGACAGTGCATGCATCAGTGACACTGTCCCCCTTGTCCACCTGTTGGAGCACACGCTGCGTGGAATAATGGACAGGGCACTTGAGGCAGAACAGAGGCAAGAAGAGGAGGACTTCCTTAGCTCTCAAGGCCCCCTTTATCTGGACAGTGTTCCTGCATGCCCACCAATCACACAGGAAGAGGACGAGGAGGAGGAGGAGGATTGTGTCAGCATGGAGGTGAAGTCTGGCACTCAGCATCAGCAGAAGTCTTTAAGGGATCATTTACAGTCCCAAGAAACCCATGGACTTGTACGTGGCTGGGAGGAGGTGGCTGCGGATCATGTCGTCCTTAGTGACCCAGAGGACTCCGGATCGAATGCCTCAGCAAACCTACGCTGCATGGCCTCCCTGATCCTGCAAAGCCTGCGGAAGGATCCTCATATTCATGGTATCAAGGAGAGGGATCAATACTGGCTGGCACCCCTCCTTGATCCACGTTACAAGGGTAAGGTTGCGGACCTTATCTTGCCGTCGCAGAGGGAGCAGAGGATGAAACATCTTCGGGAGGCCTTGCAGAAAGGTCTGTGCAACGCGTTCCCAGAGACTGGGAGGTTACAAACTCCTGTTACTGGACAACGTGTTGCTGAGGCTTCGGTCAGTCAAAGAAGGAGCGGTGGAGAAGGTGGCCGTCTGACCGATGCGTTCAGACAATTTTTTAGTCAGCAGCCCCAAGGTATGATCAGTTCCAGCAACCATCGCCAGCATCTGTTTTACATGGTGCAGGAATACCTAGGGGCAAGATCTGACTTGGACACCTTTCCCACCGAAAATCCTCTGGGTTACTGGGTCTTGAGGATGGATCACTAGCCAGAGCTTGCACAGTATGCAATTGAGCTACTGGCCTGTCCTGCATCCAGCGTTCTTTCAGGACCCACATTCAGTGCTGCTGGAGGCTTTGTAACCGATCACAGGGTGCATCTGTCCACCGACTCGGTCGATCGACTGACCTTCATAAAAATGAATCAGTCTTGGATCACCACCAGCTACCAAGCACCTGATGCTGATGTAACCGAATAATTTTTTTTGAAATCTCAGATCCCTTCAAAGACTGCCTATGCTGATGCTGAGTGACTATCCCTGATTAATTATCCTCTTCCTCCTCAATGATCACGCTGATAGCTTGTAAGAACATTTTTGGTTCTGGGCGCCACCACCATTGCCTAAGGCCCAATTTTTCAGCCCCTGTTTAACGTGTAATTACAATTTTTAATGCAATTCTTTGCAGCAGGGCTAGTTCCTGCGCTCCAACTAGAGTATCTGTGAGGGGTTGCAGTGTTGTGGCACCAGCACCAGTGCCTAAGGCCTGATTTTTCAGCCCCTGTTTAACAGGGGCATGTAATTACAATTTTTGATGCAATTCTTTGCAGCAGGGCTAGTTCCTGCGCTCCAACTAGAGTATCTGTGAGGGGTGTGTTGTGGCACCAGCACCAGTGCCTAAGGCCCAATTTTTCTGCCCCTGTTTAACAGGGACATGTAATTAGAATTCTTGATCTAATATTTCACAGCAGGGCCCGTTTCTGCGCCCACCAAGAGTAACTGTGAGGACTTACAGTGTTGTGGCACCAGCACCACCACCACCAAAGGCCCATTTTTTCTGGCCCTGTTCAACAGGGGCATGTAATTACAATTCTTGATCTAATATTTCACAGCAGGGCCCTGTGAGGGCTTACAGTGTTGTGGTAACACCAACACCTTATGCCGCGTACACACGAGCGGACTTTACGGCATACTTTGCCTGGCGGACTTTTCGATGGACTTTACGACGGACTTTCTGAATGAACGGACTTGCCTACACACGATCAACCAAAGTCCGACGGATTCGTACGTGATGACGTACGACCGGACTAAAACAAGGAAGTTCATAGCCAGTAGCCAATAGCTGCCCTAGCGTGGGTTTTTGTCCGTCGGACTAGCATACAGACGAGCGGACTTTTCGACCGGACTCGAGTCTGTCGGACAGATTTGAAACATGTTTCCAATCTAAGTCCGTCAAATCCGGTACGCCGGACCAAGTAAAGTCCGATCGTGTGTACGCGGCATAAGGCCCCAATTTCTATGAGTATATAGGGCAGGCCCCTACTTTCAAACATCCAACTTACAAACGACTCCTACTTGCAAACGGAAGGAGACAACAGGAAGTGAGATGAAATTTACCCCTAGGAAGGGAAATTCTCTCCTGTAAGAGTTAATATGGGAAAAACATTTCTCCTTTCCACTGATGCTTTATCACCAATCCTTAATTCACTAAAACCCCCAAATTTTCAAAACACATTTGTCATTGGGACAAAAAGTGAGGTGAAATCTTCTGAAGAGGAGCACAGACAGCAAAACAAATGTCACAGGGGTGATAACCCTTCCCTATGTAGCGGGCACCTACTTTTAGGTAGGTGACCCTTTTTTGCTAGCTTTCTATGTCAGGTAAATTTAGACAGGCTTGTGCTATTACAGCAGGCCTGTTGTTGTCAATTTCCATTTGAGTGGCAGGTAGTTGATGTGATAGTCTGGACCAATCATTGATTTGCTTGGTAATGCCCGGGACTCTCATATAAAAGCGGGGTCACATGGTGTCTGGGGGGAGTTCGAGTCCAGTGCTGCTCTGAGGAGCGAGAGAGCCAGCCTGGTTCCCGGAGGGGAAGGTGGAGGTTGTTGTTGTCAATTTCCATTTGAGTGGCAGGTAGTTGATGTGATAGTCTGGACCAATCATTGATTTGCTTGGTAATGCCCGGGACTCTCATATAAAAGCGGGGTCACATGGTGTCTGGGGGGAGTTCGAGTCCAGTGCTGCTCTGAGGAGCGAGAGAGCCAGCCTGGTTCCCGGAGGGGAAGGTGGAGGTTGTTGCTGTCAATTTCCATTTGAGTGGCAGGTAGTTGATGTGATAGTCTGGACCAATCATTGATTTGCTTGGTAATGCCCGGGACTCTCATATAAAAGCGGGGTCACATGGTGTCTGGGGGGAGTTCGAGTCCAGTGCTGCTCTGAGGAGCGAAAGAGCCAGCCTGGTTCCCGGAGGGGAAGGTGGAGGTTTTTCCCCTCCGGGGAGCCAACGGAGCTTCACCTTTGCGAGAAGGGTGAAGAACCGGTCCTCATGGAGGAACAGATGACATCTTACAGCATGTAGTCGCTGATGTCGTTGGCCACCCCTGCGGGGAGGGGAGCGGGCCACAAAGGAGAAGAGGAAGTAAGAATCATTGCGGGAGAAGTAGAGACAAGCAGAAGGAAACTGGGTGATCGATCGTTTAGGAGCGACACACGGGCTATTGATCAAGTGAGTGAAAAGCCCAAGGGAGGGGTACTGTCCAGAGGCTGAGGGATGTTGGTACGCAAGTCAGCAAGACAGGTGGTTGTGGCCTGTGACTTTGGGTTCAGCATTGCCCCGGGATTCCAATCAGTCAAGCGGGAAAGGTCATTCAGAGTGACTCTTCTTTAGATCAACTTGGAAGTACCATGCAGATGGGAAGTAGTGGGAAAAGGGAGCGGTGAAGCTGTGAGCACATATATAGAGATACAGACTGTTCTTAGAAGTTCTGCAGATAAAGACGATTGTCAGAGTGGCTCTTTATCGTTTATTCTCTATCAAAATCTACTTCCATCTTCCCTGATAAAGTAATCATCCAGTTTTGAATAACTATCACCCGCAATGTTATGAGTCTTTGCAAGTGAAGCAAAGCAAAAGATCAGAAATGAACCAAAGAGCATCTCAAAGAAAGTCCTTCTCCCATCCTAGTTTATGTTGATGAATATAGTATTAAGAAAAAGCATTAAGGACTGTGACTTTTAAATCTATGGGCTGCGAGGGTTGAGTGGTAAACCTGAATTACGGATATAACAATTATTTAGCCACTCCTTCGGGGGTAGCGCTACATGTGGGGGCGTCGTCCGGGATATCTGTTTCACGTTTGCCGCTAACTATCTCCCATAGAAACGAAAACCTACATTTCAGTGACTGTTGCCAAGATAGCCTGCAGTACAACAGTACCTACCACCAGGGGTCGCTGGGGATGACTTTGAAAATGTACAGCTACAGTTCCTCGCACGCTAAGCCAACAAGTGGGGGGTGGAGCCACGCCCCAGAGGAAAAGTTTTCAGTGTTTAGCGTGCCACACGCCAGGCGGAGGAAGATGGCGGAAGGTGTTGGGAACACGCTTGCCATGCAGCGGCTATCTGATCTGCAGGACCGGGTTCTGGTTGACACCGGTGTTTGGTTGGAGCTAACCGGAGGACTGGCGTTGGGAGTGATTGACAGAGTAGAGAGGCTCTGTATGCTGTGTCCTGGATGTCGGAGGCCTACAGTTGGAATCACCTCCTGGGCTCAGTGTGGACGACATTGCGGTATTCAGTTAACGCGATTGGGACCCTTCCAACAGGAGGTCAAATATTATTCTGTTAATGTTACAACGGGACTTTGTCTACCGCAAGAACAGGTGATTCGGAAGGCCGGAGAGGGTCATGTATCGCCTGCAGCAGCAGTGGAGGAGCTCCCGTCTGATTCGGCTGAATCGGAGCCACCAGGAGATCAGGTAGGATCTACTGAGAAAGCCTGTAATCTGGCTGGGAACCCAGGGACTGTAGAAGTTATTGCCCAGTCTTTGGAGAAAACCCCTGAGGAGCCGGTTAACAGCGAGCCCTTTGATTTGCCTGTCCGGAAGGAGCCTAAGTTACAGGAGGGGGATCCCTCGGGTGAGCCGGACAGGGTAAACGAAGATCGGGTTATAGATTGGGGATCACCACAGATCTTGCAGAAATACGGATTGGTGGACAATCTATTTGAATGGTCATCCCCTGAAGAGTTTAATTCAAGTAGTGAGGAGGAATGTTTTGTTGAAAGCTCAACTTCAGTGGAGGCTTCCACAGGAGTGTCCGGTATAGTTCCAGTACCCCCTTTAATGTGTCAAACACCCCCGTTCCTAGCAGGCCAGTTACGTTCCAGAAATGGGTCAGTAGAGCTACTGATGCTTGTGTTTTGCCTGGTAGAGGAAAGGCTAAAGACTTGCCTAGACTCTCTAGATTCCAGAGAGAGGTTCAGCGAAAGGTAGCTCAAGAATGGGATTTTGATTACCCCTATGTCCCGGAACAAATTATGGACGTTGTAGAAAGTTCCCGGGAGACATGGGAGGATGAACTTGTGTGGGACTATCTTCATGTTCCCAAGCCAAAGAGGACACCTGACAGTGAGGTTTGGGTCCGGTTCAAGGATATTCATCGGGAGTGGAAGCTTGGAAGAGCGATTCACAAAGACAGAGTATTAGTGGTAAAGGCTGGACAAAATACCCACAGTTACTCTATCTTGGTGAGAGGACCGGGAGATAGACGAAGGAGGTTGCCTGACCCGAGATATTATTTGTGAGCAGGATTGCATTCACAAGTGTATGTTTTCTACCCAGATTGACTGCAGGATGGCAGATGGGTTAGGGTGGGTTTTCCCCAAGTAAACTGTTAAGCAGGAGACTGAAAAACGTGAATTATAGATATAACAATTATTTAGCAGCTCCTTTAGGGGTAGCGCTACACCTATGTTTTCCAAAAAGCTTAAAATAGATTTTTTGGCTGGAGCTAAACACCTTAAAAATGTACCAGTTCAAAATTACAAACAGATTCTACTTAACAACAAACCTACAGTCCCCGTCTTGTTTGTACCGCCTGTATACTGCTGTTCAGAGTATATAGGGCCTGGTGGCCCCACGTCTTTCCTTTTTTTAATTTGGGTGCGGGGTTCCCCTTAATATCCATACAAGACCCAAAGGGCCTGGTAATAGACTGGGAGGTACCCATGCTGTTTGTCTCACTGATTTTCATCCATATTGCCAGGACCCGACATTACATTACATACATTTTTAGCCGCAACAAGCCATTTTAAATTACTTTTACTCCTTAAAAAATGTCATTTTGTGCAGGGACTGTTCTAAGCACGGGAAACACGCGCCACTTTACAGGCATACTATAGACACCCCCAGGTACGATATTTAAAGGAATATTTCACTTTTTTTTTTTTTTACTTTAAGCATCATTAAAATCACTGCTCCCGAAAAAACGGCCGTTTTTAAAACTTTTTTTTGCATCGATATGTCCCCTGGGGCAGGACCGGGTCCCCAAACCCTTTTTAGGACAATACAATGCAAATTAACCTTTAAAATTAGCACTTTTGATTTCGAATGTTCGAGTCCCATAGACGTCAATGAGGTTCTAACGTTCGTGCAAATTTTCGGTCCGTTCGCAGGTTCTGGTGCGAACCGAACCGGGGGGTGTTCAGCTCATCCCTAGTGATAACATCCCTTCAGGCAATATCATACTTTCTGACACACCAAAGCTGGAAGAAAATATGTTTCTTAAGTCAGCATGCCCAGCAGAGGAAATAACAGTGAAAATATAAATGAATAACAAATAGCAGTTGCAATAATAAACATTTACAAATTAGATATTATCAAACCTAATTTCACAGGGTACCCAAAACCTCATTCTCAATCGGCAAAGTCCATGGCTTATGTGTTATTGAACAATTGAAGAACTAGCACATAAACAGGAACTCCATACATATGTAGCAAGGAGCTGGTTACCTTACCTGCAGTATCAGAAGACACTCTGCAACATTGCTGCAGTAAGATTACCACCAGGAAGCAAAGCATACAGGGAATTGTAGTCCCAGGGCTCAAGTTTCTCATTCTAGTTGAAATGCTGGGAACTACAATTACCAGCTGCCTGGCAGAGAAGAACAGACTTCTGGGAGAGCTGATAGGCTGCACTAGGCCTGGATCGCTCTCTTGGGACGCCGGCCTGGATATGCAAGCAGGGGCCCTGTGTTGGAGAGTGCTGAGGCTGAGTTTCATCCTGCACAAGAAGAGTCACCACACGTACATCTTTGGAGTACATGCGGACAGCACTGCTTTACTGTCCAGCGGTAGTCTGGAGGCTGTTTCTGCTTCATCTAAATCACACAGTAGCTGATCCAGGTAGGCCGTGGGGGAGGTCGGACGCCATCCCTGAGCCAGGAATCAGAGGAAGAGCCTGTGAAGTCACTTTCATCACCACCAGCTTCATCTGTTGCAGTATTTGGTGAGTGGGCATCTGCCCATCCATTCATATAGACACTGTATACAGACACCATTGTCTCCATCCACTTGCTATTGCCTATAGGACTAAAGGATAAGGCCATTCATTCACATAGACACTGTATACAGACACCACAGTCTTCATTCACCTTGCTGCTACTTGTAGTTCCACTGGATACAATACCTTTTAGACCAGCAGTCGCTTGCCAACTTCCCCTGTTTCCCTGAAAATAACACCTAGCATGATTGTCGGTGATGGCTGCAATATAAGCCCTACCCCCCAAATAAGCCCTAGTTAAAATTCTTGTAGGTCTTATTTTTAGGGTAGGGCTTATTTTCGGGGGAAACAGGGTAGGGATTATTTGGGGGGTAGGGCTTATATTGCAGCCATCACCGACAATCACGCTAGTGCCGCGTACACACGGTCGGACTTTCTGGCATACTTAGTCCGGCACACTTTTTGACGGACTTTGTCCGCCAGGTGTGCCGGACTTTAAAACGGATGGACTTGCCCACACACGAACGGACTTTCCGGCGGGCTAAGTCCGCCCTTCTTTCCGACGGACTTTCGCTGGAGTTACGGCGGACTTTCAGAATGAACGGACTTGCCCACACATGGACAAGTCCGTTCATTTTGAACGTACGACGGGGCTAGAAAAGGAAGCCAATATTGCCGCTTTTATCGGCGAGATTGACACCTTGTGAGCCCCGTCGCGGGGCATACCAGGCCCTTAGGTCTGGTATGGATTATAAAGGGAAACCCCCTACGCCGAAAAAACGGCGTGGGGTCCCCCCTAAAATCCATACCAGACCCCGATCCGAGCACGCAGCCCGGCCGGTCAGGAAAGGGGGTGGGGACAAGCGAGCGCCCCCCCCTCCTGAACCATACCAGGCCACATGCCCTCAACATGGGGGGTGGGTGCTTTGGGGGAGGGGGGCGCCCTGCGGGCCCCCCCACCCCAAAGCACCTTGTCCCCATGTTGATGAGGACAAGGGCCTCTTCCCGACAACCCTGGCCATTGGTTGTCGGGGTCTGCGGGCGGGAGGCTTATCGGAATCTGGGAGCCCCCTTTAATAAGGGGGCCCCCAGATCCCGGCCCTCCACCTTATGTGAATGAGTATGGGGTACATAGTACCCCTACCCATTCACCTACGGAAAAAGTGTCAATAAAAAAACACACTACATAGGTTTTTAAAATAATTTATTAAACAGCTCCGGGGGTCTTCCTCCGGCTTTGAGGGTCTTCTTCCGGCTTCGGGGGTCTTCTTCCGGCTTGGGGGGTCCCTCCAGTTCCTCTTCTCCCAGCGTCCGGTTGGTTCTTCTCCACTCTCTCCGGCCTCTTCTCCCGGTGTTCCAGTTCTTCGGCCGGCTCCTCCGCTGTCTTCAGGTAGCTCTCTTGCCAGCAGAGGTCCGGACTTCTGGGCTTCTTGTCTTCTCTTCTCTTCTTCAGATGTTGACACGACGCTCTCTCCGGCTGGACTGCTCTCTGAGGGCTCCGTTGTGACCCCGCCCCCTTATGATGTCACAGTGCCTGGGCATGCTGGGACTGTAACGTTTTAGGGGGCGTGGTCAACATCACCCGGTGACCACGCCCCCTAAAACGTCACAGTCCCAGCATGCCCAGGGACTGTGACATCATAAGGGGGCGGGGTCTCCACCTATATAAGTCACAACGGAGCCCTCAGAGAGCAGTCCAGCCGGAGAGAGCGTTGTGTCAACATCTGGAAAAGAGAAGAGAAGAGAAGAAGCCCAGAAGTCCGGACCTCCGCTGGCAAAAGAGCTACCTGAAGACAGCGGAGGAGCCGGCCAAAGAACTGGAACACCGGGAGAAGAGGCCGGAGAGAGCGGAGAAGAACCAACTGGATGCCGGGAGAAGAGGGACCCCCGAAGCCGGAAGAAGACCCCCGAAGCCGGATGAAGATCCCCCCGGAGCTGTTTAATAAATTATTTTAAAAACCTGTGTAGTGTGTTTTATTATTGACACTTTTTCCGTAGGTGAATGGGTAGGGGTACCATGTACCCCATACTCATTCACATAGGGTGGGGGGCCGGGATCTGGGGGCCCTCTTATTATAGGGGGCTCCCGGATTCCGATAAGCCCCCGGCCCGCAGACTCCGACAACCAATGGCCAGGGTTGTCGGGAAGAGGCCCTTGTCCTCATCAACATGGGGACAAGGTGCTTTGGGGAGGGGGGGGCCCCGCAGGGCCCCCCCTCCCCCAAAGCACCCACCCCCCATGTTGAGGGGATGCGGCCTGGTACGGTTTAGGGGGGGGGCGCTCGTCCCCACCCCCTTTCCTGACCGGCCGGGCTGCGTGCTCGGATCGGGGTCTGGTACGGATTTTAGGGGGGACCCCACGCCGTTTTTTCAGCGTAGGGGGTTCCCTTTATAATCCATACCAGACCTAAGGGCCTGGAATGCCCCGCGCTTGCCGCAATAGGAACATTTGTTTTACCTATTGCAGCGAGCGCGAAATGCAATACCCTGCCCTCGCATCGTATCTGGTCCGTTGGACCAGCATACACACGAGCGGGCTTTCCGTCGGACCAGCACACAGACGAGCGGACTTTCCGCCAGAAACTGAGTCCGACGGAAAGATTTAAAACTTGTTTCAAATCTAGGTCCGGCGGGCTTTTGGGAAAAAGTCCGCCGGAAAAGTCCGCCAGAGCCTACACACAGGCGGATTGTCCGGCAGACTCTGGTCCGCCGGACCAAGTATGCCGGAAAGTCCGACCGTGTGTACGCGGCATAGGTCTTATTTTCGGGGAAACAGGGTAGGAAGATTCTGTTTCTCTGATTATTACAGCCAAGTCAGTTGCTCTGCTACTCAGGAATTCTTCATATACAATTTTCATAAAGGCTAGCTGAAGACCGAAGAATTGTATCTTTGAAATACAGGACAACCTTAAACCTCCCTACCATTACAGGGATTGCCTTCACTGTGCTCAGAGCTTGAATTTACCTAGAACTCTCTGAAAAGGTAGGTTAAATTTCCTTACAGTTTACTGTTGTTGACCGTTGATCACATTGCATTTATTATTTGCACCTGTGTGTTGAGGAACAGAATAGCGCAGTCTGACATAGCTGAAAGCCATTCCTCTGCCCTTCTGCTGCCTGTTCACATAGGCTGGGTATATGCATATGTGTTTGATCATTTGATATTCTTCCATGGTAGTTGCCATTTTATTATTGGCGACATTCAACCTAAAAATATAATTCTAAAGTGTAAGTTTATGTTGTTCACCTTTAGGTGCCTTTATCATATCAGTAAACATACCTTATGATCTACCACAGTTTGTTCTTGTTTGTTCTTGTGTTTTACCCTAATACTGTATATTAGGTGTGCCAGAGGGATTGGGACTGTTCTTGGGGTTGAGGCAGATTACGGAACCAAATTTAAGCAGCTCCTACGGGGGTAGCGCTACACATAAAAAAACAAAATAGATTAATAGCCTATCAAAAGGCACCTCTTTTCTGTCTTCTTTAGTCTTCAGGGTAAGGCCCCTTGCACATGGGGTCGTCTAGCTGCAGTGCATTCCTCCCAGTGCTTTAGTGCACCCAGGAGAGACAGGTGCAGCATCCAGCCTGTCAAAGTCTATGGCAGGCTGCAGCTTGAAGTGGCTAAACACTGTACTGAGTGGTACCCATGCATGCCCTGTGTGTTCAGGGATGAATACCCACAATGAAAAGACTTGCATTCTGTGCATTTGTCCCTTAACGCACAGGACCCACTCTGTACAGTGTTTAGCCACAGCCTGCCAAAGACATTGACAGGATGCTGCACCTGTCTCTCCCGGTACACTTAAACACCAGGGAAGGACACACTGCACCTAGATGACCCCATGTGCAAGGCTAAAGGCAAAACTTTTTTTGGGATAGAGTATCGAGGGATTAGTACCCCTGTCAGTATTTATTACTGTTTGTGAGAGATTCCCCCCCCCCCCCCTTCTATTTGTTCTGTTTACTACAGTATTCTCATTAAAAGTGAAAGTAAAACAAATACCAAATTTTGGGTTGTCCCCGAAAAGTAATAGAGGGGACATTTTCCTATGAAGACGCTAGTTCTGGTGACCTGGGGGTTCCAAAGGGATTCCCTGATTTTGCAGGGATGTCCTCTCACTTTATGTTTGGTAATGGGACAAGACGTAAAGGGAAATCTCCAAAATGAGACACATATGGCAAAAAAAAGTGGTACCACTAGGCAAACTAGGCAGCCGCTTAGGGTGCCCTGCTGCCTAGGGCGCCCGGCCACTGGTGTTCCTACTCTCTTCTCTCTGCAGCAAGCAACTAAGTCTCAGCATCAGCAGGCAGTCCCTGCTCCGTTTACACATAGTGTCAGAGCCGCAATGGCGGTGGAGGACTGTGTCTGTGTCCCAACTCCTGAATGAATGGAAGCAAGCAAACATTTATTGATGGGCACTGGTAGGCTGCATTGATGGGCGCTGATAGGCTGCACTTGATGGGTCCTGGTGAGGCTACATGTGATGGGTGCTGGTAAGGTTGCATTTAATGGGCACTGGTGAGGCTGCATTTGATGGGCGCTGGTGAGGCTGCATTTGATGGGCGCTGGTGAGGCTGCATTTGATGGGCGCTGGTGAGGCTGCATTTGATGGGCGCTGGTGAGGCTGCATTGATGGGTGCTTGTGAGGCTGCATTGATGGGCACTGGTAGGCTGCATTGATGGGCACTGCTAGGCTGCATTGGATGGGCGCTGCTAGGCTGCATTTGATGGGCGCTGGTAAGGCTGCATCGATGGGTGCTGGTGAGGCTGCATTTGATGGGTGCTGGTGAGGCTGCATTTGATGGGTGCTGGTGAGGCTGCATTTGATGGGCGCTGGTGAGGCTGCATCGATGGGTGCTGGTGAGGCTGCATTTGATGGGTGCTGGTGAGGCTGCATTTGATGGGCGCTGGTGGGCTGCATTTGATTGGCGCTTCGTTAAAAAGGTGGGGTTTACATGGGCAGGGAAAAGGGGGTGGAGTTAGGGGTGTAGTCAAGGGGGTCGGCAAAATTAGGTTTTGCCTAGGGTATCAAAAATCCTTGCACCAGCCCTGCAGATACCAGTATTGGTGCTGATACTAAGCATTTGCATGAGTACCTAAACTGATACCTTCAAGTCCACAGACTGTAAGCGCTGACTTTATGGAAAGAGATGGAGGTGGTTATGACATCCGGACTGCAGAAGCTCTGGCATGTGCTCTACCGCTACACCACCAGAGCAGAGGTAGGTGAGCTGGGCGTTATGTGTAAAAAAAAAAAATGCACCCAAGGGCAAAATAGGTTTCAGTAATTGGTATGGGCGAGAAAAAGATTTGGTACTCGTACTCAGTCTTAAAAACCTGGTATCGTACATCCCTAGTTATAACCCTTCCTTGCTCTATCCAAAATGGGAAAAAAAAGTTTTGCCTGTAGTTCTACTTTAATTGATGGCTAGGATTATTCAACCTACTTCTTTTGCATCTAAGCCATCAAGAACCCTATGTGCACATCAGTGGTGTAGCTACAGGGGTCTCAGGGGGTCGCAATGGCGACTCCGCCCCTGCTCCGAGGGCCCTTGCAGCTCATAGAGAGAGAGGCTGTCAGATTAAACTCCCCATCGTGCACCAGCACTGGGAGTCGCAATGGCGACTCCGCCCCCTGCTCCGAGGGCCCTTGCAGCTCATAGAGAGAGGCTGTCAGATTAAACTCCCCATCGTGCACCAGCACTGGGAGTCGCAATGGCGACTCCGCCCCTGCTCCGAGGGCCCTTGCAGCTCATAGAGAGAGGCTGTCAGATTAAACTCACCATCGTGCACCAGCACTGGGAGCTCTGTCAGACAGTGAACACACTCAGCAAAGTGAAAGCAAAGGAGGGAGAGGTATCTTCAAAGGTGCTGTGCTCTCTGCCTCCCCCTACAGTGCAGTACCCGGCTGTGTGATTGAAGGTACTGTACTGCGGATTTTTTGAAGGGCTATATATACTGCATATATACTATATATATATGTGTGTGTGAGTGTGATTATGTGTGTGTTTTTATATCTGTTTGTATGTGTGTGCAGAGCATTCCACCCATTACATGACACACTGCAGAGTATTTCAACCTATCATATAACACACTACAGAGTATTCGACGCATCCCATAATACACTGCAGAGTATTCCACCCAGACCAAGATACACTGCAGAGCATTACACCCTACCCATAACACACTACACAGTATTCCACTGATCCCATAACACCCTGCACAGCATTCCATCCATCCCATGTTACTGCACAGCATTCCACTCATCCCACGACACACTGCAGAGCATTCCACCTATCCCATGACACACTGCAGAACATTTTACCTATTACATGACACACTGCAGAGCATTTCACCCTTCCCATGATACACTGCAGAGCAATACAACTATCTCATGATACACTGCAGAGCATTCCATCCATCCTCTGACACTGCAGAGCATTCCACTCAGTGGCGGAACTACCAGGGTCGCAAGGGTCGTACTTATGACGGGCCTCAGTGTTCCACCATCATGGGGGGCTCCAAGACGGCAAGAAGGGGGCCCGCTACAGAACATGTGAAGGGCCCCACTGCCAGGCCATAATAAAGGGCCCCACAACGGTAGTAAAGGGGTTCAGGCTCGGAGGTAAGGGCCTCAGGACCTGTGGGTCAGGGGGGCCCTTCACGTCTTTTTGCAATGGGACCCTGAAGGTTCTAGTTGCACCTCTGGTGCACATCACGATCCCTTTCCCTGCCTGTGACTCAACAGTTAGATAAAAGCAGCATGGTAATGAGCTCATCTCTTTGTTGCTCTGCTCCTTTCTTCTGACAGAATGTTATGTGTCAGCACATGAAGTGATTGGCTCATTGTGCTGCTTCTTCCACCTAGCTTTGCTGTAAAAGGACTGCAAGAAGCTGATGCCAAGTCACATTCACTATTTACACTGCTTGCATTTAACATATAAAGGTGTATTAATGATTACATAGATTTAAAATATATAATTTAATTAATTTATCTGAAGTTTAGCTTTAGGAATAAATAGTACTCGTTTAACTGACCAAAGTTGATAGAACTTCGAGTAAAGATTTATATTTATATATATATATATATATATATATATATATATATATATATATATATATATATATCAACACTTTTATATTCAATCAAGCAACTTTGTCCCCAGTATTGTGCAAGCTAAAATATTCTTAAAATGTTAGGTATTTTCAGGATAGCAGAAAAAACTTGTATTCTGCATGCACAGTATGATCTTTAAGGCTGGATTCACACCTATGCATTTTTAGTGCTTTTTGCATTTTGCAGATTTGCACTACAGAACGTGTTCCATAGGAAACCGTGTTAAATGGACTGTAGTGCAAATCTGCAAAATGCAAAAAGCACTAAAACTGCATAGATGTGAATCCAGCCTAAGAGGCTGGGGATTTCCAGGCTCCCTGACATGATGAGCACACTAAAAATACTGCATGCACTACTTTAAAAAAAAAACTGCAACTGGATCGCATGGTACTTCTGTACCATATGATCTGGTGCATGCAAACGTGCTGTGTGCGACCTGCGTTGGGGTGTCATTAACTTAACATAAACACCAGCTGCAGATCACAACTGCAGTGAGCTTTGAACACAGGGTGTGGAAAACCTGCACAGAACACAGATTTCCCACACCTTGTTCTAAAGAGCTTCACCCCTCCCTGGGTCTGTCAAATGTAGCAGGATGGATTCTCTACAGACTAAGGGGGTTGGAGGGAATAAAGTGAAGTCTACTTTTTTTTGCCCTCTGTTATCTCTCCCTCCCCCTCCCCCCCCCCCCCCCCCCTCTTATTCCCTTTCACCTTCGTTCTTTCTCTATACTAGACGTATTTCAATTGACCTGTGGATTCCTTCCCCTCTAGATAAGCCAGTTCTTTACATTGCTTACTACCTCTGACGTTTTGCCCGCCACCCCTGGGGGTGGAATACTAGGGTCTGGTCGCAAGTGCAACACAGGGAATTCCCCCACTGTATATATAGAGTTGTGCTCATAAGTTTACATACCCTGGCAGAATTTATGATTTCTTGGCCATTTTTCAGAGAATATGAATAATAACACAAAAACATTTTTCACTCATGGTTAGTGTTTGGCTGAAGCCATTTATTATCAGTCAACTGTGTTTACTCTTTTTAAATCATAATGGCAACAGAAACTACCGAAATGACCCTGATCAAAAGTTCACATACCCTGGTGATTTTGGCCTGATAACATGCACACAAGTTGACACAAAGGGGTTTGAATGGCTATTAAAGGTAACCATCCACACCGGTGATCTGTTTGCTTGTAATTAATGTGTGTGTATAAAAGATCAATGAGTTTCTGGACTCCTGACAGACCCTTGCATCTTTCATCCAGTGCTGCACTGACGTTTCTGCATTCTGGGTCATGGGGAAAGTAAAAGAATTGTCAAAGGATCTGCGGGAAAAGGTAGTTAAACTGTATAAAACAGGAAAGGGATATAAAAAGTTATCCAAGGAATTAAAAATGCCAATCAGCAGTGTTCAAACTCTAATCAAGAAGTGAAAAATGAAGGGTTCTGTTGAACCCAAACCACGGCCACGTAGACCAACTAAAATTTCAGCCACAACTGCCAGAAAAATTGTTCCAGATGCAAAAAAAAACCCCCACAAATAACTTCAGGTGAAATACAGAACTCTCTGAAAACATGTGATGTGGCTGTTTCAAGATGCACAATAAGGAGGCACTTGAAGAAAGATGGGCTGCACGGTCAAGTCGCCAGAAGAAAGCCATTACTATGCAAATGCCACAAAGTATCCCGCTTACAATGCGCCAAACAGCACAGAGACAAGCCTCATGCCACAAAGTAATTTGGAGTGATGAGACCAAAATTGAGCTTTTTGGCCACAACCATAATCGCTACATTTGGAGAGAAGTCAAAAAGGCCTATGATGAAAGGTACGGAGGTGGATCACTGATGTTTTGGGGATGTGTGAGCTACAAAGGCACAGGAAATTTGGTCAAAATTGATGGCAAGATGAATGCAGTATGTTATCAAAAAATACTGGAGAAACATTTGCAATCATCAGCCAGGAAGCTGTGCATGGGACATACTTGGATATTCCAACATGACAATGATCCAAAATACAAGGCTAAGTCGACCTGTCATTGGCTACAGCAGAATAAAGTGAAGGTTCTGGAGTGACCATCTCAGTCTCCTGACCTCAATATCATTGAGCCACTCTGGGGAGATCTCAAACTTGGAGTTTATGCAAGACAGCCCAAGAATTTACAGGAACTGGTGGCTTTTTGCTAAGAGGAATGGGCACCTTTAACATCTGAGAAGGTAAAAAGCCTCACCTACAAATACCACAAAAGACTTCAAGCTGTCATTGATGTTAAAGGGGGCAATACACGGTATTAAGAACTGGGGTATGTAAACTTTTGATCAGGGTCATTTGTGTAGTTTCTGCTGTCAGTATGATTTAAAAAGAGTAAACACAGTTGATTGATAATAAATGGCTTCAGCCAAACACTAACAATGAGTGAAAAAAAGTTTTTGTGTTATCATTCATATTCTCAGAAAAATAGCCAAGAAATCATAAGTTCTGCTAGGGTATGTAAACTTATGAGCACACCTGTGTATATACAGTGGGGACAGAAAGTATTCAGACCCCCTTAAAATTTTCACTCTTTGTTATATTGCAGCCATTTGCTAAAATCATTTAAGTTCATTTTTTTCCTCATTAATGTACACACAGCACCCCATATTGACAGAAAAACACAGAATTGTTGACATTTTTGCAGATTTATTAAAAAAGAAAAACTGAAATACTACATGGTCCTAAGTATTCAGACCCTTTGCTGTGACACTCATATATTTAACTCAAGTGCTGTCCATTTCTTCTGATCATCCTTGAGATGGTTCTACACCTTCATTTGAGTCCAGCAATGTTTGATTATACTGATTGAACTTGATTGGGAAAGCCACACACCTGTGTATACAAGATCTTGCAGCTCACAGTGCATGTCAGAGCAAATGAGAATCATGAGGTCAAAAGGAACTTGCCGAAGAGCTCAGAGACAGAATTGTGGCAAGGCACAGATCTGGCCAAGGTTACAAAAAAATTTCTGCTGCGCTTAAGGTTCCTAAGAGCACAGTGGCCTCCATAATCCCTAAATGGAAGACGTTTGGGACGACCAGAACCCTTCCTAGAGCTGGCCATCCGGCCAAACTGAGCTATCGGGGGAGAAGAGCCTTGGTGAGAGAGGTAAAGAAGAACCCAAAGATCACTGTGGCCAGGGGCGTAACTAGAAATAGCAGGGCCCCATAGCAAAATGTTGTATGGGGCCCCCCTGCAATAACCCCCCCCCCCCACAGCTGCCCTAGTGTCAATGCAGCGTGAGCTGTGCCACATACAGCATGACCTGTGCCCCATACAGCGTGACCTGTGCCCCATACAGTGTGACCTGTGCCCAATGCAGCGTGACCTGTGCCCAATGCAGCGTGACCTGTGCCCCATACAGCGTGACCTGTGCCCAATTCAGCGTGACCTGTCCCCAATGCAGCGTGACCTGTGCCCCATACAGCGTGACCTGTGCCCCATACAGCGTGACCTGTGCCCCATACAACGTGACCTGTGCCCAATGCAGCGTGACCTGTGCCCAATGCAGCGTGACCTGTGCCCCATACAGCGTGACCTGTGCCCCATACAGCATGACCTGTGCCCTATAGAGCGTGACCTGTGCCCAATACAGCCTGGTCTGCCTGTGCCCCATACAGCCTCACCTATGCAGAGGAAGAGGCAAGCCACCCGGATCAGCAGAGAGCGGGATTGCCTGCTGTAATAGCTTTCATTAGAATTTCCCGTCTTCCCGGGGCTCATCGTCACATAGCCCCGCCTCTTGGCCCGACGCCTTTGATGACGTCACATGTCCCGCATTGGATCGGCGTTTTGTCTATCAAAGGCGCCGGGCCAAGAGGTGGAGCTATGTGACGTGAGCCCCGGGAACACTGGAAGTTCTAATGAAAGCTATTACATCTGGCAATTCAGTTCTCTGCTGATACAGACAGCCAGAGGCGGCTCTAGGCTTTGTTAGGCCTTAGGCAAAACTTAGGCATGAGGCCCCACTCACGCCCACGCGATAAAAAATAACTGTGTCCCTTCCCCAAAGCGCTGCTGGCTTCTCTCCCGCTGACTGCTATAGGGGATCTTTAGGATGGAGGCCGGGAAAAGGGGCTGGTAAATGTAATTTACAAACCCCTTCCTTTTCTAAATGAACACAGTGAGTGATCGGTACTGATCACTCACTGTGTTCATTCATAACCTAAGCATAGTAAATTGTGTTTTCTATGCTTTTGTTTATGAATTAACAGGAGCCTCTGTCTCCTGTTCATTAAACTGCAGTACAGCTGAGGCTACAGAGAAGGACTGGGTTCTCAGTCCCTTTCTCTGTTTCAAAGTGAGATATCAGGGCTCTCTTTAGACCCCTGATATCTCACCAAAGAAACCGAAAAACTCACCAAAAAACATAAAACATTTTAAAAATTATAATAAAAAAACTGTAAAAAATGTGATCTAAAATTTCTAATCAAACTAAAAAGCCATGCCCAATATGAAGCATAATTTAGCCACACTCGCTGTTTTCTGTGGTGCGCTGTGTATGCCACAGGCCATCTCCCTAATAGGGGCCCCAATGCATTACTTTGTCCATGATGCTATTATGTTAGCATTCTACAATGGCAGTAAACCTGAGTAGGAAAAGAAAAGTGGAGGGTATGATGGCGGGTAGTATGTACATGAGAGGAGTGCGGAGTGTATAAGGAGAGAGAGACCCTATAGAAATGAGGCTCCTGTGCACAGTACTGGGAAAGGACTCAGGTAAGTATCAAGGGGTAGCACACACAATGTTTTTTTATTTTCATTCATAAAATGGATGAAAGTAAAAAACTTACAGCTTTTAGGCTGCCCATACATTACACAATTTTTTTATACAACTTTCCTTTAGATTTACCATATATACTGTATATAATAGGAGGTCAAATCTAAACAGTTTTAGTTTGTATGCAGTCAGGCAGGCCCTTGCACTACATCGTTAAAGATAAATCTAATGAAAATTGAATAAGAAAATTGTATAGTGTATGGCCAGCTTTATAACCATTTTAACTGTTTGGGGGGGGGGGGGGGTGGAGGTTATTTAATTTACAATGCTATTTGTAATAGGCAGCATGGAGGGGAGTATCTGCTGTGAGGCAAACAAGGCATTTGCCTGGAGTGGTGCCACCCCCCAGGGGACCGCACTAAAGCCGAATGACGGCTACAGTTTGGTCATTCAGGTGCGGCACACACCCAGTGCACTCTGATCACTGTGTCCTTCAGAACAGCTGATCAAAAATTAGGGTTAAAAGCCAATCACAGCAGCTCTTTGCTACGGGATCAGCTGAGTTCAATCATTGCTGATCACGATGTAAACTTGGCGGTTATCGACATTCCTTTCCTCCTGCTGTCACAGCGTGAAAAGAGGAGAGAGCCAGTAAATGGCCAGTGTAAAAGGGGACAGCTACACTGATAACCAGGACACTGATCGTCTGTGTCCTGATGATCAGTGCAGCCCCAACAGTGCCCATCAGTGCTGTGTATTAGTGCCAATCAGTGCCATCTATCAGTGCCGCATATCAGTGCAGCTTCATCACTGCCTCCTTATCAGTGCCGCATATCAGTGCAGCTTCATCACTGCCTCCTTATCAGTGCCAACCAGTGCCCATCAGTGCTGCTTATCAGTGCCAACCAGTGCCCATCAGTGCCATCTATCAGTGCCAATCAGTGCCGCATACCAGTGTAGCTTCATCACTGCCTCCTTATCAGTGCCAACCAGTGCCGCATATCAGTGCCAACCAGTGCTCATCAGTGCCGTCTATCAGTGCCACATACCAGTGTAGCTTCATCACTGCCTCCTTATCAGTGCCAACCAGTGCCGCATATCAGTGCCAACCAGTGCTCATCAGTGCCGTCTATCAGTGCCACATACCAGTGTAGCTTCATCACTACCTCCTTATCAGTGCCAACCAGTGCCGCATATCAGTGCCCACCAGTGCTGTCACATCCTCTGTCCTGCAAAACCCATCCTCTGCCCTGATGTCTCGGGGTCTGATGAGGAAGCCGCAGCTGTTCACTGTGAATGGCTGTGGCTTTCCCATGAGACCCTGAGGCAATAACAGTATACTGCGCCTGGGGTGGGACAAATTTAGATGGGGGTGGGTGCTCAATTTTAGTTTGCCCAGGGTAGCACAAAAATAAAATACACCACTGGCCACTGATGCATTAGTGACCAGTCTCAGTTAATTAACCCCTCTGTGCTGCGTTAGTGGCACCGGTGTCAGGGTTTATTAACCCCTTCATGCTGCAACATACAGAGGTTAATAAACCCTGACACCGGTACCACTAATGCAGCACAGAGGGGTTAATTAACTGCCACTGGTCACTAATGCATCAGTGGCCAGTGGTGTATTTTATTTTTGTGCTACCCTGGGCAAACTAAAATTGAGCACCCACCCCCATCTAAATTTGTCCCAGTGGCAAGTGTCAGTACATTAACCCCCTCCATGCTGCATATTACTAATAGCATTACAAATAAACACCCCCCCCCAAAGAGTTAATCATTTCAGGCAGTTCACACAACTAAGATACTGACACAACAGTGCCTTCGGTTTTTAGGCTCTGCAAACTCACTTGCACAGGTGCACTTGCACTGGCTCCTCGTAGGTCTTGGCAGCAGCACTCACTCTCCTGTCTTTTTCATCCAGCCTCCCGGCCTGTGAATGACATCACGCCGGGATCACTCCGCCTCACAGAAGTGACTGCTTTGGACTGTGTGCTGGTGCACCTAGCATACTCGCTATGTGCACCGCTCAGATAGAACACAGGGTAGCGGCGGCCGGCAGGTGTCACGCCGGTCCGCAGCAGTGCGGAGCAAGCAGCTTTTTTTTACGAGGCATCAGAGGCCTCCCTGCTCCCTAGCGCAGTCCGCCCCTACCTCCTGACGAGTTCAGCAGTGGCCCGGCAGCCCTACAACTCACAGCAGGCAGCGCTGTATACAAAAAGATGCTTTACCAGTCCAAGCCGCTCACCCCGCCAGCTTGGGGACACTGACCGGGACATTCCCTCCCACTCTCACACACACATCAGGCAAATTAGGCGGCCGCGAGGCCCCTATGAGGGCGAGGCCTAAGGCGACCGCCTTATTTGCCTAATTAGAGAGCCGCCTCTGCGGACAGCTCGCCTCTTCCTCTCCTCTCTCTTCCCCTGGCTGGGAGACTGTTCCGGGGGTGCTCTCATCCCCACTGGGCCCCACTCGGCTGCAGGCCCTATAGCGCCCACATGGGTCGCTATGGTGGTAGTTCCGCCCCTGACTGTGGCTGAACTCCAGAGATGCAGTCGGGAGATGGGAGGAAGTTGTAGAAAGTCAACCATCACTGAAGCCCTCCACCAGTTGGGGCTTTATGGCAGAGTGGCCCGACGGAAGCCTCTCCTCAGTGCAAGACACATGAAAGCCTGCATGGAGTTTGCTAAAAAAACACCTGAAGGACTTCAAGATGGTGAGAAATAAGATTCTCTGGTCTGATGAGACCAAGATAGAACATTTTGGCCTTAATTCTAAGCAGTATGTGTGAAGAAAACCAGGCACTGCTCATCACCTGTCCAATACAGTCCCAACAGTGAAGCATGGTGGTGGCAGCATCATGCTGCGGGGCTGTTTTTCAGCTCCATGGACAGGATGACTGGTTGCAATCGAGGGAAAGATGAATGCGGCCAAGTACAGGGATATCCTGGACGAAAACCTTCTCCAGAGTGCTCAGGACCTCAGACTGGGCCGAAGGTTTACCTTTCAACAAGACAATGACCCTAAGCACACAGCTAAAATAAAGGAGTGGCTTCACCACAACTCCGTGACTGTTCTTGAATGGCCCAGCCAGAGCCCTGGCTTAAACCCAATTGAGCATCTCTGGAGAGACCTAAAAATGGCTGTCCACCAACGTTTACCATCCAACCTGACAGAACTGGAGAGGATCTGCAAGGAGGAATGGCAGAGGATCCCCAAATCCAGGTGTGAAAAACTTGTTGCATCTTTCCCAAAAAGACTCATGGCTGTATTAGATCAAAAGGGTGCTTCTAATAAATAGTGAGCAACAGGGCCGATCCTAGGGTCACAGACGCCTGGGTGCAGAAATATTTCTGGCGCCCCCATGTGGTTGTGGTCATCTTACCAACTCCTCCCCTTTACAAATGTTTCTATGGCAACGACTCAAACACAGAGATGTTCCCCTAAGAACTCTTTGTTACCCTAGGATCCTCCCATGATCTTTTAACAATAAAGAAAATACAGGAAGAGGTTACACGAATGAGACCTGGAGGGGAGTCTCTCTGATGCACACAGAGATGGCTTCTGTTAGAGAGTTTGTTAGAAAGAGCTCCCAGACATAGTACAGGAGATGGTCAGAGACCGCAGACATGTTACAAGAGATGGTCAGAGACTGCAGACATAATACAGAAAATGGTCAGAGACGGCAGACATAATACAGGAGATGGTCAGAGACTGCAGACATACTACAGGAGACGGTCAGAGACTGCAGATTTGATACAAGAGATGGTCAGAGACTGCAGACATACTACAGGAGATGATCAGAGACAGCAGACATACTGCAGGAGATGGTCAGAGACTGCAGATATGATACAAGAGATGGTCAGAGACTACAGACATGAAACAAGAGATGGTCAGAGACTGCAGACATGATACAAGAGATGGTCAGAGACTGCAGACATGATACAAGAGATGGTCAGAGACTGCAGACATGATACAAGAGATGGTCAGAGACTGCAGACATGATACAAGAGATGGTCAGAGACCGAGGACATGTTACAAGAGATGGTCAGAGACTGCAGACATGATGCAAGAGATGGTTAGACTACAGACATGATGCAAGAGATGGTCAGAGACTGCAGTTCCTATGAACATTACGACGGCAGACATAATACAGGAGATGGTCAGAGACTGCAGACATACTACAGGAGATGGTCAGAGACTGCAGACATGTTACAAGACATGGTCAGAGACTGCAGACATATTACAGGAGACGGTCAAAGACTGGAGATATGATACAAGAGATGGTCAGAGACTGCAGACATACTACAGGAGACGGTCAGAGACTGCAGACGTACTACAGGAGACAGTCAGAGACTGCAGACATACTACAGGAGACAGTCAGAGACTGCAGACATACTACAGGAGACGGTCAAAGACTGCAGACATACTACAGGAGACGGTCAGAGACTGCAGATTTGATACAAGAGATGGTCAGAGACTGCAGACATACTACAGGAGATGATCAGAGACTGCAGACATACTGCAGGAGATGGTCAGAGACTGCAGATATGATACAAGAGATGGTCAGAGACTACAGACATGAAACAAGAGATGGTCAGAGACTACAGACATGAAACAAGAGATGGTCAGAGACTGCAGACATGATACAAGAGATGGTCAGAGACTGCAGACATGATACAAGAGATGGTCAGAGACTGAGGACATGTTACAAGAGATGGTCAGAGACTGCAGACATGATGCAAGAGATGGTTAGACTACAGACATGATGCAAGAGATGGTCAGAGACTGCAGTTCCTATGAACATTAGTCAATAATGGCCGATCGGCCCTCTCACCTGACCCAGCGATACAGCAACAACGGTTCCTCTGATCAGGAGTCAGCTCACTGTGAATTGCCCATGGCGACTCCACTGGGTAGAGCCCAGATCTGTATTCTGGCAATGACTCCATTCCTTTCTCCACCAGGGATGGCGCCAGGCTGTGTGGCTTAGGTCAGCGGGGTTCTCTCTCTGATGGTGTTCCCTCAGTACTGTCCTCTCCCTCTGGAGTCCTGGGTGTACTTCCCTGAAAGCTTTCCCAGGCTCCTTTCTCTCTCTCTCCCATTCAGCTGAGCATGCTGTGTGGGCTGCAGTTTCTGTGTTACAGTGGGGCTGCCAGTCCTTGGGACTACATGTCCCACAATCCTCTTCTTTGCTCCTTTTTTTTTCTTCCCTGGCCGATATGAAGGCGGGGAAAGAAACATGTGCCGCTCACTAGTACAGCAGCGCACACGAGGAGGAGAGGGAGAGGGGAAACAAGAGCCCGCGGCTGCAGTGGCGTCACTAGGGTTGGTGTTAGTTAGTTAGTACAGACCCCCCCAGGACAAACCACCCACCCCTCCCTTAGTACAGACCCCCCCAGGACAAACCACCCCCCTCCATTAGTACAGACCCCCCCAGGACAAAACACCCCCCTCCATTAGTACAGACCCCCCCAGGACAAAGCACCCACCTCCATTAGTATAGACCCCCCCCAGGACAAACCACCCCCTCCATTAGTTTAGACCTGCCAGGACAAATCACCCCCCCCCCCTCCATTAGTTCAGACCCCCCAGGACAAATCATCCCCCCTACATTAGTATAGACCCCCCAGGACAAACCACCCCCCCCACATTAGTACAGACCCCCAGGACAAATCACCCCCTACATTAGTTTAGACCCCCCCTGGACAAACCACCCCCGCTACATTAGTACAGACCCCCAGGGCAAATCACCCCCCCACATTAGTTTAGACCCCCCGGACAAATCACCCCCCCTACATTAGTTTAGACCCCCCCGGACAAATCACCCCCCTACATTAGTATAGACCCCCCAGGACAAATCACCCCCCCACATTAGTTTCGACCCCCCAGGACAAATCACCCCCCTACATTAGTTTAGACCCCCCCAGGAAGAAATACAGTCTGGCTTCAGATGCCCACACTTAAGATGGCCACGGCCTGCTGTAAATTAAAAAAAATAAATAAAAAACTACTGCTATAAACTAACAAAACAGACCTTAGTTTACAGACTAACTTTACTAGAATACATTAAGCTTGTGTATTATAGGGGTATTTTTATTTAAAAAGTATAATTTCGGTCGTCACACCACTTTAAAAACACCCGGGCGGGCGACTCTTCTTACTGCTAGGCGAAAGTGCTATCCACTACACCACTGTGCCGCCCACAAATACATACATATATACAGTACATGCACACACGCATATATAAAAACACTCTCATCCAAACCTTGTCAACTCTTTTCTACCCTTAATTCCTTACTTCACCCCCAACTGCCCCCACCCACACGCTTGTTTACCGCTCAGGAGATCGCCAACCATTTCAAAAGCAAAATCGTCACAATTCGCGAGGAGATATCCAGCATCCAACTTCCTCCCCTAACCAACACATCAGTTCCAACACCGCACTCATTACTCTCCTCCTTCTGCCCTGTTACCACCAAGGAAGTTGATAAACTCCTCTCCATGGCCCACCTCACCACCTGTTTCCTGGACCCTGTCCCCTCACAATTACTGCGAACACCTTCCTGCTCTATCCTAAACTCCCTAACCCACATCTTCAACCTCTCCCTCTCCTCTGGCACCTTTCCCTCCCCGCTCAAACATGCAATGGTCACCCCCATACTTAAAAAACCCTCACTAGACCCCACCTGTTTAAATAACTTAAGACCCATCTTCCTGCTCCCGTTTGCCTCCAAGCTCATCGAACGCCTTGTCCACAGCCAAATAAGTTGCTACCTCACTGACAACAACCTTCTCGATCCCCTACAGTCCGGCTTCTGCCCACAACATTCCAATGCCTACTAAAACTCACCAAGGACCTACTAACTGCTAAAACCAATGGCCAGTACTCCATACTCATACTCTTGAACCTCTCTGCTGCCTTCGACACAGTTGACCACTTGCTCCTCCTCAGCAAACTCCACTCCCTTGGCCTCCATGATTCTGCTTTATACTGGTTCTCCTCCTACCTATCTCAGTGCACTTTCAGTGTCACTTACAATTCCATCTTCTCCGCTCTGCTTTCTGTTGGGGTACCCCAAGGCTCCGTCCTTGGGCCCCTCCAGTTATCTCTCTGAACCTCTTCCCTAGACCAGTTGAAACCTCCCATGGCTTCCAATACCACCTCTATGCCAATGACACCCAGATCTATCTCTCCACTTCTCAACTCACCCTCTTGATCTCCTCACGGATCACAAACTTACTGAATGACATATCGGTATGGATGTCACACCACTTTCTCAAACTCAATCTTTCTAAAACTGAGCTTGTTATATTTCCTCCTTCCCGGTCTGCTGCCCATGACTTTACTATTAAGATCAACAGCACAACCATTGGTCCCTCCACATATGCCAGGGTGCTGGGTGTAATCCTAGACTCTGACCTCTCCTTCAGCCCCCACATCCAATTACTGGCTAAATCTTAGCTTCTTAACCACCATAACATCTCCAGAATTCGACCCTTCCTGACTAACGACACCACAAGGCAACTTATTCACTCCTTGGTTATTTCCCACCTCGACTACTGCAACTCTTTCCTTAAAGTGGAGTTCCACCCAAAAATGGAACTTTCACTTCTTGGATTCCTTCCCCCCCTCCGGTGTCACATTTGGCACCTTTCAGGGGGGAGGAGGGAGCAGATACCTGCCTAATACAGGTATTTGCTCCCACTTCCTGGCATAGAGCACCGTGGCGCTTGCAGTGACCTACGCTACTTCCGGCGCCTACACTGTCCTCCCCCGTTGTATTCTGGGAGACACACAGGTCCCAGAACACAGCAGGGACCAGAGAGGACAAGCAGCGCGACTCGCGCATGCGCAGTAGGGAACCAGGAAGTGAAGCCGCATGGCTTCACTTCCTTTATTCCCTTACCTATAATGGCGGCGGCAGCACCCGAGAGCCGACAGACGGATCGGCTGCCGACATCGCGGGCTCCCTGGACAGGTAAGTGTCCATATATTAAAAGTCAGCAGCTGCAGTATTTGTAGCTGCTGGCTTTTAATATTTTTTTTTCGGCTGACCTCCGCTTTAATGGCCTACCTTTACACAGGCTATCCCCCCTTCAGTCTATTATGAATGCTGCTGCTAGACTCATACACCTCACTAACCGATCTGTGACTGCTGCCCCTCTCTGCCAATCCCTTCACTGGCTTCCACTATCCCACTGTAAAAATTCAAAATACTAACCAAAACATACAAGGCCATTCACAACATCGCCCCCAGCTACCTTACCAATTTCATCTGCAGATCTTGCCCAATTCGTCCCCTCTGCTCTTCCCAGGACCTCCTGCTCTCTAGCTCCCTTGTTACCTCCTCCCACGCTTGCCTACAGAACTTCACTAGAGCCTCTCCCATCCTCTGGAACTCTCTGTCCCAGTATGTCCGATCAGCCCCTACCCTGTCCACCTTAAGGAGGTTCCTGAAAATCATTTATTCAGGGAAGCCTATCCCACACCCACTCAAGAACCATACCAGAGCCACCCCCATCAAACCATCCCCCGCAGCTATTACCTTTTCTACCACCTCCCCCCTCCCTTTAGAATGTGAGCTCCATGAGCAGGGCCCTCCTGTCCCTTCTGTATTGTATTTGTGCTGTCCCCCCTCTACATTGTAAAGCTCTGCGCAAACTGTTGGCGCTATATAAATTGTGTATAATAAAATAGTATAATATATATGATGAAAACAGTATTCTATCCAACATGTCTATACACCTAAATCACTCCCTGTTATAGATATATATAGGCAGAACTAAGAGGCGCTCTAATATATAACAGTGCAAATCAATATCTGAAAACAATGTATGAAATATAAATAACATAAAATGTTCACCAAGTGCTAACCTGATACAGACATGAGAACAGTGTTCACAAATGATGACAATATGTAAATATAGTGTATATCAACTAATGACACCACCATGTGCTAAATGTGAGTGACTAAATAAATATTAAATTAAATTAATAGTCCATGACAGTGAACAAAATTGTAAATCAAAGTCCAAAAAATAAAGTGACAAAAGATAGGATTCTTGATGATTGAGTGACTTTTCCGTGTCTTCCACCTCACCAAAGTGACAGGTGAACCCACTCCCTTTAGAAACGCACTCACTCCAATTGCCAGCACTTTCATGCAAGGCAAAACACGCTTTTTTACCACACACCAGGGCAATAAGATCAATCCGATATCCAGCAATGTGTATAAGGATCGCTCCACATGAAAAATAATAAAGTGCTCCAATAGTGTAAAACAGCACAGCAAGTTTATTAAAACCACTACAATCTTTAAAAGATCCACTCACATTTTACATGTTTCAAACCAGCAAAAGCAAAGTGCAATACACAGCAACTCCGAACACAGTGGATAACACAGCTGACAATGGATGGTCACGGCGGACCCGAGGTGTGCTAATGCTAAATCTTCCGATCTCACCCCCTTCTCAATGGTCCTCCGCTCGATGGAATCACCTCTCCTATGGCGCGGCTTCCAGCGTCACACGTCACGCATCACAGCCACGCCCCCGACATGTTTCGTCACAAATTGACTTAATCATGGGATTGCTATATCATGAATAATATATACACTATATTACTAAAAGTATTGGTTGCCTGCCTTTACACGCTTGTGAACTTGGCATCCCAGTCTGAGTCCATAAGGTTCAATATTGAGTTGGCCCACCCTTTGCAGCTATAACAGCTTCAACTTTTCTGGGAAGGTTGTCCACAAGTTTTAGGAGTGTGTCTATGGGAATGTTTGACCATTATTCCAGAAGGACATTTGTGACGTCAGGCCCTGATGTTGAACGAGAAGGCCTGGCTTGCAGTCTCCGATCTAATTCATCCCAAAGGTGTTCTATCAGTTTGAGGTCAGGACTAGCAAGTTCCTCCACCCCAAACTCGCTCATCCATGTCTTTATGGACCTTGCTTTGTTCACTGGTGTGCAGTCATGTTGGAACAGGAAGGGGCCATCCCCAAACTGTCCCCCACAAAGTTGGGAGCATGAAATTATACAAAATGTCTTGTTATGCTGACGCCTTAAAAGTTCCCTTCACTGGAACTAAGGGGCTAAGCCCAACCCATGAAAAACAACCCCACACCATAATCCTCCTTCCACCAAATGATTTGGACCAGTGCACAAAGCAAGGTCCATAAAGACATGGATGAGTTAGTTTGGGGTGGAGAAACTTAACTGGCCTGCACAGAATCCTAACCTCAACCCGATAGAAGACCTTTGGAATGAATTAGAGTAGAGAGTGTGAGCCAGGCCTTCTCGTCCACATAAGTGCCTGACCTCACAAATGCGTTTAAGGAAGAATGGTCAAACATTCCCATAGACACACTCCTAAACCTTGTGGACAGCCTTTCCAGAAGTGTTGAAGCTGTTATAGCTGCAAAGGGTGGGCCAACTCAATATTGAACACTATTGACTAAGACAGGGATGCCATTAAAGTTCATGTGCGTGTAAAGACAGGTGTCCCAATACTTTTGGTAATATAGTGTATATACAGTATATATTTAATAGGGGCTGGTTCACACACAGCACCTTCCTGTGCGATTCACCTTCTGTGTGCAGTGCAATTTCAGCCCATTCATTTGAAGGCCCGTTCACACCGGGAATCATAGAAACACGCTCTGCGATTCACATGCAGTTCTGTGCAGTGCTATTTCAGCCCATTCAATTTTTGTGCATGCACTAAATTTGGAAACTCACTGCAACCCGATCACATGGTACTTTTGTACCATGCAATCCAGTGCGGGCAAACGCATTGCGTTTGCAACCTGTGTGTGGGTGTGTCCTTAACTTATTATTGACATCCACTGCAGATCGCAACTGCAGTGCATTTGGAACTCACGGCAATGCATTCTGGTGTCAACTGGCTTAAATGGGCTGAATTTAAAGTGGTTGTAAAGGCAGAAGTTTTTTTTATCTTAATGCATTCTATGCATTAGGATAAAAAAAACTTCTGTGTTCAGCAGCCCCCCTAATACTTACCCGAGCCCCCTCTCTATCCAGCGATGTGCACGAGTGCCGCAACCTGTCAATCAAAGTCAGTTAACCAATCAGGAGTGAGAGGGTGTGGGGCTCTGTGTCTGAATGAAAACACGGAGCTGCGGCTCGGCTTGGGTGCCCCCATAGCAAGCTGCTTGCTGTGGGGGCACTCAACAGGAGGGAGGGGCCAGGAGAGCCGGTGTCTTGCCGAGAAAGTTCCCTCGGTGGATAAGGACCCCCCTGTACTGCGCATGCGCTGCGCTTGCGCAGTACGAACGACTACGGAGCCACCGAAAATTGCTGAAGAAGAACAGCTGATCATCAGTTGTATATGGCGCCTGCGCACTACATTTTAACCTAAGTCCACGTTAAAGTCCCACCATCCAAGTGGACATAGAGTTAGAATATTAAAATGCCAAGCGCATCGAGGCCGTGCCCGAAGCGTGGCGAGGGGCCTGTTACAAAGTGTTTTTTTTTACTATACTCTTGGCATGCAGGCGCCGTGTACAACTGACTCAGGTGTTCAGCTTCGGCTCTTTTCGGCGGCTCCCTTGTTGTTCCTACTGCGCAAGTGCTGCACCTGCGCACTACAGGGTGGTCATTTTCCGCCGAGGGGAACTTTCTCGGCAGAACACCGGCACTGTGCTGCTCTGTGCAAAACCATTTCTCTGAGCAGGTAAGTATAACATGTTTATTTTTAATTAAAACAAAACGAGACTTTAGTATGACATTTAAGTCCGCGCCGGACTGCAGCAAAAGTACTGCATGCACCACTTTACAAAAACACAGAGCAATTGGATTGCATGGTACTACTGTACCATGCGATCCGGTGCAAGCCAAATGCACTGCATTTGTGGTGCCGTTAGGATTGCACTGACACCCGCTGCAGATCGCAAGTGTAATGCATTTTCAACATGGTGCTGGCAATGTGTTTCCCACATTGTTTTCCAGTATAAAACATACATGACATGCATTTTTAATTTTTTTTTGCAAATATGGGTGCATTTATTATTTCTTTGCACAAAGTGTGTATTTGTATTAAAACAACTTTCCTTATTTGTAATGTCTATAGGGGTTAAAAAGGTTTTGTTTGCATACAAATACAAAAAGAAAGTAATAAGTGTATGTATGTACTGTAAATTGTATCTTTCAATTTCGGCTCACACAGTTTTACAAATAATGTCTCTTTAATGCAAGAGGATTTCCCTTGAACAATAAATTTACATATTCAGTGCTGATTGGCTGCTGGATGATCATCTGATCCAGTATTATTCTCCTCCATGTGAAGACGGAAGTGCTGTTAGCTGGATGCTGTGCATTTTCCATAGGCTGGTGGGTGGATTTGTCAGTGTGGGTGTAATTCTGTTCTGCTGCTTGTGTCAATAATACCTGATCAGGTTTATCTGATGGAGGATATTATGGGTTGTACTCTTCAGATCTCAGTGTGTATTGTTCTCTTTGCTGTGTAGTAAAATGCACACAATGTGATATCATTTGGTAGCCTGTGCTAAAACTATGTAAATAGTAGCATATCTTTCCAGCTAAAGCAGGCCAGTACTTGCAGAGTATGGCTGGACATGTCCACAATGCAAAGATAGTGTCTGTTAAATGGAGAGTATGACCTTCATGTAACTATATCCTGTCTGTTCAAAGTTCAATCATGTGATCGTCATAACTGTGTTTATGAACATTTCCTGAGAACGGGTCACCCAGCTCACCACGTAAGTTTTTTTTTTTTTTTAGTGTCCTTAATGTGATACATTGCGGTGTCTATTGTCTTCATACATGAGGTCTGAAAGTGGACATTTGTATCTCATAAATGCCAAGCTTAGATGGGTGTACAGTAGCAGTCATCACTTAAAGGGACCCTGCCACTAACTGCGGGACGTAAAACTGCGCCTATCCTGCAAAGGAGGAGATGTATACTTTATACTTTTATAGGAGGCCATGTCTTAAAGTGGTTCTAAAGCCTAAACATTTTTTACCTTAACCACTTGACCTCTGGAAGAGGCCATTTTTTGCGATGCAGCACTGCGTTACTTTAACTGACAATTGCGCAGGCGTGCAACACTGTACCCTAATAAAATGTATGTCCTTTTTCCCCCCACAAATAGAGCTTTCTTTTGGTGGTAATTGGTCACCACTGTTTTTTTAATTTTTTTTATTTTTTTTATTTATTTTTTTTGCACTATAAACAAAAAAAGACTGCCAATTTTGAATAAAAAACAATATTTTTTTTACTTTTTGCTATTCAACATATCCAACAAAAAATAAAAAAAAAAATCTAATTTCTTCATAAATTTATGTATTCTGCTACATATTTTTGGTAAACAAATCCCAATAAGCTTATATAGGAATGGGCTCGGGCGTGTTCAGGATCCCACCTGCCCGATCCCGCCAGGAAGCAGAAACTGCGTATGTCTAATCACAGGCAGTGAGACGTTTCCTGGTCTGCAGCTGCACAGATCAGGAAATATCTTGCTGCCTGTGATTAGCCGTGTGCAGTGTCGGCTTCCTTGTGGGATGGAGCAAGAGGGATCCCGAACATGCTCGAGCCCATCTATCTATCTATCTTATTGGGGCTGTTACTGATTAACATTTTCGTAGTCGATTTTTTTTTTTATTTATTTTTTTTATCAACTAATTTCGATTAATGATAACGCACATACAGATCCAACTACTTTTAGCTGACATCATGCGTAGCTCCTCCCCGTACGCGTTGCGTTCAATCAGAACTTCCTCAGCGAGGCTGGGCTGCGGCATCACCCTACAGTCTATTTAAATAGCACCGTTGTGCATCAGGGGGACCGATGGAGAGCCAGAGACATCCATCACCTGCTGAGACAGCAAAGTGTCAGCTCTTTGGAAAAAAAGTGCCCTCATCATAAATGTTTCTTGATTGCTGGATAACCAAACAATGTCAGTTCATCGTCAAACTGACTTACAGCCAGGAAAGCCCTCAGATATGTTGATTTTCATAGCCAAGTCCAGGATTTACATAGATGTTTATCTGAATACTTTGACCAGTGAGATCAATCAAATTGCTAGGATCTGTCTTCCTCAATTTATGATTTCACGGACTCCTCCCCCCTTCCCTTCGTTAGCAGACGGAGGCACTTGGGGAAGGGGGGAGGAGTCCGGTGACGTCGATGTCCGTGACGTCACCGGATCCCCGACGGAACTCCCTGAAGACCCGGAAGCCGGAAGAATTTTTGGGAACCAGTGACGCCAATACAGTGATCAGTGCTAAAAATATGTACTGTCACTGTACTAATGACACTGGCTGGGAAGGGGTTAATGTCAGGCGAGCAAAGGGTTAACTATGTGCCTAGTCAGCATCTCTGCCTGACAATCGGCAGAGTGCTGGTGGACATCGAGTACCCGGCACCCACCGATCGACTTGCGAAGTGTGTAATCATAGTGATAGCCAGTCGCCGGCAGCGCACATGCACGCTCTCTACCCAGAAGTGTTGAATCACATATATATACATGATCTGGCACACAGCTGCAGCCCTGTAGCAGTAAAAGTGCTATAGCGCCTGTAAAGCACCTCCGTGTCAAAGTAGCCTTAGAGAGTTGAGAGTCAATGGACTACGAGTGTGGCAGTTGCTGCACTTGTGTTTTATTGATAACTGCAAATCAGTCTACTGCATTGGCAAATGGGACTGTTAATTTGTTAATTCATCACCTCTATGAATGACACGGCTGTGTGGGCGCAGCTGCACAATATTGAAGACTGACAGTTGCTGTCAGGTAGAGCAGGGGTCTCCAAACTTTCTATACAAAGGGCCAGTTTACGGTCCTTCAGACTTTAGGGGCGCCAGACTGTGGCCATCAAAAGCAGATAATTTTCCGGCATCAGTTGGAGTAAACCATGCCCCATTATTGGTGCCATTGGTAGGATTTTGGGCCCCATTGTTTGTCAGTGGGAGGAATTGTGCCCCATCATTGGTGTTATTGTGAGGAATTGTGCCCCTTCGTTGGTGTCAGTGAATGAAATGGTGCCCCAAGGGCCGCAGTTTGGACACCACTAAGGTAGAGGAACCTTCAATGCTGTCAGGAAAGGAGAGATCAGTTGAGCCCCATGTTAATGTTTAGCGATGGGATTGGGTGTGAGATCGAGTCCGCCAGGAAACCAGCACTGCACAACGCCAATCATAGGCACTGTGTATGTGCAGCTGCTGGTCAGGAAATGCCTCACTGACTATGATTGGCGGTGTGCAGTAATGGCTTCCTGGCGGGTTTCGATCCGAACACGCCCAAGCCCATCACTATTAATGTTACACCGTAAATATGGATCTAGCATACTCTAAAAGTTAGAGTTATCCTTTAGACCCCTTTCACACTGAGGCAGTTTTTAGGCATTTTAGCCTCCCATTCATTTCAATGTGTAATTTCACACTGGAGCGGTGCGCTTGCGGGACGGTAAAAAAAGGAATGCAAGCAGCATCTTTGGGGTGGGTGTAAATAGAGCTCCAAAAAACATTGAAATTTATGGGCAGCGATTCCACAGTGCCGCAAAAGAGCTTTGAAAGCGCTCCAAAACTGGTCTTTTTTTTCCTTTTTTTTATTTTTTTTTTTTCGTTTAAGGTCACGCTGTCATGTGACCTTTAAAAAAACGGCCCACTAGCGTCTGAAAAGCGCTGCAAAAGCCCTGCTAAAACGCAGCTAAAGCACCACAAAAATGACTGGCACTTTAGCAGCGCTTCAGTGTGAAAGTAGCCTAAAAACCTCACAAAGTTACAGATCTCTGGGCACTGCTGATATCCAACACTTTGTGTGTCTAATACTAGGCTGTCCCACAAAACATAACTGACCTTGGTATAGACACCTAGCTCCATAAACAGAAGTTGCTTAAGGTGACACACATGGCTTCTTTGCAAGAATATCAAAAATGTTCATTAAGTCAGTCAAAAATACACCAAACAATAAGAAACCCAATGCCCTTCACACAGTAAAATTGGACAACTTTGTCTGATTTGCATGGACCAAAGTCTAGACATCATGATGACCCCACAGAACAAAGCACAAAAGTGTGTTTTTCATCCTAGTGCCCAGTTGGGTTTCACCATTCAGCTTCAATTTGTTAGTCCAGTCTTTCTAAATCTGCTAGTCTAAGACTAGCCATACATTATACAATTTTCTTCTACAACTTTCCTTTAGATTTACTAAAACCATATAATATGATGTCATACCTAAACACTTTCGATTTTGTATGCAATCAGGCATGCCCTTGCACTACATTAGTTGAAGGTAAATCTAAAAGGAAATTGAACAAGAAAATTATATAATGTATGGCCAGCTTAAGGCTACTTTCGCACTGAGGCGGGCGGGTGCTGGCGGTAAAGCGGCGCTATAGTTAGCGCTGCTTTAGCGGCACTATTCAGCCGCTAGCGGGGCTGTTTTAACCCCCGCTAGCGGCTAAAAAGGGATAAAATCGCCCGCAAAGCGGCGCTACAGCGCCGCTTTGCTGGCGGGTTTACAGCGCTGCCCCATTGTTTTGAATGGGAAGGGGTGCTTTAGGAGCAGTAAATACACCGCTCCTATAGCGCTGCAAAGATGCGGCTTGCAGGACTTTTTTGACCACCCTGCAAGCGCACTGCTCCAATGTGAAAGCCCTCGGGGCTTTCACATTGGAGTGAATTGAGCGGCTCTTTCAGGGCGCTTTGCAGGTGCTATTTTTAGCACTTTAGCACCTGCAAAGCACCTCAGTGTGAAAGCAGCCTAACACTATCTTCTCCCTAGACTGACAATGCTGCTGTCCAAAAGTGTCTGCTTTACTACTTTATCCAGAATGCAGACACCCTACTGGCAGGATCACCAGGGGAAAAAAAAAGGAACAAATAAATATGAATGCAGAAACCACATCTAATTGGTAAGCTGCAATATATTACATTTTTGGTTTTAGGTTTAATACCACTTTAAGTAATCGCAGGGATTAGGGTGACCAGGTGTCCCGGATTGCCTGGGACAGTCCCGCATTATGCAGGTCTGTCCTGGGTCCCGGGCACCTATATTCCAGGACAATGCAGTGTCCCGGAATGAAACTGACACAGACACCCCCTCCCTCCCAGGCTGATCTGATGCCCCAAAATAGGCCAACACGTCGCCACTTGACTCACTGACAGTACTTGTCCTGGCTGGGAATGTCTGGAGAGGCGCAATCTCTGCCCCCTGCTCGTGATTGGAGAAATCATAAATCCCACCTCTTGTGTCTAATCACTGCAGGACAGTGTAGAGCCAGCGTTGGAACAAGGTTAAATAGGTTTCGGCCTATGGGCCAGGACAAGTACTGTCAGTGAGTGGCCTGTGCCCTTTTTTGGGGGCGTGATCAGTGCTTCAGGGTAGAGCGTGCACCCGCCGTCCTGGCTGTGCTGCGATTCGTTACAGCACAACCAGATTTTTGGGAAGGGGAGGGGTGTCCCTAAATAGCAGTTTGGAAATGTGGTCACCCTAGCAGGGATAGTCCTGGAAGACAAGAACTCAAAAAATGCAATATTAGCCTGGATTGATATTTTAATGTTCTTTTTTTTTTTCTGGCTATTGCCTCCTTCACTTGTAGGTCCAAAAACATTGCTAAATAGAATAGGGCTGCTGTTTCCAGTAAAGAGAACATGACTCCACCCTGCACTGACACACATTGGCCTCCTCACCATCACTAAACTCATGTGTATTTCTTTACTGTTTGCATAACTAAAGCCCGGGTACACATGTACTGTGGTGGCCTGGATTTTACCCCTTAACCATTTCAATGCCAGGCACTTTTACACCCTTCCTGCCCAGGCCAATTTTCAGGTTTCAGTACTGTCGAACTTTGAATGACAATTGCACGGTCATGCAACACTGTACCCATATGAAATTTCTATCATTTGTTTCACACAAATAGAGCTTTCTTTTGGTGGTATTTATAACCACAGTTTTTTTTATTTTTTGCTGAATAAGCTAAAAAGGCCAAACATTTTGAAAAAAAAAACCCACGTTTTTCGTTGTTTCTGTTATGCAATTTTGCAAAGAAATCTTTCTTTGTAAATTTATGACATATTGTATTCTACTACATTTCATTGGTGACAATAACTTAAAATCAGTGTATATTTTTTAGTCTGTAGGAAAGTTATACACTTCACAAACTATGGTGTATATATCTGAAAATTGATCAGTACGTAAGTAAATTAAGAATTTTTTTTCTTTTATATACTGTGACCAGAGTATTACAGTTTTACCATTGTACCACTGTACCACTCTGTTTACATACTATGTTTGCTATAAGTAAATATTTATACTGAACGACAGTGTGTAGACCCTGTCTATTGCTGTGATTGGTCACAGCTAATCACATGGTACAAATGGGCTGTGATTGGCCCTGCTTGTACTATGTGATCACTGTGACCTCAGCTAGCAACACAATTGCATACAATGAATGACATGAAAGAAAGCCATTTATTGTTTACAACTGTCATGTGGTCTGCTGTGATTGGTCACAGCGATCACCTGACACTGGCAGCAGAATGGTATAGTGATCAGTCATCTGCTGTGTGGATGCAGTGGGTGACAGATTGCACTGGATCGTGGCCCATTTTTATAAGGAAGTCATATGATGTTCTCCCAGAACAATAGGGTTCCCACCTGACCTATTTTAATGATTGATTAAACTAGATGGGCTTGTGTATTTTTTTTTTTTTCAACCCGACTAAATATGTAACAAATGGGTCCATTCAGCAAGCTGAGAGTGGAGTGTGAATGGTAATGGCATCCCCTGCACTATTTTTTAGTTCTACTGTATTATGATACACGTTGAATCCTGGAGATTGTATGTTTTGAAAATCTGATACCTAAGCACTATTGATGAGGACCGTGGAGATTAGTGTTGATCTGAAGTAAACATCTGAAAGGGGAAAGTGCACTTGACCTAGCTTAATAAATAGGTCCATTAGGTAAGCGGATAAACCCTGGAGGTGTTTGAAACAGGCAACCTAGCATTTAAGACAATGTTTCTCAACTCCAGTCCTCAAGTACCCCAAACAGGTCATGTTGCCAGGCTTTCTATTATTTTGCACAGGTGATTTGATCAGTTTCACTGCCTTAGTAATCACCACAGCCCTTTCATCTGAGGGAAATCCTGAAAACATAACCTGTTGGGGGTCCTTGAGGACTGGAGTTGAGAAACACTGATCTAAGAGATATTGAAGAGGTGCCAGTGCAAACAGTGTTCATTCTGGATTTTATCCCCCTATAGTAATTGTAAAGTCTCTGTTTTTTTTTTTTTTTTTTGTTTGTTTTGTTTTTAAAATAACAAACATGTTATACTTACTAGGGGTGTACCGAATGGGTTTTTTGGTGCCGATACCGAAAATGAAAAATACACCAGGCCGAAAACCGATACCGAAAATAAACAGTTTTTAAAAAATATTTATATTTTTATATACAATTGTATTATATTCGACTTTTTAATTACTATCATCAATTAAATTAATATGAATTTATTGTTGGCCACTATTGGCACCTTTGGTGCAAGAAAAGCTCAAGAAAATTCAGTCCACAGCCTCCAACCATCTCTTGTATCATGTCCCCAGTCTCTAACCATCTGATACAGGAGATGGCCAGAGACTGCAGACATGGTACAGGAGATGGCCAGAGACTGCAGACGTGCTGCAAGAGATCAATGCAGCCTCACCAGTGCCCATCAGATGCAGCCTGCCAGTTCCTCTCAGATGCAGCCTGCCCGATTAAAAAATGCATGTACAGTGTTTTCCATGTATTCCAATGGCTCTAGTTCACACCATGCAATCAGTTTCCGGTGCGGAAACCAACTGCATGGTGTGAACTAGAGCCATTGGAATACATGGAAAACACTGTGCATGCATTTTGTGCATAAAAAAAAAAAAAAAAAAGCGCACGGAACTGCATCTGGTGTGAACTGGCCCCAAGCAAGCTACCCGGTTCCTTCCAACAGACTTCTATTGGGAATGATCATATCTTTACTTCTACTAGCAATAACAACTTAACCCTTCCCCATTCTATCACATGGCGATAAAAACCTAGCTGGGTCAAAATCAAGATTATTTATTTTTTTATTTTTTTAATATGGCCAATAAAGGGAGTACCTGGTTTTATATAGCATGGTTACATTCACACAAGCGGCCAGAGGTGGATAGTTTGTCGTGTTCAGAGGCGAACAAATGACGTTTCCGGATGCAGTAGCACTGTGGGCACATAAAACCTGTGGGTTAGCTGCGGACAAAACTCTGCAGTAATGCTTGCCATGGGCACATGCTGTTCCCCTCATGCAGCCTACCAGTGCTCGTCATATGCAGCTTGCCAGTGTCTAGATGCAGCCTCACCCGTGCCTGGATCAGAGCAGCGATCTCCGTGTGTCCTGGAGCTGTGAATTGAGTTGCTCGGTCGGCTGCAGCAACAATGTCCCGCCTCCTGTAATCACGTCACGCTGATTCAATGTCCTGCCATTGGATCAGTGTGCCGTCTGTCACAGGAGGCGGGACATTGTTACTGCAGCCGTCCAGTGCTGCCTTATCAGTGCCCGTCAGTGCGGGGTGCTTTTAACCCCCGCTATCGGCCAAAGAAAGGGTTAAAAGCGCCCATGTTGCGGCACTGCTGAGGCGCTTTGCAGGCGTTTTGGCAGCGCTGCTCATTCATTTCAATGGGCAGATTATTTTGGGACTGCTGTATACACTGCTCCCGCACCACCGCAAATATGCTGCTTGCAGGACTTTTAAGAACGTCCTGCAAATGCACCGCCCCAGTGTGAAAAGTCACACTGAAATGAATGGGGAGGCGGTTTTCAGGCATAAGTTAGAGGCTATTTCTAGAGCTGAAACGCCGGAAAACCGCCTCAGTGTGAAAGTGGCCTTAATGTTTAAAGTAGATTGCACAGGGGATTATACAATTCAATTGTATTTTTATATGGTCAAACTTTGTTAAAAACTATCAAGTGTTAGGCATGTTTTAGCAGGGCATGGTAAAGCTTGGAAGCTGGGTGGTGGGGGGATCAACGATTGGTGTGTGGGCAGCCAGGGACAGTGCTTGTAAAACCATGTCATACTCTACTGCTGTGATGGCGAACCTTGGCACCCCAGATGCTTTGGAACTACATTTCCCATGATGCTGAACTACACTGCAGAGTGCATGAGCATCATGGTATATGTAGTTCTAAAACATCTGGGGTGCCAAGGTTCGCCACTAAAACTGACTAGAGAACTGTGAATTCAATACTGGGAAATGATGTGTTTGTCCTAGGGGTAGGATACTGATGAGAGAAGTGCTCATGTGATGTGATGACCAATGTGTGTACTGACACACCCTAACTAACATAGCCATACCTCCCAACTTTTGAACTTCAGAATGAGGGACACTTGAGGAAGGAAGTAACCTTGCATAGCGCGCTGCGGCAAATGTGGGCGTGGTCAAACTTTTGATAGTGGGAGGAGCTTAATGGGCATCATTAAACAAAACTTGGGCTTCCTTGTATCTATAAAATATGCTTTTATTATTGTTGCACAAGCAGGAGTCTCATGGATACATACATATCCCAGCACATTCATTTAAAAAAAAGGATAAAAGAATGCAGTGTTTGGAGTGCATTACGTACAAAGTGCAGGGTTGTAGAATGAGCTATATACAGAGTGCAGGGTTCTGGCATGAGCTATATACAGAGGGCAGGGTTGTAGGATGAGCTATGTACAGAGTGCAGGGTTCTGGCATGAGCTATGTACAGAGTGCAGGGTTCTGGTATGAGCTGTGTACAGAGTGCAGGGTTCTGGCATGAGCTGTGTACAGAGTGCAGGGTTCTGGCATGAGCTGTGTACAGAGTGCAGGGTTCTTGCATGAGCTGTGTACAGAGTGCAGGGTTCTTGCATGAGCTGTGTGTGTACAGAGTGCAGGGTTCTGGCATGAGCTGTGTACAGAGTGCAGGGTTCTGGCATTAGCTGTGTACAGAGTGCAGGGTTCTGGCATGAGCTGTGTACAGAGTGCAGGGTTCTGGCATGAGCTGTGTACAGAGTGCAGGGTTCTGGCATGAGCTGTGTACAGAGTGCAGGGTTCTGGCATGAGCTGTGTACAGAGTGCAGGGTTCTGGCATGAGCTGTGTACAGAGTGCAGGGTTCTGGCGTGAGCTGTGTACAGAGTGCAGGGTTCTGGCGTGAGCTGTGTACAGAGTGCAGGGTTCTGGCGTGAGCTGTGTACAGAGTGCAGGGTTCTGGCGTGAGCTGTGTACAGAGTGCAGGGTTCTGGCGTGAGCTGTGTACAGAGTGCAGGGTTCTGGCGTGAGCTGCGTACAGAGTGCAGGGTTCTGGGGTGAGCTGCATTCAGAGTGCAGGGTTCTGGGGTGAGCTGCATTCAGAGTGCAGGGTTCTGGGGTGAGCTGCATTCAGAGTGCAGGGTTCTGGGGTGAGCTGCATTCAGAGTGCAGGGTTCTGGGGTGAGCTGCATTCAGAGTGCAGGGTTCTGGGGTGAGCTGCATTCAGAGTGCAGGGTTCTGGGGTGAGCTGCATTCAGAGTGCAGGGTTCTGGGGTGAGCTGCATTCAGAGTGCAGGGTTCTGGGGTGAGCTGCATTCAGAGTGCAGGGTTCTGGGGTGAGCTGCATTCAGAGTGCAGGGTTCTGGGGTGAGCTGCATTCAGAGTGCAGGGTTCTGGGGTGAGCTGCATTCAGAGTGCAGGGTTCTGGGGTGAGCTGCATTCAGAGTGCAGGGTTCTGGGGTGAGCTGCATTCAGAGTGCAGGGTTCTGGGGTGAGCTGCATTCAGAGTGCAGGGTTCTGGGGTGAGCTGCATTCAGAGTGCAGGGTTCTGGGGTGAGCTGCATGCAGAGTGCAGGGTTCTGGGTTGAGCTATGTACAGAGAGCATGGTTCTGGGGTAAGCTATGTACAGGGTGCAGGGTTCTGAGATGAGCTATGTACAGGGTGCAGGGTTCTGAGATGAGATTTATACAGGGTGCAGGGTGCTGGGATGAGCTATATACAGGGTGCAGGGTTCTGGGATGAGCTATATACAGGGTGCGGGGTTCTGAGACGAGCTATATACAGGGCACAGGGTACTGGATGAGCTGTATACAGGGTGCAGCAGAGGCGTAATTAGAACCTTCAGGGGCCCTGGTGCAAGAAACCATGAAGGGCCCCCCCGACCTCCAGCATGGGCCATTCCCTTCGAGCCCAGAGCCCTTCCCACTGATCCCATCACCCTTCATGGTCCCACAGCAGATTGGGCCCGGCATGGTGGCAGAAGGCCAGGGCCTAGTTGCAAGTGCAACCTTTGCTGGTAGTTCCGCCAGTGGTGTCAGTGTGGACTGTGAATGGTGTCAGTCAGTAGGGCAGTGGACATGGTCAGTAGAGCAGTGGAAGTGGTCAGTATGGCAGAGAAAGTGGTCAGTATGGCAGAGAAAGTGGTCAGTATGGCAGAGAAAGTGGTCAGTATGGCAGAGAAAGTGGTCAGTATGGCAGAGAAAGTGGTCAGTATGGCAGAGAAAGTGGTCAGTAAGGTAGTGGACATGGTCAGTAGGGCAGTGGACGTGGTTAGTAGGGCAGTAGACATAATCAGTAGGGCAGTGAACAGGATCAGTAGTTTTTTTTTATTGCTGTTATTTTATTTTTGTTATTATATTTTATCCATTTTATTTTTTAGAGTTTTTTTACAGTTTTTGATGGGAGTTGGTGGCAGTGGAGGGCAGTATGATGGGAGGGGGTGTCAGTGGAGGGCAGTATGATGGGAGGAGTGGCAGTGGAAGGCAGTATGTTGGGGGCGGAGGCAGTGGAAGGCATTATGATGGGAGGGGAGGCAGCGGAGGGCAGTATGATGGGGTGGAGGGCAGTATGATGGGGTGGAGGGCAGTATGATGGGGTGGAGGGCAGTATGATGGGAGAGGAGGTAGTGGAGGGCAGTATGATGGGAGGAGGCGGTAGTGGAGGGCAGTTTAATGGGAGGGGGGGTTAGTGCAGGGCAGTATGATGGGAGGGATGGTAGTGGAGGGCAATATAATGGGAGGGGGTTTAGTGGAGGGCAGTATTATGGGAGGGGTGGTAGTGGAGGGCAGTATGATGGGAGGGGGGTTAGTGGAGGGCAGTATAATAGGAGGGATGGCAGTGGAGGGCAGTATAATTGGAGGGGGGCAGTATGATGGGTGGGGGTGGCAGTGAAAGGCAGTATAATGGGGGGGTTAGTGGAGGGCAGTATAATTGGAGGGGGGCAGTATGATGGGTGGGGGTGGCAGTGAAAGGCAGTATAATGGGGGGGTTAGTGGAGGGCAGTGTAATAGGAGGGGTGGCAGTGGAGGGCAGTGTAATAGGAGGGGTGGCAGTGGAGGGCAGTATAATAGGAGGGGTGGCAGTGGAGGGCAGTATAATAGGAGGGGTGGCAGTGGAGGGCAGTATAATAGGAGGGGTGGCAGTGGAGGGCAGTATAATAGGAGGGGGGGCAGTGGAGGGCAGTATAATAGGAGGGGGGGCAGTATGATGGGATTGGGGCAGTATGATGGGAGAGGTGGTAGTAGAGGGCAGTATATGGGGGGGTAGTGGAGGGCAGTAAAATGGGAGGGGGGCAGTATGATGGGATTGGGGCAGTATGATAGGAGGGGTGGTAGTAGAGGGCAGTATATTGGGGGGGGGCAGTATAATGGGGGGGGTAGTGGAGGGCAGTATGGGGGGACTGTACAGCATGACTGGAGAGGGGCAGTGTATGGGAGGGAGCAGAGTGTCCATGAGTGTACTCAGAGTCAGGGCAGTGCAGGGAGCATTTCTCCTACCTTTATTCCAGCGCAGGAACAGCCTTCGGGGAAGACCCGGAGTCGGGGGCGGAGTCAGGGGCGGAGCCGGGGGCGGAGCCAGGGGCGGAGCTTAGACGCAAAGAGGACTCCTCCTTTGGCTAAATGCTGGGGCTCCACTCAGGGAAGACCCGGAGTCGGGGGCGGAGTCAGGGGCGGAGCCGGGGGCGGAGCTTAGGCGCGAAGAGGACTCCTCCTTTGGCTAAATGCTGGGGCTCTACTCTCCTCCTTGTCGTGACGTCACTGGTTGTTAGACGCCAGGCGGGCCATGCCTAGCAACCAGTTGTTTTGGCAGTGAGCCAGGCAGCGTCTGGGGGTGAAATGAAGCGGTCGCGGCCAAAACTAGTACAGCGGGCAGTGAGGGACAGCGACAATGCGGCAATTTTTAGGGGGGCATCAGATCGGCCAGTGGGGCAATTCCGGGACATTGTATTGTCCCGGAATGAAGCTGCCCGGGACGCGGGACAGACCTCCCACAGCGGGACTTTCACGGCCAATCCGGGACGGTTGGGAGGTATGTCATAGCCCTTGTCTACTCAGCGAAAAGGAATGAGGAACTTTATTTCTACAGAGGAGCGAGCAGAGACTGCCGCTGAACTGAGCCTCACTCACTGCTAAATCTCCACACTGTGTGCCTGGTTTCATTGTGCAAAGTCCTATGGGCTGTTTAATATGCAGTTTGTGTGGTGGGAGTGTGTGACTGCAGACCTAAGCCTCGTACACACACGATCGGATTTTCCGCAGACAAAGCGCCAGACTCTGTTTCTAAGAGCGTGTGCTGCGAACTTGTCTTGCATACAAACGGTACACAATTGTCAGCCAACAAACACAAACGTAGTGACGTACTACGTGGAATTTCAGCTCTTGAGCGCCACCCTTTGGGTTCCTTCTGCTAATGTCGTGTTTGGTGAGCACTGATTCTGAGCATGCGTGTTTGTACTTTAGACTTTTGTGTGACGGACTTGTGTACACACGCTCGGAAAATCTGACAACAGACCGTTGTCCGCCGAAAATTTACTAGCCTGCCATCCAAAATTTGTGGCATGAAAGTTGGACAACAATTGTCTGATGGAGCGTACGAACGGTCGGATTTTAGGCAAACAGTCTGTCATCGCACAATTCCCGGACAAAAATCTGATCGTGTGTATGAGGCTTTAGTCCCTGTTTACACCAGTGCGGCTCGTCACGCGATATGAGAAATGAATTGTTCAAATTGGTGCGGCGCCGACTTTGCGGTGCTGCATTAATTTAAAAAAAGTAGTTTATTTCAGGTGAGACTTGCATAGACGTCTGTGCATGAAGTCGCACTGACATGCAGCTGTGAAATGGTGCGATTTCAAGTGAAGTTGCATGATTTCAAAGTCGGATTCGGTGTGAACCAGGGCTAAAGGCTGATTCACACAGAACGAACAGCCGCCAGAGATGTAAAGCGCAGCTACTGTACCTGCTACGGGTGCGGTATGGGACAGCGTGGTGCGCGATTCAGCACATCACGCAGCTCCCTTTTTTTTTTTTTTTTCTCCTTGAACTTTATTTGAAATGTACAAAAGTACACGTCATTCATGTCACTGCGCAGTGCTGCTGCGCGATCCAATAAAAAGCAGCATGTCTGTATTTTATTGCAGCTCCAGGCTGTGTTGCGGTGTAAATGGGACACAGAAAACAATTGTTTTCTTTGTGTCCTTGTGGTGACCGACAATGGAGTAAAACGTCGGTCACCACACATGTGATTTCAACCTATCGCCTCATGCACGTGGACGTTTTTCCATGCCCATGGAGCCCGCAGGTGGGGCATACACGTGTATATATGTCGTGTTTGGGAAATTACATTGTACGCACGTAGACGGGTAAACGCCAAATGCACAGAAGCATCAACATTTACTACAGTATAGTATAGTGTACAGCTGAACAATGTATGCAGGGAGGAAAGATGTAGGGAATGGTCAGTGTGTATGTGGCTGTGTGCAGAAGGAAGAAAAAAAGACTTTCTATTCAGATCAATGACATCTTAGGGAAACTGGAAATATATGCCGCTCCCAGGGGCGGGGTAGTGCTGAGAAATGAAACTGAAACAAATTCTTATATAAAAGAGAAGGAAAAAATAGTTTTACTTTAGTCAGTCAGTGTGAGCTCAGACCGATGTGACATACAGCTGTTTATTTTTCACTTTAATGGTTATGCCCTAATCAAAGTGAGGATTGAAAGGTAAGTGACCAATTATGCTGATATGTTATATAGTAAATTGTAAGTAGGCCTTTAACGTGCTTTCTGTAATGTAATCTAGTGAAGGCACAGTCAGCCACCAGCTTTTTCACAATGTGACAGAGGGCCAAGTGTATATTTATAAAAGAGCAATCAAACATTTTATAGAAATAAGAATGCATATGATCCTCTTTAGAGGGTGTGTCCATCTCTTCTCAGTTTCTCTTTTTGTTCTGATGTATAGACTGCTATAAAAAAAATGTTCTCTTCAACTATTAAAAGTATATTACAGCACTAAGGCTCCGTTCACATATGCTGAGGTTCCCAGCATGGGGTCCCTGTTCACCGATTCAGGTGCGAATCTGGTCCCAATTGTTGCCTGAATTCACACCGAAATTGGAACCAAAGACTCACAGAACCCTTTTGGAATGCGGACCATGGCCACCCAGAGATGTGTGATCCGGCTCCACTGAGAGCCGGCCTCACTCTCCCGTCATGTGAATTGGATGCGGTGAAACGCGAATTGGATGCGGTGAAACCCGCATCCAGTTTTCATATGTGACCCGGCCTAAATCATTTATTCAGTGTCCAAAAAATGTAATTTGTTATTTTAAAAAGCCAAGATAAAGTAGTGGTAAAAAAAAAAAAGAGATTTTATTCACACTGTGGCACTAGGCTCATTCACACTTTGATTTGTTGCTGTACGTTAATATTCCTTGTGTTAAGGTAATACATTTATAATGAGCTGCCATCACATCACAATGGATCAAAAATGCATATAACACTTTCTAACAATGCACCACACCACAATGCATGATATGTGTATTCGGTGCACTGCGGAGTTGTGTGCTTGCACCCTCCTGTACAGTGCATTAGGGTTTTATTCACAATGCAAGGCAACTCTCCACACAAAGAGCAGGTGCATTATGGGAACACACAGTAACATGCACTTTATAGTGCAAATTGCCAAAATGCAATGGTCACACAAAGTTTTAGCATTCTCATCTATTCAGTGCTGTTAGTTTACAAGTATAAACACTCATTTTGTAATATTTTTGAACTTTGGGGTGTAATCGCAGCCTTTCCTACAATAGCTGGGGGCATTTTTAATTGTAGTGTTCACTTTTTGGATAGAGTAGACACTGGTTAAAATGCCCATCAGGTTTTTTGTGTATCTCATTGGGAGATTTTCCTCCCACTTTCTGTACTGGAGGCAGAACAGGAAGTGAGTAGAAATCTTTTCAATGTAAACCCATTGGGAAAATCCTCATGCTATCGTGATGAAATTATACATTTTTGGATTTCCCCATCACTTTCTGTCTTGGTAACAATGGCCAACAGGATCAATAGAAAGGGTGAAAATCTCTGTGGACACACAAAATCACCTGATAGGGGTTCTATTCATTTCATACTGAATTTGAAAGCTTTGGTATTTGAGAATTGTTAATCTAATTTTTAGAGCAAACACATGGAATAAATTACCCAATTTTGTGATACAATATAAAAGATGAGGTTGTGCTGATTAAATGGGTGCCCAACAATCAAACCTTAGCCCCTGCCTGCCGCTGCCTCCTGGCCCTTTAAGAGGTTCTAAATGCCAGGAAGCGGACACGGGCATTCTGAACATGTGACCGCTGTGATTGGAAAGCTCCTGGTCACAACTATGCATCGTGCGCTTTCCGGTACCTGCTGGTTACTGTGCTGGGAATGCGCACTTAGCCCAATAATGTGTTTTATATAGGGTGGCCACTCGGCGTTAAAGCCCAGCCGCCCAGGGGTCACATATACGTAGGCCGATGGGAAGAGAAAATTGCATGCATCCATGAAATGACGACAAATATACCCTATATTTTCCATATGCAATGCTTTAAAAGCCCCTACAGGTCATCAGTTTGGTGTTACCTAGGAACTCTGATGCTAGAATTATTGCTCTCACTCCAGTGTGCACGACAATATGTAACATGTGTAGGGCTATCAATATTATTGTGCGTAGGCACCCTGTGCATTTACTTTCGTATGTGCGTGCATGTGGAAATGGAGGGGCCTTTAAAAAAAACTTTAGGGGATTTTAGGTGCTTGGGTTTAACTTACATTTTTTTTACATTTTTTTACATTTTTCTTAATTTTTTTTACTAAACTTTTTTTTTTTTTTCCCCCTCACATAGGGGACAAAAAGTGATATATTTTTTTCTTTTGTGACAGGTTTTCTTTAATGAGACACCTGGGATCATTTAAATCCCAGATGTCTCGCCTGTCCTCCCAATAAATCCATGCCAGTCCTGGGCATGCGAAATGAGTGTGAGGTGCCCGGTATACATGATGGGGACAGGTATTGGGTGGCTGCGCAGCCAACTGATTGCGTCTATTTTGCAGCCAGCTTTTAAGATATACATACACTCCTGCACACATATCCACAGTGTGTGTGTGTGTGTGTGTGTGTGTGTGTGTGTAGTGGAAATCCAGCCTTCATTATCAGAGTGGATTCTGTAAAGTATGTACAGCTCTGCATCAGTCATTTTTGCTAATCCAGAAAACGGTAGGACTAGGTGTGGTCAGGTGCTGATGAACAAGCTATAGGCTTGTGGGTTAGGAGGAACATTGCTGATAGCTACTGTACATCTACTGCAACATATAATCCAACTAAAGTGTAAATGGGCACAGCCTATGTGATGATAATGCAAACTGGGCACCGTAAATGTGTGAGAAGACAAAGGGCAGCCATGTTGTTCAGAAATCATGTCAGCAATGGCATTTTTTAGAATAGGAGACACAACTTAAAGCGGAGCTCCACCCAAAAGCTCCCCTTTAACCGCTTCAGCCCCAGAAGATTTTACACCTTCCTGACCAGAGCACTTTTTGCGATTTGGCACTGCGTCACTTTAACTGACAATTGCGTGGTCGTGCGACGTTGCACCCAAACAAAATTGACCTCTACGGTTTTTATTTTTTGCGCTATAAACAAAAAATAGCGACAATTTTGAAAAAAAAGCAATTTTTTTTACTGTTTGCTATAATGAATATCCCCCCAACTTTTTTTCCCCTCAGTTTAGGCCGATATGTATTCTTCATATTTTTGGTAAAAAAAATCGCAATAAGCGTATATTTATTGGTTTGCGCAAAAGTTATAGCGCCTACAAAATAGGGGATAGTTTTATGGCATTTTTATTATTAAATTTTTTTTTTACTAGTAATTGGCGGCGATCTGCGATTTTTATCGGGACTGTGACATTATGGCGGACACATTGGACGCTTTTGACACTGTTTTGGGACCATTGTCATTTATACAGCGATCAGTGCTATAAAAATGCACTGATTACTGTGTAAATGACACTGGCAGGGAAGGGGTTAACCATTAGGGACCGATGAAGGGTTAAGTGCGTCCTAGGGAGTGACTCTAACTGTGGGGGGGATGGGCTTCAACTCACACAGCAGCGATCACTAAGCCCGATGACGGGGAGCAGTGATCTCTGTCATGTCACAAGGCAGAATGGGGAAATGCCTTGTTTACATAGGCACTTCCCCGTTCTGCGGCTCCATGACATGATCGCCGGTAGACTAGCGGACATCGGGTCCCGCGGGAACGGTCACCCTTCACGCGGCGGGCGTGCGCTAGCCCCGCCAATTAAAGGGGACGTACGGGTACGCCCATTTGCCCAACGCTGCCTTTGTGTCAAGGTATATCGGTGTGCAGCGGTCGGCAAGTGGTTAACTTCATTTGCAGATGCCCCTCCCAGAACATGAATCAGGAATGTACCATTTTTCCAGCTGGGCCATATCCCCTTCCCGCCGACCGTACGCAGATATGCGTACTCGGCTTTCCGGGGTTATACCGGGATGATGCCCGCAGCTGCAGGCATCATCCCGGTACCGACAAAAAACAAGTGTAGCGCTATACAGTGTCCAACATGAACGCCAATTAGCCAATCAGTATATAGTGAAGGAATCAACCATATTTATAAAAATAGGTAGTCCTCATGCAAACATTTTGAAACAGAAACTTCCGGCATCCAAAATGTAGACAGGCACACTCCCACCGAGAGATGAAAAGGCTTACCGGATAAGATGGACCCAAAGGGGCATACGCCGAGTTGGGCCGGATAAGGCTTAGGTGGTGAGTGGCTGTGCTTGGCCCGAAGAGGTGATGTTAGTGAGTGGTCCCACGAATTACTGTATCCCTCTAAACGGTACCCGGATCTTGAAGGGTGTAGGTAATCTCACGGGTGTGGGTGGTCCTGCAGATCACGGAAGGATGGGATATCACGTGGATGAATCCCTCAAGGCGATATTGCATGAGCTCGGAGATGATGTTAATGGATGAGGAGAGAAAGGAATGGCCACATAGTGTAAATCCGAAAGCAAAATTTTTTTATTTAAAATTAAGATATACACTCACATGTAGATCCAAAATAAAAACGGCGCTGTAAAAGAGTGGCGACAGTGGGGTCCTACCCAACGCGTTTCGTCTTCATAGACGTCGCCTGGGGGGTTCCCCCCACTGTAGCCACAATGATATATATAGGGAGTGCATCAATAACCATGAGAATCAGCTCCACGCTTGAAAGAAACTTCCGGTATCAACCAAGATGGCCGCCCGGCGTGCGTTCCACGCCTCTCAGGCGTGCGTTCCACGCCTCCCTTTCTTGTTCATGTGTGCACCGGAAGTGTGAAAATGACGTGGCCAGAGAGTATAATTAATAATAGTCCAAAAGAACAAAAAAGTCTCACATGGGGCCATATAATAATATGTGCAAAGTTTGGGGAGTGATTGTAAGCAGTAAAATAGCGAGACAATATAAATAGAGAATGAGTGCGGCAGTGTACGTACGGATCTAAAAATTACTAATGTTGCCGCGCGTGCGCAGTGTGTAAGGACGTCGTGAAAAGAACTAATGTGTGGATGTGATGACAACGGAGTGATCAGGTAATGCTAGTGGAGGGAGGAGCCTCAGTGAGGGAAATGACAGCACCAAGACATCAAGGCTGCACATGCGCATCCGAGACAAAAGAATACTCTTGTCTCGAGCGAGAGAGACTGGACAAATGCGAACGTGACGTCAGCAGGTACAGCGTAACTAGGAGACGCTGATGAAAGGGGAGGGTCGCAATGAATAAAAACGTCTATCAGGGACGGCGAAGTTTAGTATATGCATCCCGAAACGAAATGCACGATCCCCGGAAGTGGGGACAGAAATAAATCCAAGATAAAAAATGAAAAACTGCCTCCTTTTGTGAAACACCAGGAGTTACTAGTGGTAACCCGGGAGGGCAAATAATGGCCCCTAATAACAAAAACAAAAAAAAAAGGGGAAAAAAAAAAGTTAATGTATGAATGTATGGGTGTACATCCAAAAAATTATTGCTGACATGAACACAAGCAGGGAAAAATTTTTTGAGAAGGCATGTGTTGATACTAATAAAATGTATAGTGGTGGAGTGGACTCTCATGAAGATATACATGAGACAATGCACCTATATGTGTATACACTAATAAAAGTACACTGATACACGTGATAAATGTGGATTCACAATGATAGAGTAAACTCACATGAAATGCGCATAGGGTAATCACTGTATGTAATAAATACATCCATGGATACAACAAATATGTATATATGGAATGAACCCACAAACACGTGAATGCAAGTGGAGGGCAGCTAAAATATTAGCGAGAAAAAAGGAAAAAACAGAAACAAAAACAAAAACGTACACTTTTTCCATCAGGTATTAACGTAGAGCTAGATGTCAATGCCTTCATTAACAGAGCTTGACACCTACTTCAGCGTGTTGATCTCTCTCCTTTCTGTTTTCTCGTTTTTGTTTTTGTTTCTGTTTTTTCCTTTTTTTCTCGCTAATATTTTAGCTGCCCTCCACTTGCATTCACGTGTTTGTGGGTTCATTCCATATATACATATTTGTTGTATCCATGGATGTATTTATTACATACAGTGATTACCCTATGTGCATTTCATGTGAGTTTACTCTATCATCGTGAATCCACATTTATCACGTGTATCAGTGTACTTTTATTAGTGTATACACATATAGGTGCATTGTCTCATGTATATCTTCATGAGAGTCCACTCCACCACTATACATTTTATTAGTATCAACACATGCCTTCTCAAAAATTTTTTCCCTGCTTGTGTTCATGTCAGCAATAATTTTTTGGATGTACACCCATACATTCATACATTAACTTTTTTTTTCCCCTTTTTTTTTTTGTTTTTGTTATTAGGGGCCATTATTTGCCCTCCCGGGTTACCACTAGTAACTCCTGGTGTTTCACAAGAGGAGGCCGTTTTTCATTTTTTATCTTGGATTTATTTCTGTCCCCACTTCCGGGGATCGTGCATTTCGTTTCGGGATGCATATACTAAACTTCGCCGTCCCTGATAGACGTTTTTATGCATTGCGACCCTCCCCTTTCATCAGCGTCTCCTAGTTACGCTGTGCCTGCTGACGTCACGTTCGCATTTGTCCAGTCTCTCTCGCTCGAGACAAGAGTATTCTTTTGTCTCGGATGCGCATGTGCAGCCTTGATGTCTTGGTGCTGTCATTTCCCTCACTGAGGCTCCTCCCTCCACTAGCATCACCTGATCACTCCGTTGTCATCACATCCACACATTAGTTCTTTTCACGACGTCCTTACATACTGCGCACGCGCGGCAACATTAGTAATTTTTAGATCCGTACGTACACTGCCGCACTCATTCTCTATTTTATATTGTCTCGCTATTTTACTGCTTACAATCACTCCCCAAACTTTGCACATATTATTATATGGCCCCATGTGAGACTTTTTTGTTCTTTTGGACTATTATTAATTATACTCTCTGGCCACGTCATTTTTACACTTCCGGTGCACACATGAACAAGAAAGGGAGGCGTGGAACGCACGCCGGGCGGCCATCTTGGTTGATACCGGAAGTTTCTTTCAAGTGTGGAGCTGATTCTCATGATTATTGATGCACTCCCTATATATATCATGGTGGCTACAGTGGGGGGAACCCCCCAGACGACGTCTATGAAGACGAAACGCGTCGGGTAGGACCCCACTGTCGCCACTCTTTTCCAGCGCTGTTTTTATTTTGGATCTACATGTGAGTGTATATCTTAATTTTAAATAAAAATTTTTTGCTTTCGGATTTACACTATGTGGCCATTCCTTTCTCTCCTCATCCATTAACAGCATCTCCGAGCTCATGGAATATCGCCTTGAGGGATTCATCCACGTGATATCCCTTCCTTCCGTGATCTGCAGGACCACCCACACCCGTGAAATTACCTACACCCTTCAAGATCCGGGTACCGTTTAGAGGGATACAGTAATTTGTGGGACCACTCACTAACATCACCTCTTCGGGCCAAGCACAGCCACTCACCACATAAGCCTTATCCGGCCCAACTCGGCGTATGCCCCTTTGGGTCCACCTTATCCGGTAAGCCTTTTCATCTCTTGATGGGAGTGTGCCTGTCTACATTTTGGATGCCGGAAGTTTCTGTTTCAAAATGTTTGCATGAGGACTACTTATTTTTATAAATATGGTTGATTCCTTCACTGTATACTGATTGGCTAATTGGCGTTCATGTTGGACACTGTATAGCGCTACACTTGTTTTTTGTCTTTCCCATTTATACTTTGTTGGTTGTGTCAGCTGCTTTTGTTTCCCTCCCTTTTCTCTTTGGGCAGCGCAGAATTATTTTGTATACATCATCCCGGTACCGTTGTTTAGAGCGGGCGATCGGCTACCCGTGTATAACAACCGATGCGGCTAAAAGCTGCTCGGCTGTTATACCGGAGGAGCAGGAGGGGACATCCCCCCCCTCCCGCCGCCTCCCGCCGCTCTTACCGGGCCTCCCGTGCGATCGGGAAGCCCGGTGTCCAATCGGCTGTCTCCGGCGGCTGTGGGCGGGCTGGAACGAAGCCGCGGGCGGCTTCGTTCCAGCCTTCTCAATGTAAACGCGGAAGCGACGTCATGACGTCACTTCCCGTTTACTCGGCTGCCAATGGCGCCGAATTTTAAAAAATATAGTGTTCAGAATCGCCTTTTTCGGCGATCTGAATACTGTGAAGTGCAAAGGAGGGATCGGGGGTCTTTTAGACCCCCGATCCCTCCATAAAGAGTACCTGTTACCACCTATTGCTGTCACAAGGTATGTTTACATTCCTTGTGACAGCAATAAAAGTAAAAAAAAAACATTTTTTTTAAAAACACAATTTATAAGTCTAAAAATAAATAAAATAAATTAAAAAAAAAAAAAATTTTTAAAGCGCCCTGTCCCCGCGAGCTCGCGCAGCGAAGAAAACGCATACGGAAGTCGCGCCCGCATATGTAAACTGTGTTCAAATCACACGTGAGGTATCGCCGCGATCGTCAGAGCGAGAGCAATAATTCTAGCCCTAGACCTCCTCTGTAACTCTAACCTGGTAACCGTAAAAAAAATTTAAAGCATCGCCTATGGAAATTCATAGCTACCATAGTTTGTCGCCATTCCACGAGTGCGTGCAATTATAAAGCGTGACATGTTTGGTATCTATTTACATCATCTTTCACATTATACAAAAAAATTGGGGTAACTTTACTGTTTGGATTTTTTAAAATTCATGGAAGTGTCCCTTTTCCAAAAATTTGCGTTTTAAATCACCGCTGCACAAATACCGTGTCATATAAAATATTGCAACAATCTCCATTTTATTCTCTAGATTCTCTGCTAAAAAATATATATAATGTTTGGGGGTTCTAAGTAATTTTCTAGCAAAAAATACGGATTTTAACTTGTAAACACCAAATTTCAAAAATAGGCTTAGTCATGAAAGGGATATACCTACTAAGCCCAGACCTGTTATTAGATAAATCTGTATATATCTAATTGAATGCCTTAAAGCGTTTAAAGGGGTTGTAAAGGTAAAAGTTTTTTCACCTTAATGTATTCTATGCATTAAGGTGAAAAAACATCCTACAATACCGCCCCCCCCGTTTTACTTACCTGACCCCTCGAAAGTCCCGCGCTTGCCCCCGACATCCTCTTCGCCGCTCAGCCTGGCCGTTGATTGGTTACAGTGGATGGATTGAAAGTAGCGCAGCCATTGGCTCTCGCTGCTGTCAATCACATCCAATGACGCGGCGTGCCGGGGGGCGGGGCCGAGTGATACAGTGAGCGGCTATGGCCGCCAGCTGTATCACTGAAGCGCGCCCGCAAGCATTCAACACCATGCGAGGGAGCTCGCATGAAGGTGTTGAGTCCTTGCGGGGGGGGAGCCAAGACAGCCGCCGAGGGACCCCAGAAGATCAGGGGCCACTCTGTGCAAAACGAGCTGCACAGTGGAGGTAAGTATAACATGTTTGTTATTTAATAAAAAAAAAAGATCTTTAGTGATCCTTTAACCCCCCCCCCCCCCCCCCCCCCAAAAAAAAGCATTTTATAACACAGTGCTTGTCCTGTGTCATTTGGCTCCCTGTAACACCTGCTGCTGAGACCTGACACCGTGGTCCGTTTACGTGCCTCTGTCTTCAGCAGCCTGCTATCTGCTCTCCTCTCTGCTCCTGTGTACTCCTCCCCCCTCCCCTGTCTGTCTGTCTGTGTGTGAGCTGCCCCTCCCCTCTCCTGCTGCTCTCATAACACTAACCTGTATACACCATCAGCACTGCCTCCTATTGCAGTGTCCCCCTCCGTGAATGATTTATAAATACCAATGCTGTAAATACCTTATTTAAGAACTGAGATTGCAATCACATGACCAGCCAGCAGTGTTAATTTCGTCAACTAAAACGACTAAAACATTTTAGTGATGAGTACTATTTTAGTCAACTAAATTACGACTAAAACTATAATAGCATTTTAGTCAAAAGACTAAAATGGGACTAAAACTAAAATGCCATTTTAGTCAAAAGACTAACACTAAAACTAAATTGAAATTTGACTTCAAAATTAACACTGGTCTGTAGTGCATGTTCACACCTCAATACCATAAATAATAACATATTAGATTTTTCACTCCAGCAGTATAATAATGAGTTTGGAAATTGTAGAGAAATGTTAACTAATGCATTACAATTTAATTACACCCATTAGATTTTAGACGACTAAAATGAGTTTTAGACGACTAAAATGTACTGAAGATTTTAGTCGACTAAAATCTACTGGGGATTTAGTCGACTAAATAAACTAAAACAATTGCAGAAGACTAAAATGGGACTAAATCTAAAATGCCATTTTAGTCCTAAGACTAAGACTAAAACGAAATCGAAATTTGCTGCCAAAATTAACACTGCCAGCCAGCTCTCTCCTCTCCTCCTCCCCTCCAGACTGACATAGTAGCAGAGGCATCTCAGCCACGCCTGCTCCCACTGCATCTCTCAGAGGAGAAAGCTGGCCAGTCATGTGATCGCAATCTCAGCAGTGAAATTAGGTATTTGCAGCATTTATTTTTATAAATCACACACAGAGGGGGATACTACAATAGGAGGCATTGCTAATGATGTATACAGGTTACTCTGGCTTAACAACCACTTTAACAGGTGGTCTGGAATGAAACGCTGCAGTAAGTCAGGGGTTGCTTATCTCCATGTCTGTTAACATCTGCAAAGGTTATCCTCATTTCCCACTGAGTGAATTGGGATTAGTCATCGTAAACCCCATTAGCAGGACAATACAGATCCCAGTCTGGCTCTCCAAACCATCTAAAAAACCTAAAGTTTCAGGCTTAAGCAATTATAAAGGTATGCAGATATCCATCCTAGCGACTAGTATTTATTACAGGTGCTGTACTCAGCGCCTTACATGTGTTATACATTCACATCAGTCCCTGCCCTCAAAGAGCTTACAATCTAAGGTCCCTAACTCACATACATACATCCATACATACACAAACTAGGGCCGATTTAAACAGGATTTTTTGTGCTAAAAAACCAATGTGAAAAAAATTGCTACCAAATCGCTAAAGAATCGCATATATATATATATATATATATATATATATATATATATATATATATATATATATATATATATATATATATATATATATATATATATATATATATATATATATAAAATTGCAAATATATGAAAAAATCGCAAATATATAAAAACTGTGTTCCTCCAGTAATACAAATCCACTGGAAGTGGTGCGATATCTCCAAAATAAACTAAGCAACAATTGTGTATAGATATACTAAAAATGTGTTTGCAAATAGTAATCAATCCAAATTAGTGCCAATAAATAAATAAAGTTCAATCAATGTGAGAAAAGATTTGTTTGTGCTAAAAAACCAATGTGAAAAAAAATTACTACCAAATCGCTAAAAAATCGCATATATAAATAAAATCGCAAATATATGAAAAAAATCGCAAATATTTAAAAACTGTGTTCCTCCAGTTATACAAATCCACTGGAAGTGGTGCGATATCTCCAAAGTAAACTAAGCAACAATTGTGTATAGATATACTAAAAATGCGTTTGCAAATGGTAATCAATCCAAATTAGTGCCAATAAATAAATAAATTAGATATATTCCCTGTGATAAGTGTTGAATCCTCCGTAATAAAAATAAATAATTGATATACGGAGGAATCAATTATTAATCAATTATTTATTTATATTTATTTTTATTTTTATTTTTATTACGGAGGATTCAACACTTCTCACAGGGAATATATCTAATTTATTTATTTATTGGCACTAATTTGGATTGATTACCATTTGCAAACGTATTTTTAGTATATCTATACACAATTGTTGCTTAGTTTACTTTGGAGATATCGCACCACTTCCAGTGGATTTGTATAACTGGAGGAACACAGTTTTTTAAATATTAGCGATTTTTTTTTTCATATATTTGCGATTTTATTTATATATGCAATTTTTTTAGCGATTTGGTAGTAATTTTTTTCACATTGGTTTTTTAGCACAAAAAATTATTTTCTCACATTGATTGAACTTTATTTATTGGCACTAATTTGGATTGATTACTATTTGCAAACGCATTTTTAGTATATCTATACACAATTGTTGCTTAGTTTGCATTTGGAGATATCGCACCACTTCCAGTGGATTTGTATAACTGGAGGAACACAGTTTTTATATATTTGCGATTTTTTCATATATTTGCGATTATATATATATATATATATATGTATGTGTGTATATATATATATATGTGATTCTTTAGCGATTTGGTAGCAATTTTTTTCACATTGGTTTTTTAGCACAAAAAATTATTTTCTCACATTGATTGAACTTTGTATCAGAGCGCATCAATCTATGTTATATGTTTTAATTTTTAGGGGGTTCTGACCACTATATAATAGATTGACAATGATATCAAGCTGCTATCAAACAATTTTTATTTAACCACTTCAAAACCAGCCTCGTTTTGGATTTTAGGTGTTTAAGAGTTTAAAACAGGTTTTTTTGCTAGAAAATTACTTAGAACCCCCAAACATTATATATTGTTTTTTTTCTAACACCCTAGAGAATAAAATGGCGGTCATTGCAATACTTTTTTTTGCACCGTATTTGCGCAGCGGTCTTCTAAGCGCACTTTTTTTGGAAAAAATTCACTTTTTTGAAAAAAAAAATAAGACAACAGTAAAGTTAGCCCAATTTTTTTTTATATTGTGAAATATAATGTTACGCCAAGTAAATTGATACCCATCATGTCACGCTTTAAAATTGCGCCCGCTCGTGGAATGGCGTCAAACTTTTACCCTTAAAAATCTCCATAGGCGACGTTTAAAAAATTCTACAGATTGCATGTTTTGCGTTACAGAGGAGGTCTAGGGCTAGAATTATTGCTCTCACTCTACCGGTCGCGGCGATACCTCACATGTGTGGTTTGACCACCGTTTTCATATGCGGGCGCTACTCACGTATGCGTTCGCTTCTGCGCGCGAGCTCGTCGGGACAGGGCGCTTTAAAAAATTTTTTTTTTTTTTTTAATTATTTATTTTACTTTATTTTATTTATTTTTTCACTGTTTTTTAAAAAAAAAAATTTGGATCACTTTTATTCCTATTACAAGGAATGTAAACATCCCTTGTAATAGAAAAAAGCATGACAGGTCCTCTTAAATATGAGATCTGGGGTCAAAAAGTCCTCAGATCTCATATTTAGACTATAATGCAAAAAAAAAAAAAAAAAAAAAAAAAAGTCGTTTAAAAAAATGACACAAAATAAATTGTGCCTTTAAGAGAAGTGGGCGGAGCCGTCGTAATGACGTCGCTCCGGCCGTCACATGGTATAGAGACGGGTGGGGGCCATCTTGGCCTCACTCGTCTCAGTACCTCAGCAGTGAAAGGACCCGATCGCCTCCGCCGTTACCGACGGCTCCGGTAAGCGGCGGAGGGTGCGGGAGAGCGGCGGGAGGGGGGGTGGCACCTCTCCCGCCGCCGATAACGGTGATCTCGCGGCGAACCCGCCGCATAGACCACCATTATCGTGTGCAGAATCGCCGGCCCTAAAGATGGATACCTCGGTTGTGGCAGCAGCTGCTGCCGTTACCGAGATATCCATCTTTAAAAAACAGGACGTCAATATACAGTGGGCGGTCGGGAAGCGGTTAATTAATTGCACGTGCATTCACATACATTTGATTTACACTTATTTGATTGTATATGTCACACTAGAACATTATTGCGCTTGGTATTTCTGTTTATTTACTTGATTTAAACAGGAGCCAACTAACCTACCAGCCTGTCTTTGGAGTGTGGGCGGGGGGGGGGGGGGAAACTGGAGTACCCGGACGAAACCCAGGCAAGCACAGGGAGAACATGCAAATTCCAGGCAGGTGCTACCTGGCTACTTTAGGTGGAGTAGTTGGCGCATACATATTTCTGTCTATCTCTTCCTGGAGAATCAAAACATTGGTGTGTTTCATAACTACTGAACTGATAATAGTACGGTCACAATAAGGACATCTTTAACCTGTATCAATAAGCCACATTTTAAGCCCAAACACCACTTCCCTAAGGGGTACCGGAGGCAGATGAGGCCCATTACATCTCCTAGGTAAACTAGCCATCTAATACCCATCATATTTGTATCGATTCAAATGGTAATTTTATGCAGGACAATAATATACAAGTTACCAGAATGCAACATGTAGGTATTCCAATGTATTAAAGCGCAGTTCCACCCAAAAATGGAACTTACCACATTTGGCATGTCATTTTTTTTGGGGGGGGGAGCGGAAACCCTCTTTTTAGAGGGTTCCAGCTCCCACTTCCTCCTGTGGCGTCGGAAGTAAGTTCACCTCTCCCCCCTTCCTCTCGGCAATCATCTGGGACACGTCACAGGTCCCAGATGATTGCCCGGCCAGTCACAGCGCGCCGCACGCTTGCTCGGTGTGTGCCCGGCTGTGAAGCCACAGCCGACAATGAGAATGCCGGCGCCGCAGAGAGCAGGGGGAGACGTTCCCTCACATCGCTGGACCCTGGGACAGGTAAGTGTCTGTTTATTAAAGGTCACAGCTGCAGTATTTGTAGCTGCTGACTTTTTGAATTTTCTTTTTTTTTTTAACCGGAACTCCGCTTTAATATACAGTATATATAAAACTGTATGTGAAAGAGTGGCAGCTACATGGTCATAAACTAGTGGTGTACCAAAATGAAAAATTCCGGTGCCAAAACTGAACATTCAGGATGTACTTGGCCGAAAATTAAAATTGAAATGGACAGTTTTAAAAACTATATATATTTTTAGGGCCAGTTCACACCACATGCAGTCCAGTGCCTTTTTTTAAATCAAAAACGCCTGGAAAGTAGGTTATATGCTTTTCAATGGCATAGTTCACACCAGTGCTTGCAGTTCCTGTTCCAGAAACAAAAGTAGAACATGTTGCATTTTTCCTGCACTGTACTGTAACGCTGAAAAACGCATAAAAACTGCACTGGAACGCACATGTCCATATTTAAGGTTAAGAAAAAAGAGGGTGTAAAAAATGCACCGGAACGCATCAAAAACGTGCATGCAGAAAAGCATCTGGAACATATCTGGACTGCGTTTCTATGGTGTGAACTGGCCCTAAATATATAATTATATTTATATTATATTCAACTTAAAGGGGTTGTAAAACCTCACGGTTTTTCACCTTAATGCATTCTATGCATTAAAGTGGATGTAAACACGAAACATTTTTTTTTTTATGTCATAATGTAGAGTATAAGATTTCCTATCATTTGAGCCCAGTCTTGCCACCCAGAGTTAATCCAGCTCTGAGCAATCCTCTTTTATTGTTCAGTGAGATAAATCTTGACAAACAGAGAACAACTTTGTCAAATCCTCCCCCTTGCTGTGAGTGACAGGTGACTTACATATCTCGTGCACTAGCCTAAGACATGCATTATTTTTTAATTCCCACCCCACTCCTTTCTTCAGCAGCTCTGCAAGGATTGGCTGAAGTCATGTGGTTACTTTCCTGTCTTTTAACTGGATGTTAGAGATCATAGCAGAAGTTCAGTGTAAGAAACACACAGGAGAAAATGCATATGGACAAGGGGAGTGTAGAGGTGGGCGGGGAGTCTACTGACATCACGACTTCACCCACCGAGCTCCAGACAACAGACCCACCCACAGAATCTGCAGGTTTCGGCTCTCATAACAGACAGAGGGGAGACATTTGACAGGTAAAGATACATGCAGGAGGCATGTATATCCTTATAGATAACCCCTATGGCAGTAGTTTAGAAAGGATGACATTGGGTTTACATCCACTTTAAGGTGAAAAACCTTATGTGATACAGCTGCCCACCAGAGCCCCACTTTTACTCACCTGATCCTGATCTGCCAGTGACAGGGATGAGCACAGCAGCTCCAGCCGCTGTCTCGGGTCCTCATTTTAAGCTCAAACACCACTACCCTAAGGGGTACCGGAGGCAGATGAGGCCAATTACATCTCCTAGGTAAACTACCCATCTAATACCCATCATATTTGTATTCATTCAAATGGTAATTTTATGCAGGACAATAATATAGATAGATTGGTAGCAGCAGGAGCCATCGGCTCCCGCTGCTGTTAATCAAATCCAGTGACACAGGAGCTGGGGGGCGTGGCCGAGTCCTGCTGTCTATGACAATGGATGCAGCAGCAGGACTCGGGAGTGCGCCCGCACGAGTGCCCCCAGGGAGACCGTCTCTCCCTGGGGGCACTCGAGAAGAGGAGGAGCCAGGAGTGCCGCGGGGGACCCCAGAAGAGGAGGATCGTGACCACTCTGTGCAAAATCACTGCACAGAGGAGGTAAGTGTAGTGCGGATCAGGCCAAATCCAAAGGTCCTCAGCCTACAAAGGCTTCAACCAAGTTCTTCCAGGCATCGCCGGTAGGGGCAAGATTAGCTCTCTTTTGGCTATATCTGGTCGGACAGGATTATGGATTATTGGGTCTTTAAGGGTGTACATTAAAAAAAAAGAAGAAAGAAAAGAACCCTAAATTCTTTCCTGGGCCTCAGTCCTTCTGCGTGAAGTCGCTCAAAAGCATAATCGCAGTAGTCTGATTTCAAAAGGTTCATCTAAGGTTCTAAGGTTTTTCATCACAGGCAACCATTTCTAATTCAGATGTCTTCTGTTCGGCCTCAGTTCGGGCTTAGGAACTTTTTTTGAGGCTTATGGTCGCAATGCTCGCTTATCTCCGAAAGAAGGGCATGAGTTTTACATTACCTGGACGACGTTTTAATTCTCACTTACTCCAAGGACCTTCTGGTGCAGCACCGGGGACCAAGTCCTGACTACTCTAGCAGAGTTTGGATGGATGATAGTACAGAAAGAAAGCTGACTTGTTCCATGTCAGAACCTTGTATGTCTATAGAGGTCGTTCGACACCCTTTTAGTGCAAGGTGTTCCTTCCAGAGGAAGAAAGACAAATTTCCTCGGAGGCCTTGGAGAGGATGACTGCACCCTTGGTTACGGTCCTCAGAGGTATACATTTTCTGGGAAGCCTGACTGCTTGTATTCCAGCAGTGCCATGGGCGCAGTGGCACACAAAGAGGTTTCAGAGTTGCCGTCTGAGCAGGGGCATCAGGGATAGTGACATCGGAAAGTCGATGTTCTGCTTTATTCAAGATAACCAGCGGTGGTGGAACCAAGGGGTTAACCTTTCCCGGGATAAGCCCATCAACCCAGTGAGCTGGGTCTTCGTCATGTCAGGGTCTTCAGGGTTGGGTGCTCATTGCCAAGGTCTGTGAACTCGGAACTTGGTACTCTCAGCTCCCATTTGCCTCCAATCTGCTAGAAATGAGTGCAGCGGTGAAGCCGTAAAAGCATTCTTTCCCATCACTCAAGGCAAGAAAGTCAGACCTTCTGATGGACGACAAGTCTGTGGTTTCTTAAGTGATGAAGCTGGGAGAGCGAGGAGTCTGTGCCCTCTTCAAGTCACATCAGAAATCTTCGAGTTTGCCGAATTTTATTTGCTGGACCTGTTGGCAGCGTACCTTCCAGATTCTCAAAACGCCCTAACGAATCGGCTAAGCCGCAAATTCTCCAGCCACAGGGAATGAAAGCTGAACCCGAAGTATCTGTCAGATCTTCGCACAGTGGGGGAATCCTGAGGTGATTCTCATACGACTCCAAACAATTGTCAGACCCCACAGTTTTTTTTCCGCTTCTTTCACCCACAAGCTCTAGCCCAGGATGCCTTTTTTTCAGAAGTGGAATATCAGTCTGATGTACATCTTCCCTCCAATGGCCCTGATTCTCAAGTCATTGCTGAAGATTGTATATGGAAAGGTGCAGCGCTCAATAAAAATGGTGTTAAGCCAAATGAGAATGACTAGTATTTAGACATTAAAAACGTGTGCAAAGTATACTTGGGTGTGTAGAAACATTCATAAATATAAAGTGCAAAGTTGTCCACGTTAAAAGTCCACACTGAAAATAGTGATTAAAGGTCCACACTAAAAAGAATGGTTATAAGCCATAACATATAGTCCAAAACAATAAAAAAGATTTTGTTGACAAAGTGTTTATTGAAGTGTTGATTTTGATGAACTGGATATCAACATCCAGATATAAACATGGTAATGCGTGAAGAGTGAGAAAGGAAGCCACCACCGATAAAACTGAGGCTTACCAGAATGTATGGACTCAATATGGCATATGCCTAATGAATCATCGGAGCTTTGCGGTGACAATACATCACTGGTTAGAAACGTCAGCGTGTGTGGATATTTAGACACCAGAAGTTAGTAATCTCAATTTCCTCCAGGGGACACCGGTCTCAAGAAACGGAACTTCAGAGATGTAGTCTGTAGCATGGATTCACAGATGTATGGCCATAAATTAAATAAAAATCCCACATAGTGTGAATCCGCTAAACAGGAAATTTATTAAAGGTAAATGGAAACACTCACATTTAAGTAGAACAAGCGCTTGTATAACAGGACTGGTAACGCAATAAGAACAGTAGGTTCGAACTGAAACGTTTCATCTAAGACATCTGGGTTGTTGCCCTACTGACACCATTGCGTTTTATATAGGCAAAGACCCCCAATAATTAGGAGACAACCCTGCTGGTAATTAGCCGAATGATGATGGAATGGAGTCCTAAAAACATGGCGGCAGAGTGTGCCATTCAAGCCTCTCTATAGACAGCGAGAGGCTCAACCGGTCAAAGTGGTGTTACGGCCTTCTCCAAATTTCTTGCCTAAGGGTCCTTTGGAAGTTCCACTTTATTTGCCAATCGGCCCTTCCAGTTTTTTCAGACCCTCAACACCGAGCCCAAAGTTTTGGATTTGCATAAGTTGGATCTAAACTCTATTCTACAACATATATGGAGAGAACGGAATCATACCGAAAGTCTAGTGCTCTCTTCGTATTTCCGAAGGGTCCTAGGTTGTGCATGCCAGCTCTCCCCAAGATCGGCTGCACATGGAGGGGGGGGGGGTGTAAGGTGTACTCAATCAGCTTACTCGCAGGAAGGCCTCTTCCCCCTCAAGAGATTCGGGCACACTGCTCTGGTAGTTTTCTTTCTCCTGGGTGGCCTGGTCCAAAGCCTCGATGGATGTGGTCTGTGGGGCGGCCAGCTGGAGTTTGCCTAATACCTTTATCAGGCATTACAAGCTAGACGTAGCTTCCTCCCAATCGATATCATGGGAGCTTCTGCGTTGGATTTTGCTTTGTCCAAATAATAAATAATTCTAAGCGGCACCTGGTGTTGGTGGTTTTGTTTTACTCCCTCCCTGTATCTGGCTAGCTAAGTCCCAAGGTTGCTGGCATGAGGCTGAGCCAGGAAAACGGAAAATTGTTACCAAATACTTACCGTAATTTTCCTTTCCTGGCTCTGCCTCATGTCAGTACACACCCTCCCTAGTCCGTCGTGGGCTATTTACAGAACACCTGCACCAGGTACTGGTGGCCTTTTTATTGATCTATTCAGGGATGTCCTATACGCGGTAAAGGGGCGGAGTTGACCCAAGGTTGCTGGCATGAGGCAGAGCCAAGAAAGGAAAATTACGGTAAGTATTGGTAACAATTTTTCATTATTGTTTTGGGGTTTTCTAGCAAAAAATACTGATTTTAACTTTGTAAGAAACAAGTGTCAGAAAAAGGTTAAATTTCCCTCATTTACAGACCAAAGTTCATTACTTTGATCTAAAGAACGAAAAGCTACAATGTTTATAGTTATCTACTAGCAGACAATGTTGTGAAAAACTTGGCAGGCTGTCCAGTTTTTTTTTTTCTTTTGAGAACTGAGTGAGCAGAGAAATCTCTACACTTTTTAGGCCCCTTATACACACACACACACACACACACACACACACACACACACACACACACACACACACACACACACACACACACATATCTGTTTCGACGGACTCCGCTTGCTGAGCGGCGGATGACAGATCCGTCTCTGCACTCTGTGCAGAGACAGACCTGTCAGAGCTCTGATCTCCTCTATGGGGGATTGGATGAAAACGGATCCGTTTTCATCCGCTCCAATCCACCAGACGGATGGAAGATAGGATTTCCATCCATCTGGATTCAGCGGAGCTGAGCGGATCGGATGTCAGCGGACATGTCACCGCTGACATCTGTCGCTCCATAGACCTACATGGAGCGTCCGTTCGGGTCCACCTAAAAAAACTGACAGGCGGACCTGAACGGTCTGCATTTGTGAAAGGGGCCTTACATGAATGAATTGGGAAATTCTGCATAGAGATCGTGAGGAGGGGTTGAATCAAGATCACAATTTTTTTTAACTGTTAATCATGCAGCTGTAGCGTACAGCTTTGCATGCTGGTACGAAATCATATTACTTTCATTAAATATTTTTTTGTGAATATGTACAATTACTATTTACCACTTACTGGTTGAATGAGGCACAGTTGATGTAATTCTGGCCTCACAAATACATCCTAGGAAGTTCCTGCCGCAAGTTCCTGGAGGCAGACTCAGGGTTCTAGTGAGAGACCCGGGAGGTAAAAGGGAGATGGATTCATTTGTCCTTAGTAAAAATGGACATTGTGAGAAGTCGGCAGGAAAAATAAAATAAGGCATGCAAAGAATAAAAATCCTGCAATTATCTACAAGTATCTTTTTGTAGATTGGCATTGGCTTTACCAAACATTTCTAAAAGTGCTTTTGTTGTAAGTGTTGTGTTTTTTTTTATGATTAGAGTTTTTATTTGTTTATTTTATCTGGATGTGCAAGCTCTGAACATCTCCGCTTGGTAGGGGAAAGAGGCACACTTTTGCCTCGTTTCCACCAAGTGGATCGGTTCGGGTCGGATCGGTTTGGACGGCCTAGAATGGTCCAGCCTATTCAGGCGAGCGTTTCCACCTCAAGTCAGACCGACAGGGGCCATACGTGGGTTTAGAAAAAATGCCGTCACACGTCCACCAATCAGTGTAATGTATCGTAGCTCCGCCCTAACCGAACCGTTCCATTTTCTATGGCCCCACATCTGAAGCAGGACCCTGAATGGAACGGTTCGGTTCGGTTGTATGGGCCACTTTCATAATGGAAACACCCAAAATAGCGTACCGTACCGAACCGAACTGATCAGATCCGCTCAGTGGAAACGAGGCATTTGAGATCCTTGCCTTGACTGCAAAAATATTCTACCCTTGTACTGGGTGGGAAAGTAGCTGTAAAGCGTAAATTGTGTGTTGCATTACTAAACCGCAATACAGCATTCCCAAACCGCAATACAGCATTCCCTGTGTATGTAAAAAAGGAAACTTTTTATTAAAAACCTGAACATGTACCATTAATGCCACAGCCTGAATAGAAAAGCCTGCATCTTGCCAGCATTTTGCAGAGACACTTGCTGTCTGTGTGAAAGTAAGAGTATCAGTGATGCTCCCTCTGAGAGCCAGGTATACAGTGCATCCGGAAAATATTCACAGAGCTTCACCTTTTCCACATTTTGTTATGTTGCAGCCTTTTTCCAAAATAGATTAAATTCATTATTTTCCTCCAAAACTTTACAAACAATACCCTATGACATCATGAAGGAAGTTGGTTTGAAATCTTTGCAAATTTAATAAAAATTTAAAAACAAGAATATATCTCATGTACATAAGTATTCACAGCCATTACTCATTACTTTTGTTGAAGCACCTTTTTTGGCACCAAAACAGCCTCAAGTCTTTTTGAGTATAAGACACAAGCTTGGCACACCTATTTTTGGGCAGTTTCTCCCATGCTTCTTTGCAGGATCTCTCAAGTTCCATCAGGTTGAATGGGGGTGGTCGGTGCACAGCTATTTTCAGGTCTCTCCAGAGATGTTCAATCGGGTTCAATTCTGGGCTCTGGCTGGGGTACTCAGGGACATTCAGAGTTGTCCAATAGCCACTCTTTTGTTATTTTGGTTGGGTCCTTAAGGCCGTTGTCCTGGAAGATGAACCTTCACCCCAGAGCGCTCTTGAGCAGGTTTTCATCAATGATGTCTCTGAACATTGCTGCATTCATCTTTGCCTCGATCCCCATTAGTCTCCCAGTTCCTGCCGCTGAAAAACATCCACCACCACCATGCTTCACTGTAGGGATGGTATTGGCCAGGTGATGCCTGGTTTCTTCCAAACATGACGCTTGCCATTCAGGCCAAAGAGTTCAATCTTTGTTTCATCAGACCAGAGAATTTTGTTTCCTGTCGCATCATAGCAGCATACACTTTGGGTTGCGACTCCGCCCCCACAACCTGATAGGACCATATAGCTATAAATTGTAGAGAGGGCCCCCGCCCCAGTATTCTCTTATTTTTCCTCACCTGTCAGGACCGAACGGATTAAGAAGCACCCCCTTACTGCTTCGCCCCAGCCAGGTTCTAGCCTCTCCTGGGTGGAAGTCCTTACCTAAACAGCCTCTAAATGAGCTAGATGGAAGGAACCCCGCTCTAGTGATCTCAGGGGTATGTTGCGGCTCCAGTATAAGCCTTAAACAGGCTTAGTTGTTGTGCAGCGGTTTCCAGAAACCTTTCTCTTTTACTGTGTTTGTTTTTCCTGGGCATTGTAGTCCCTCTATGCCTCCCTTCGGCGCGCCGAGCATCTCGGCACTCCTGCGCATGCGCAGTACACAGCCTCAGGGCGTCCTTTTCGTTTTTGCCAGGTTCCAAGATGGCGCCGAGCGTGGCGCGGCGCTACTGCGCATGCGCGAGCGGGACATGATCTCGGCGGCCATGGCGGCAATTTTAAAAAGCTCCAGCTTGTCATTCTGTGCTCTTCCTGTTTCCTGAAGGTACTCTGACTGCATTTCAGCTCTGTTTGCACTCTTGATGTTCCCCCCTCTGGGTAAGTGATTTCCTATCTCCATGCACTTTTTTCTTGTCTGCTTTGCATGTTCTTACCTTCCTGTATCTCTCAGGTGCATCACCTTTCTTTTCCTATGGAGGCCGCTTCCCCAGCAGATCACCATCAGCCTAATAGGTAAGGGGGGAGATTCCCGTTGGTAAGTAGTGAAGATCGAAAAAGAGAGCAGGATCGTACTAACGCTGCCTAATTGGTCAGCCCTATCAGGTCCTCAAGATCGTCCAAATCAAGGCGGAGAGAGACCTCGCACAGGAGATGCTGCTCCAGCCATAGGCGAAGCCGCTCATGCGGAAGAAGTCGCTCAGGCCACAGGGGAAGCTGTAGAAGGAGTTGATCCTACTCAAGGCATAGCCGTTCCTATCACAGAAGATCCCCTGCACGTAGACAAGTCTCCCGTGCACCCTTCCCGCCCGGCCGGGAACGCTTGCTGGGTATGCGGGGCCACAGCCCTCCCAGACAAACTGGCTTGTCGCAGATGCATTGATGAGACCACCAGGGAGAAAGAGCTGGATACTATAGAACCTACTGGAGTCCCTACTCCGCATGTTTCAACTCCCGATGCGGATTTTACAGCCCAGAGTGCCTCACCATCCCATCCCAGTACATCAAGGGAACAAGAATTCCCGTTGGACGATGAAGAGCTGGAAGCATCAGCTGGATTTGATTTTTCGCTTATAGAACCTTTCGTTAAATCGGTCAAGGAAGCGATAAATTGGGAGGAACCTAAGGAGGTACAGCAGAAACGGGAAGTATTTCCCAAATCTCAAAAGAGTTCCGGAGGCTTTCCCGTTTATCGATGAGTTAGATGAGCTGATTAAAGAGGAATGGCAGAATCCCGGAAAAAAGATTAGTCTATCTAACAGACTTACCAAATTGTACCCGCTTAAGGAACCCAAGGTATCCCCTTTGGTTTCCCCTCCAGTAGTAGACGCATCTTTGATGCGTCTAGCCAGACACGTGACGCTCCCCATTGAAGACGCAGTGACTTTCAGAGACGTGCATGACAGAAAGGATGATACAGATCTTAAAAGGGCTTACCTATTTGCAGGAGGTGCCTGCAGACCAGCAGTGACACTGGCTGCGGTCGGGAAAGCTATTTCCAGTTGGTCTTCTGGTACCGCAAAACTTGTCGCTGAGGGCGCAGATCAAGAACAGATCATTAAGGCCCTACAAGAGCTGAGCCTTGCAGGGGATTTTGTGGCGGAAGCTTCCGTGGACACTATTAGATCCGCATCAAGGTCCATGCTAGCCGCTGTAATGGCCAGAAGGGCGCTATGGCTTAAACCCTGGTCGGCTAACCCTGCCTCAAAATCCAATAGGTGCCGAACTCCGTACGATGGGGTAAACCTCTTCGGGACAAAGCTGGATACTGCAATTTCTAAAGTGACAGATGGGAAGTCAGGTCTCGTCCCATCGGACAGAAGACCGAAAAAACAGAGGCCACCTCCCTTTAAACGCAATCTCCTGGAGAGATACAGGGATGCAAAATCCTATAGACCCGGGAAAGAATACAGAAGAAGTTGGAAGAACCCTCAGACGTCCTTCCTCAAATTCCAGAAACCCAAAACCCCTGCCTCCAATGACCAGAAGTCCTTTTGAAGGTACACCCGCCCAACCAGCGGTAGTGGGTGCCAGACTCACAAAGTTCAAACTGGTTTGGGCGGGAATGATAAAAGACCCATGGACAGTGTCCACCATTTATTTCGGGCACAGGTGGTCATTCAAGGGTCTCCCCCCAAGGGATCAATTTTGCTCAACCAAACTTCCCCCTTCCCAAGAAAAAAGGCTGTCTTTAGTCCAGTACATTCAAGATCTGCTCCAAAAGCAAGCAATAGTGGAGATCCCGCTATCACAAAGAGGAAAAGGTTTATATTCCCCACTTTTCTTAGTAAAAAAGAAGTCAGGGGACTTTCGTCCAGTCTTGGACCTAAAGAACCTCGACCGGTCAATCCGGATAGAAACGTTCAAGATGGAAAGCCTACAATCAATCCTCTAAGCAATCAACCGGGGAGATTGGATGCTTTCATTCGACCTCCAGGACGCATATCTACATTTCCCTATCCACCTTGATTTCCAAAAATTCCTCCATTTCACCCTAAACCATCGGCACTTCCAATGCCGAAGTCTCCCGTTCGGGATATCTACCGCACCCAGGACATTTACGAAGGTCCTATTACCTGTAATAGCCCACTTGAGAGAAAAGAGACTAAGGGTCCACCCCTACCTGGACGACATCCTGCTTCTCTCAGACGGCCAGGGGTCTCTCATCCAACATCGGGAAATTCTGGTCTCCACGTTGCAGTCCCTAGGGTGGCTGATAAATTGGAAGAAAAGCAACATCCATCCCACACAGAGAATGGTCTTTCTGGGGGCCGAGCTGGACACCAGGGAGAACACAGTGGAGCTTCCACTGGAGAAAATCCCTCTCCTAATACAGAGGGTGAAGAGAGCAATCTCGGCTACAATTTTACCGGCCAGAGCATGCCTCAGTATCCTGGGCTCCTTAGCGTCCACCATTCCAATGGTCCAATGGGCACAATGGAACTCGAGGCCCCTCCAAATCTCCTCCTTTCTGCGCCAGTGGAATGGTACGTCAATGTCCCAGCCGATCTCCATCTCTCAGGAGGTAAAACAATCATTGCATTGGTGGACACGACCTCACAACTTGAGAGGATGCAAGCACATAATCACACCTCATCAAGAGATAGTTACCTCAGATGCCAGTCTGCAGGGATGGGGGGACTATCAGAACTACGCGGCTCAGGGCCGCTGGCCATTCAGGACACAGGACTCAGTGTCAAACATTTTGGAGATGAAAGCAGCATTTCAGGCTCTCCTGGCCTTCAGTCCTCACTTGAGGGAAAAGCATGTCCTTCTGAGGATGGACAACAAAGTGGCTGTCGCCTATATCAACAGGCAGGGGGGCACCAGAAGCAGGTCCATGATGCAGGAGGTCTGTCCTGTTCTAGAATGGGCACAGCTGAACCTGTTGGACTTAAGGGCGGTTTATGTTCCGGGGGTCCAGAACATCTTGGCCGACTCGCTGAGCAGGAATTTTGCCTCCAATGAGTGGTCTCCGAGTTCCCAAGCTTATGCTCTCATATCCCGGACCTGGGGATCACCGGAGATAGACCTGGCAGCAACACCGGAAAACACAAAATGCCAAAGATTCCTGTCAAGGATACCCTTTCCTTCAGCAGAGGGGACAGATTGCCTCCAACACCCCTGGGATTTTCGCCTGGGTTACATCTTTCCTCCGACTCCCCTCATAGCGAGATTCCTCCTGAGGCTCAAGAAATCAACGGCATTGGTAGTAGCAGTAATTCCCTTTTGGTGGAGGAGGCCATGGTTTACTACCCTCATGCAGCTGAACACGGCAGATCCCCTGCTCCTCCCGTTATCGACGGACCTGCTCTCCCAGGGCCATCTTCACCCGAACCCGGAGAAGCTACATTTGATGGCCTGGAGACTGAAAGGGCTAGGTACTTAGAGCAAGGCTGTTCCCAGAAGGTGGTGGACACCTTACTCCAGGCCAGAAGGCCTACCACCAACAACACATATAGACGGGTCTGGGAGAAATTTGTCACTTTCACTCAGCAGCAAGGTTGGGACTCATCCTCCCCTTCGGTATCACAGATCCTGGAATTTCTTCAATCAGGCCTGGAGAAAGGCCTTAGGTCAAGCACCCTGAAGGTTCAGGTGTCGGCCCTATCCGCCTTGACAGGAGTTAAATGGGCACAAGATCCTCTTGTAATCCAGTTTCAAAGGGCCTGCCTAAAACTGAGGCCCCCCAGAAAACCTTACTTCCCGGTCTAGGACCTCTCAGTTGTTCTGGAAGCACTATCTAAAGAACCTTTTTTCCCACTTGAGAACATCTCCCTCTGGGATCTAACACTAAAAAGTTTCGTTCTTAATAGCCATAGCATCGGCTAAAAGGGTGTCAAAGATGCAAGCTCTAATGGCTAGTGAGCCATATCTGATTGTTTTTCCAGACAGATTAGTCCTGAGAGCTTCGGATCGCTTCATCCCCAAGGTATCCTCATCCTTTCATTTCAACCAGGAGATTAATCTCCCAGCACTTATCACGGATCAGGGCGATCCTCACCCATTAGATGTCAAGGGTAACGTCTTGGAACATCTCTCGGCAACCAAATCCGTCAGAAAGACGGAAAGTCTCCTAATCATCCCGCATGGATTCAGGAGAGGTCAAGCAGCATCCTCACGCACCATTGCTTCATGGCTAGTAAAGACCATTAAGAAGACCTATTCATTAAGTAACCATCAAATACCTGAGGGCTTAAGGGCACACTCCACCAGGGCAGTGGCAACCTCCCAGGCAGCATATTGTAGAGTCTCGGCAGAGACAATTTGCAGAGCGGCTACCTGGTCTTCCAGGAACACCTTTATGTCTCATCATAAAGTGGATTCCGCTCGCCTATCCACAGAGGATTTCGGAAGATCCGTTATCCAGGCCAATTCTTCTATTCTTTGTTAATAAACTTAGTTTGCATTCCCACCCAGTTTTGCGAGTTATTCCCCAAAGTGTATACTGCCATGATGCGACAGGAAAACGGAAAATTGTATACTCACCTTTCCGTAATTCTCCTTTCCTGTCGCATCTTCATGGCAGCATACAATCTCCCACCCTTCTGAGGTGATATATACAGAGAATACTGGGGCGGGGGCCCTCTCTACAATTTATAGCTATATGGTCCTATCAGGTTGTGGGGGCGGAGTCACAACCCAAAGTGTATGCTGCCATGAAGATGCGACAGGAAAGGAAAATTACGGAAAGGTGAGTATACAATTTTCCGTTTTCTCATAGTCTGAGAGTCCTTCAGGTGCCTTTTGGCGAACTCCAGGATGGCTGTCATGAGCCATTTACTTGGGAGTGACTAATGCCTCGTTTCCACTGAGCGGATCGGTTTGGGTCGGTACAGTTTGAATGGCCTAGAATGGTCCGGTCTATTCTGGTGAGCGTTTCCACTGCAAGTGGGACCACAAGGGGCCATACAGGGTTTAGAAAAAATGCCTCAGCATAACACAGCAGAGGGTTTTCTGTCAGCCAATCAGTGGAATGTATCGTGGCTCCGCCCTAACCGAACCTTCCCATTTTCTATGGCCCCACATCTGAAGCAGGACCCTGAATGGAGCGGTACGGTTCAGTTGTATGGGCCGCTTTCATAATGGAAACACCCAAAATAGCGTACCGATCTGCTCAGTGGAAACAAGGCATTAGTCACCGGCCACTCTACCATACAGGCCTAATTGGTGGACTGCTGCAGAGATTGTTGTTCTTCTAGAAGGTTCTCTTCTCTCCACAGAGAAACGCTGGAGTTCTGTCAGAGTGACCATCGGGTTCTTGGCCACCTCCCTGACTAAGGCCCTTCTCCCCTGATTACTCAGTTTGGCCGGGTGGCCCACTCTAGGAAGAGTCCTGGTGGTTCCAAACTTCTTCCATTTACAGATGATGGAGGCCACTGTGCTCATTGGGATCTTCAATGCTGCAGAAAATTTTCTGTACCCTTCCCCAGATCTGTGCTTTGAAACAAATCTGTCTCGGGGGTCTACAGACAATTCCTTGGACTTCATGGCCTGGTTTGTGCTCTGACATGCACTAACTGTGGGACCTTTATATAGAGTAGACAGGTGTGTGCCCTTCCAAATCATGTCTAATCAACTGAATTTACCACAGGTGTACTCCAAGTTGTAGAAACATCTCAAGGATGATCAGTGGAAACAGGATACACCTGAGCTCAATTTTGAGTGGCATGGGAAAGGTTGTGAATACGTATGTGATTTTTTTTTTTTTTTGCAAAGATTTCAAACAAACTTCTTTGACTTTGTTATTATGGGGTATTGTTTGTAGAATTTTGAAAATAATGGATTTAATCCGTTTTGGAATAAGGCTGTAACATAACAAAATGTAGAAAAAGTGAAGCGCTGTGAATACTTTCCAGATGCACTGTATAACTCGCGCTCCCTGCTGATTAGAAAGTGTCGGACCTCTTCAGAGAAACCACTGCTTCCACATACAGTGCCAGGGTCCTTCTCTGCAGCATACTGGTAGGGTATAAACTTTTCTACTCATCCTGTGGCTGATTTCTAAGGAGAAAAAATTGTAAGGCCTGGTTCACACTTTTGTGGGTGGTTGTGGTTTCAAAAAGCACTGCTCATTAAAAATCGTGGGGTTCCTATTCATTCTTTATGGCACTCCCGTGCATCTAAAAAAAAGCAGCGTGTTTGCGAGTACAGGAACCGTACTGTCACTGCATTTTAAATTGGAGCAGGATCTTTTTTTCTGTATGAAACACAGACATAGCAGCCCAATTAAATGAATAGGCTGCTGCGCCTTTGCAAGCACAGCTCACAGGGCCGCAATAGTGTAAACCAGACCTGAGACTTTGTACAACTTGTTTTGATGCACATGAAGGCCTCTTGAGCCCTCCCTAGGGAAAGAGAGCCTTGACTGATGGGGGCATGGCTAGGTGCCGGAGAATGATTGGTTAAAATATGGGGTATGGGATGGGCCTGAGCTCAGGGAACATGTGCCCCCAGGGAACTCTCTGTCTTTCGGAGAAGTCGTTGGAAGAGCTGCTGTGGACCCTGCACCTCTGCCATGGACACTGATCTTCTGCTGGCCAGGGTCCAAGAGCTGGCTCTCCAAGGTCAGGCTGGATGGTTATTCTCCCTCCTCACCCCTGAGCTGTCCCCCCCTCTCCCTTCTTCACCTCCACCTGCGGGGCCCCCAGCTTCTAGGGCCAGGAGGCGTACCCGTCCTCCTTCCTGACTTAACCCCAGCCCGTTCAGGCCACCATACTCCCCTGCCTCCCCTCCACGTCCCCCTGGGGCTCCTGTTGTCACTGGTCCCGGCTCCTCCCCCCCCTGCCTCCAGCAGCCGCCGGAGATCTCCCCGGCGGGTCCCCCGCTATCCATATTCACTGCGGTCTGGGACTCCTCCCGCCCGCCCCGCTCCCAGAGCCCCAGATGCCTCCGGCGGACGGTACAGGCTACTCATGCGGCCCCCCCTTCACAGGCACCAACTCGGCGGCGCGGGCGGAAGCCGCGGCGCTTCCCGCCTCTGATTGCCGCTCACGAGTGCCCGCTGCCTCCACAGATGTTTCCCCCCCCGCCCGCCGGTGCTCAGTGGAGCGGGGGGTGGGGGTTTCACTAGGGGTGTGTCCCGCAGTGTCAGACGCTGAGCACGCCAGCCCAGAGCCTCTGCAGGGGCCAACCCTCCTCCTCCTTCCTCCACACAGTCTGTCACGGCCGGCGCGTCCCTGCCAGCATCTCTCCCTGTGCCCAGCTGGGTGGGAGATTTAAATCCTACTGCAGTCCGCCTTTCTTCTGTCCTGGCCACTACACATCCCCCTGCACCCGGCCGGGTGGGAGATGGTGGTACATCCGTCAATCACCCCCTGCAATTGACCCCTGTTTTGGCGTATCCCCCTGCACCCGGCTGGGTGGGGGATGGTGGTGCATCTGTCAATCGCCCCCTGCAATTGACCCCTGTCTTTCCATATCCCCCCGCACCCGATTGGGGGGGAGGGTGGAGCGGCACCTGCCGCTCACCCCTTTCCGCTGACCCCTGGCTTCTCACATCCCCCTGCACCTGCATGGGTGGGGGATGGCAGGGTCAACCCCTGCCTCGGCCCACTGCATTCCCTCATCTCCCTGCGCCCAGCTGGGCGGGTGATGGCCGACGGGCTCCTGTCCCCTCATCACGGATCCCTGACCATATGCGGCTCCCTGCCCCCGGGTGGGCTGGAGCATCTTACCGGACATCCGCTGCCACAGCCTCTCCCCACCATCTCCCTGCGCCCGGCAGGGCAGGAGATTCCCATCGGAGGCCTGCCGCTGCAGCCTCGCCCCTGCCTGCGGCTCGGCACCATCTCTCCGCGCCTGGCAGGGCGGGAGATGCACACACCATGTCCAGGAGGTGGGCTGCACCCGCTGCGAGCCCTCCATCTGGGCCCTACGGCTGCTCAATTGCCGTCATCGCCCCCCCCCCCAGGCTCTTCAGGGTTGGGGGCCGGACCGCCGCCTCAGGACCTATCCTTCTGCCAGCAACCTTAAACCTCGCCAGACATCAACTGTCCTCAAGATGAAGGTGGTCGCGGCACCCTGCCGGCTCCTCCCACGGTTGATCCTGCACCGGCGTTCCTGGACCTGCTGTTGGTCGCCCTTCTTCAGCTGCACACCTGCGTATCAGTGAGTATGATTGTGATTTGGGTTAGGTCCAGCGACGCTGCCACATTGGGTCTGCCGGATGAACGCATTGTTACGGTCGTAAAATCAGTCCTGTCATTCTTTTCGGCTCCTTCAGCGGATGGTGCCTTGTGGACAGTACGCACCTGTCGGAAGACGTCAAGGATAGAATCTGGCGATAGAATTTATGGATTTACTCGCTTTAGTCTCCCCCGACTGTGAGGCGATTGACAAATCCCGTCGGGTTGATGTGGCGGCACAGGGTGAAAAATCTAAACAGCTTCCACAAACGTTCAGGAACTGGCTGCAGGGGTTCTATGCTTACGCCGAAGTGCTTTGCGAGCATTTTCCGGAGTTAGCTGCATCCGTCTTTTGCTATCTGAATCTCATTTGGGGTGCCTACAAAGTGTACGGGGGCCAGTGTTGTTTTCACTATGACACCCAGTTTTGCCAAAAAATGGCATCACAGAAGGAGTTCCGTTTGATTGCCAGGATGGTAGCCTGTGATTATTGCTTCGTCCTTCGTCCTTTTAGTCCCCAGCCGGCACACCCTCCGGAGTGTCGGCGGCCCCTGGAAAAGGCATATGCTGGCTGTTCAATGAGAGCCACTGCAAGTGGTACACCGCGTGCCGTTTTAAGCACGAGTGCTCACTTTGCAGGGGAGCTCACCCAGCCAGCCGGTGTTTCCAAAAGGGAAAACAACCTCTTTTCTGGTCGGGGGCCAAGCCTGACGTTTTCTAAACCGGAGGACTCCAGTGATCGTCTCGAGATGCTTCCCTGGCTCGACTGGTACCCCCTTCATAAAGAGGCCTTGATCCTGCTGGACGGTTTGGACCGTGGTTTTTTGGATCCCCTTACTCCTTCGGAAGTGCCGGCACCTAATTAAACAAAAAAAATAGCCGTTCAATTCGAGTCCGTCGTAGCCGAGAAACTCCAGAAGGATTTGCGGCGCTTGGCAGGCCCGTTTCTACCCCCTTGTCACAACCTGAGGTTTTCCCCCCTCGGCGTGGTCCCCAAAAGGGCTGAGGGAAAGTTCAGTCTTATCCATCACCAGCCCTATCCTTCTGGCTCCTCGATCAATGACAGCATCAACAAGGAGGAATCCCCCCACCATTCTATCCGCATCACCAAGCCCATGCGGGATGTCTTGGGGATGTGGCTATCTTTTCTCCAGTCCTACAATGGCCAGTCATGTTGGTTGCTAGAGGAGGTACCGAACTCCATAGCTGGAGCTATACACTGATGCGGCAGGCTCCTGTGGTTTCGGTACCCCCCCTTTTTCCAGGGGGAGTGGTCTGCTGAGTGTTGGCCGGCCTCAGGGTACTCAGATGGGCTGGGAAAGGTACTCGGGTACTCAGATGGGCTGTGACAGGTACTCGGGTACTCAGATGGGCTGGGACAGGTACTCGGGTACTCAGATGGGCTGTGACAGGTACACAGATGGACTGTGACGGGTAATGACAGGTACTTTGAATGCTGGTGACAGGTACTTTGATGGCTGGTGACAGGTACTTTGATGGCTGGTGACAGGTACTTTGGTGACAGGTCCTCTTTATTGGGGGGGTAATCACTGTGTGTTGGTGTACACTAAGCGGTAACGAGATGTTACCGCAATCTCCTCACACACGATTGGTTGGTTTGTTGACATTCTGTGACCGGCTGTGATTGGACACAGCTGGTCACGTGGTAAAGAGCCAATTTCATTGGCTCTTTACTGCGATCGGGGTTGGGCTGTGTCAAGGTGACAAGCCTCGTCCCCGATTGCCGCTCTGCACGCACCCTAGGGGCGTGCACGAGTGCCGTGCATGTAGACAGTACATGTGACCGGCTGTGATTGGACACAAGCGGTCACTTGGATCGGGGATGGATCAGAAATGCGAATCACACGGATCGGGGATGGGCTGTGTCCAACATCGAAGTAGTACCTTCAGGCGTTCTAGGAGCATAAATTACACATCTCATTTCATTCCTACCTATAACACTTTTGAAGGTCCTGGAGCACCAGGACAGTGGAATTACCCACAAAATGACCCCATTTTGGAAAGCAAACACCCCAATGTGTATTCTATGAGGCATGGGCTGCAAATAGGTACTCGGGTACTCTGATGGGCTGGAGACAGGTACTCGTTTACTCCGATGGGCTGGAGACAGGTACTCGGGTACTCCGATGGGCTGGTGACAGGTACTCGGGTACTCCGATGGGCTGGTGACAGGTACTTGGGTACTCCGATGGGCTGGTGACAGGTACTTGGGTACTCCGATGGGCTGCTGACAGGTGCTCGGGTACTCAGATGGACTGTGACAGGTACTCGGGTACTCAGATGGGCTGTGACAGGTACTCGGGTACTCAGATGGACTGGGACAGGTACTCGGGTACTCAGATGGGCTGTGACAGATACTCGGGTACTCAGATGGGCTCTGACAGGTACACGGGTACTCAGATGGGCTGTGACAGGTACTCGGATACTCAGATGGGCCGGGACAGGTACTCGGGTACTCAGATGGGCTGGGACAGGTACTCGGGTACTCGGATGGGCTGGGACAGGTACTCGGGTACTCAGATGGGCTGGGAAAGGTACTCGGGTACTCAGATGGGCTGGGAAAGGTACTCGGGTACTCGGATGGGCTGGGAAAGGTACTCGGGTACTCGGATGGGCTGTAAGAGGTACTCGGGTACTCGGATGGGCTGTGAAAGGTACTCAGATGGACTGTGACGGGTAATGACAGGTACTTTGATGGCTGGTGACAGGTACTTTGATGGCTGGTGACAGGTACTTTGGTGACAGGTCCTCTTTATTGGGGGGGGGTAATCACTGTGTATTGGTGTACACTAAGCGGTAATGAGATGTTACCGCAATCTCCTTCTCACACACGATTGGTTGGTTTGTTGACATTCTGTGACCGGCTGTGATTGGACACAGCCGGTCACGTGGTAAAGAGCCAATTTCATTGGCTCTTTACTGCGATCGGGGTTGGGCTGTGTCAAGGTGACAAGCCTCGTCCCCGATTGCCGCTCTGCACGCACCCTAGGGGCGTGCACGAGCGCCGTGCATATAGACAGTACATGTGACCGGCTGTGGTTGGACACAAGCAGTCACTTGGATCGGGGGTGGATCAGAGATGCGGATCACATGGATCGGGGATGGGCTGTGTCCGAGGGACACATCTCATCCACGATCGCCGCGCTGGGGACCCGCAAGAGCGGCGAGATGCCGAGGATGTCATATGACGCCCACCCAGGATGGGAGATCCCATCTGTGGACATCATTTGACAATGGCCCAGTATCAAAGTAGTTAAAGGGCAAGGGGTGGAGGGGGATTTGATCGCATGGTGTTATGTTAATTGGGTGTAAAAATGTAGCGCTAAAACGTGCCAAAAAACATATGTGAAAATAAATATGATTCAATAACCTATGAGTGACCGCTCCCTATGATGTGGGTATAAATAGAGTCAATAATAAAGTCTCACAATGTGATAAAAAGTGAAATCCAATATGTGTAAAAAAATCTTTTGGTATGTGATTCATCTACGTGGAAATCTTGAAGTGTAGAGAGATTAAACACTCTTACCGGAACTGGTGGATTCGGATGCCGGTGACACCGAATCAAACAGGCTTAGAGATCCAGATTAATGGCTGTCCTGGAAGGAAGTGGGGGATCTCAAACCACATCTCCCCTTGTCTGGAACAGCTACAACGGTATCCACCAAAATGTGGAAGGAAAACAATCGAGTGCTCCAATCGTGCAGATCAAAATGGTAGTTTTATTGGGACAAACCAATATACAAATATAAAATGTGATCACGGAAGATAAAAATGTAAAACAAAGTGTAGGGAATGATATGCATGGCCCATATGTTTTTTTTGGCACGTTTTAGCGCTACATATTTACACCATTTTACCTTTGAATATTTTTCATATTTTTATGTAGCAGCTTTGTTTTTCTTTCACTGGGTTAGCACAGTTTTATTTCTCTTTTTTGTTATGTTAATTGGGACCTAGGCCCATTGTGCCTCAGCAGTCATGAAGGCCTCTTGAGCCCTCCCTAGGGAAAGAGAGCCTTGACTGATGGGGGCAAGGCTAGGTGCCGGGACAAGGAGAATGATTGGATAAATATGGAGTATGGGATGGGCCTGAGCTCAGGGAACATGTGCCCCCAGGGAATTCTGGGTATTTCGGAGAAGTCGTTGGAAGAGCTGCCCACCCTCCTGACCCTCTTTTCTTTTGTTATGGTATGTCACAGCTTGCTGCGGTTTTATTGACCTTGCCAGCAGTTAATGTTGCTGTAATGGGCTATGTCCTTGATGGAAAATTGGAAGTAGGCTGTCTGTCCAGCACTTATGGTATGGACAGGCCCCTACTTCCCTCTTTTGGTTGAGTGCTCACAGTACGACTGTGACTGGCACTGGTTAAATATGTTTCATGTTATGTGTTGGAGTTAATAAAGCTGTGGCCTTGCCCTTTCCAACCTAATGGTTGTAAGTGTCTTATTTAATGGGTTAAAGGGCAAGGGGTGGTGGGGGATTTGATCCCATGGTGTTATGTAAAATTGGGACCTAGGCCCATTGTGCCTCAGCAGTCATGGAATGTGACCAGAAGAACTTGTCTTATCTGTAAAGTAAACCTGTCTTGAGAGAAATATGGCCTTATCTGACCTCTGTGAAATGCTAGTTTCCTGGTGGTTATTAGTGTCTTATTTAACCACTTCAATACAGGGCATTTATACACCCTTCCTTCCCAGACCAATTTTTAGCTTTCAGCGCTCTCACACTTTGAATGCCAATTACTCAGTCATGCAACACTGTACTCAAACAAAATATTTATCATTTTTTTTCATACAAATAGAGCTTTCTTTTGGTGGTATTTAATCACCATTGGGTTTTTTATTTTTTGCGACATAAGTGAAAAAATAGCGAAAATTTTGAAAATAAAACACTTTTTTTAGTTTCTATGATAAAATTTTGCAAATAAGTCATTTTTGTTCATAAATTTGTGCCAAAATGTATACTGCTGCGCCTCAGCAGTCATGGAATGTGACAAGAAGAACTTGCCTTATCTGTAAAGTAAACCTGTCTTGAGAGAAATATGGCCTTCTATGACCCCTGTGAAATGCTAGTTTCCTGGTGTTTATGCAGGCCAACTACCTTTTTAACTCTTTCGCTGCCAGGCCCTCCAACTTTAAACTCATGTGTCCAGACATTTTCCCTTGCTTTTTTATTTTTCCTTTACAGCTTTGTTACAGTGGAGTTTGTACAAGACCCCCCCCAAACCATACGTTTTCTGAAAGCACGTGACCAGTAGAATAAAAAAAAAGGTGCTACCGATTTTTAGGGCCCTATGATATTTTTTGCGCAAATGTTTATCAAAACAATAATTTCGCTAATAATGCACTAAAATAATTATTAGCAGATACAAACAGCAAAATTCCTGGTAAGATTAGGCTTTAGAGTTCAGGTCGATTTATCCTTACTATTTGTGGGGGTTTTTTTGTTGTTTTTTTTTTTTGTTTTCTTTTAACAGGTACTATTTTAAAAAATATTTTTTTTTTACATTTTTTTTTGCAGGGGTGGGGAGGCTTTAGTGAGATATCAGAGTTCTAAACAGACCTCCTAGTGTCTCTTTTTTGAAACCGAGAAAGGGACTGAAGAAAGTCATTTTCTTTGCAGCCTCCGCTGCACTGTAGATGAATGAAGTCTCTGTATAGAGATTCCTATTCTTTCACAAATAGAAGTATAGTAAACACAGTTTACCATTCTTCAACGATGAAGGAACACAAGAGCAATCGGTACCGATTCAGGAAAGCAGGCTAGTAAATTAGTAAACACATGTTTACCAGTTCCCCCTCCCATCCTGACTTTGATCTCCCACATTGATGCCCCATCAGCAGCTGCAGCCAGTGGGAGGGGGAGGAGGGGAGCCAAGCAGCAGCGCTGCAGGGAGGGAGCATCGGAGATTGTGGGGGTTAGTAGAGGCAGGTGGGCGAATTTAGATAGTTTCATCCCTTGTGGCCCTCCTACTGCACCTGAAGCCAGGAGGAGAGGCGAGGCAGAAAAAACAGCAATTGCATGGGAGCCACAGGTGATCGGTGTTGGTGGGGGGAGGATTGGTGTTGCAGGGGATAGGTGTAGCCGAGGAAGGGGACAGTAAAAGTTTGGGGGTATTTTAGCAGACAGTGCGGCAGGGATGTGAAGAGGCAGGGGGAAAAAGTGTAGAGAATCTGCGGAGGGGGGGGGGGGTTCACATTTTAGGTGAATAGCTCTGGTCAGTGGCTTCTTAGCCAATGATAGAGCAATTGGTTTGTTCAGCAGAGTCTACTGAACAGTTTTGCTATAAGCTCATGATCATTGAAGTTACCTTATAACAGAAGGAGCAATGCTAGGTCTGTACAGCGCATGGACATGGCCAGCTGGAAGCGGTGCTGTAGGTCCGTACGGACTTGCCAGCGAAAGGGTTCATGCTTTTTGAGTTGGACGCCTGAAATAACCACACATATCAGAGAAAAGTCAGAACTCTATATCTGTATACTAGTTTGTAGTCAATTAGTTAAAGTAATAAAGCTGAGGAGGCAACATGACAGTAAAATGCTAGAGAGGTCTACAATGGCAGCCTTCATGGTGGTGTTTTTTTTTTTCATATGATAGGTTTCCTTTAGCGTAGAACAATACTTTTTCTTCCGTTTGTTCATGGTAATTATCTTTTATCTTTTGCAATAGATTTATAAAAGCACATCATAGAAGATGAAGTGTTTCCACTGTGGTTATGAATCGAAGGAAGAACAACCCAATTTCTGTTGTAATTGTGGGAAGTCACTTTGCACCTCCATACAAGGTACAGTGAATCAAGGTAGGTTGTGCCTTTATTAATAATACCTCATGTACAGTAGGACCAGCATGTGTCATGGCCTCTGGATAGGTAACACTGTATTCTTGCCAAATTGTTGCTTCCCAAAATTTCATGAAATTTCAACACCAAAGACAGCCAACCCCTTTTCCAAAAACAATGTTTTTCTTGTAGGAGCTTACAACATTATGTTGACTGCTATGCTGACAAACTAAGCCAAGCTTTTGTAAAAGACATTTGAAGTGGTATTAAACCCCGAAACACAAATTTAATATATTGCAGTTTACGGATTTTAAAGTGGTCCTAAAGGCTAAAGGATTTTTACCTTCATGCATTCTATGCATGAAGGTAAAAAAACCTTCTCTATGCTGCAGCCCCCCACCCCCCTAATACTTACCTGAGCCCCATATCGATCCAGCGATGTGCACAAGAGCTTTGGCTCGTGGAGACTCTCGATCCTCATGGGCTGAGACAGCAGCGGGAGCCATTGGCTCCTGCTGCTGTCAACCACAGCCAGTGAGCCAATGAGGAGAGAGGAAGCGGGGCCGAGCCACAGCTCTGTGTGTGAACGGACATGCAGAGCCGCAGCTCAGAAATCCAGAGGAGGATTGGGGCTGCTCTGTGCTTAATTAAACTAACCAATTAAAATAAAATTTATTTTCAAAGATGCATATATTGCTTTTATATTCTGTACATGACTAAAAATACAAATCAAACTCCAGCTAACACTTTTTAAACAGTTACAGCTTTTTTATGCATAGATCAGTGAGAACTGATCCCACGGGGTCACCAACGCATCCGTTACCTATGCGAATGGATCCCATGTTCTGGCCAGAAAATTGACTAACTTCATGTTGAACCTGGATGCTAGGAGATCTACATCCAGAGTCCCCCATCTTTGGCAAACAGCCTGAAATATGTTGGGATGAAGAGACCATTCCCCTGGGAATAACTGCTGACGACTCAAGTAGTCCACCTGCCAATTCTCAGCTCCCAGAATGAAGACTGCCAATAGGCACGGAACATTCCTTTCTGCCCAAGTTAGAATATGGTTCACCTCTCTCTGCGCTAAGAGACTTTTGGTGCCCCCTTGGTGATTGATATAGGCCACAGCTGTGGCATTGTCAGATTGAATCCTGACAGGACAATCCCATAGCCTGAAAGTCCAGGCCTTTAGAGCCAGACGCACTACCCGAATCTCTAGGATATTGATGGACAAGGTTCTTTCAATTCTTGACCACTGTCCCTGGACAGTTGTCTTTTCTAGTACTGCTCCCCAGCCTGAAAGGCTGACATCCGTCGTTACCACTTTCCAGATGACTGGTCTGAAGGATTTTCCTTTCAACAGATTCTGGGTTAATAAGTAACAAGTGAGGCTTTGGGACACTCTTGGGGACAGTCGCATTGGAAAATCTAAATCTTGAATTGTTTTGTTCCAAGCAGACACAGGATACTGTTTTGCAACAGTCTTGAATGAAACTGGGCATAGGGAACTGCTTTGAATGAAGCCACTGTGGTTCCTAGCAACCTCATGCAAAGATGAATGGAGGTATCACCTTTTGACCTGACCATCCGCACCAGCTCTCTTATGGAGTTGATTTTGCCTGAGGCAAGAACACCTTTTCCTGGGCTGTGTCTATGATCATACCCAGGTACTCAAGCCTTTTTAGTATTTTGGAAGATTTCTCTAGGTTGAGAATCCAATCCAAACTTTTCAGATAATTGGTTGTAGTGCGTACACTTTGCTCCAAACGAGCCACGACTGATCTATTAGTAATAGATCGTTTAGGTATGCTGCAACTGTTATGCCCTGTGCCCTTAACCTGGCTAGAGGTGGGGCCAGCACTTTTGTGAACAACCGGGGTGCTGTGGTTAGCCCGAAGGGCAGGGCTACAAACTGAAAATGCTGCTGTTCTAACACGAACCACAGAAACTTTTGGTGAGCGGGAAATATAGGGACATGCAGATATGCATACCTGATGTCGATTGATGCCAAAAGTTCTCCTAGAAGGATAGTAACTACTGACCTGATAATCTCCATGCGAAAGGAGCGGATCTTCAGGAACTGATTTCGATTTTTTAGATCTAGAATGGGTCTGACATCTCCATTTAGTTTTGGTACCATAAAAAGATTTGAATAAAACCCCAGACCTTGCTCTTTTGTAGGGATCTGTATGATCACCCCTTGAGATAATAATCTGTCTAGTGCCTGAAACAGAGATTGTCTTTTCTCTTGATCTTTGGGAAAACTTGACCTCAGGAAGCGAGACGGTGGAAAGTCCCAAAATTCCAGCTTGTACCGCAGCATTACCGTGAAGATGACCCATCTGTCCTGAATTTCCTCTTTCCAGACTTCTGAAAACTGCATAAGTCTTCCCCCCACCTTGGTGAGGGGGGTTGCCTCTTCATGATGAGGCTTTAGGATTCTGCTTTGCAGGTTTCCGACCCCAGGACTTCTTTTGAGCCTGGGTCTGACTCTGAGGTTTTCCCCTAGAGTCTGACGGCGGAGGCCTCCGCCACTTCCTAGAGGCGGAAGCCCCTGACGCAGGGGAAAGCGCCCGTTTAAATGAAGGGTGTTTATACTTTTGACTGGCAAAAGAGTACTTTTACCACTAGAAATTGTTTGGATATATTTGTTCAAGTCTTCTCCAAATAGTCGCTCCCCATGAAAAGGGAACCCAGTTAGGAGGTTTTTACATGGTGCTTCAGCTGACCAATTTTTTTAACGACCGGATTCTACGCATATGCACAAGCATAAGGGGAAGGCGGGATGCCTGGTGAATAGAATCTTTAATGGCATCTATGGCAAAGCATAATGCTTTTGGTAGTTCAGCCAATTCCCGAGCTTGTTGTGCAGGAATCTCTCTAAGGGCCTATTTAAATTGGTCCTTTAGTGATTGACAGATGCCTATTGCAGAGACCGCAGGCTGAGTAATGGCACCTACCAAGGAAAAAGTAGATTTTAACGGGGATTCCAACTTTTTATCTGTTGGATCCTTAAGCATTTGTGCATTGTCTACAAGACAAGTTAGGCCTTTATTCACACTGGAAGTCGCAGCGTCAACTGCTGGTACTTTCCATTTTTTGGAGAATTTCTCCTCCAGGGGATAGAGAATTGAAAATCTCTTAGGAGGGAGAAAATACTTATCCGGGTGATCCCATGCAAAGGCTGAGAAGATTTTAAGGAACCCAAGGAAGAAACTGAGCTTTCAGAAGATTCCGTTAGGGGCAGCATGAAAGTGGAACGAACCATCTCCTTAATGCCCTGTATACACGGTCAGACATTGATTGGACATTCTGACAACAAAATCCATGTATTTTTTCCGACAGATGTTGGCTCAAACTTGTCTTGCATACACACGGTCACACAAAGTTGTCGGAAACTCCGATCGTTCTGAACGCGGTGACGTAAGACATGTACGTCGGGACTATAAACGGGGCAGTAGCCAATAGCTTTCGTTTCTTAATTTATTCTGAGCATGCGTGGCACTTTGTGCGTCGGATTTGTCTACACACGATCGGAATTTCCGACAACAGATTTTGTTGTCGGAAAAAATGTTATAGCAAGCTCTCAAACTTTGTGTGTCGGAAATTCCTATGGAAAATGTGTGATGGAGCCTACACACGGTCAGAATTTCCAACAACAAGGTCCTATCACACATTTTCCATCGGAAAATCCTATCGTGTGTACAGGGCATTAGGGTTTGTATCAGCAATTTCTCAGATTGTGAGGCTGAAAATAGGTTCATTCACTGTTGTTAACTCCCACAGAGGAAATAGCGGTTTGTTTTTCCTCCTGATCGACTGAGGGTAACACCTCATTCTGAGCACACTGTTCCCCTTGCAAAGGTTCTGAAGTGGGGGAGGGGGATCTAGCACACTTCCTATCCATTTGAATGGGGGATGTGATTAAAGCCGCTAATCTTCCTTCCAGACCCTGCAGGGAGGAGGAAAGGACATCTTCAGTCACGTATACAGGGGCTGAGATGTGAGAAGCAGTTGCACCATCAATTTGTTCCAAAAGCTCACCCTGGCTTGCCATAACTGGTAATTCAGGCGAGGATGACAGCGTGTAAATGCAACTCGATATCCTAACGCCTGGGGGTGAAACCTTTACTTTTTTGGTTTTTGTGGTATCTTTTTTGGTAGGCATAGTCCTAAGTACAAAAACGGAGGCACTATACAAATTCCACTTAATAGCTGAATATAGTCATAACATTTAAAGCCGCTATAAGGTTCAGCCTAGTGCTGGGAAAAGAAGTGTCTTTTCTGTATCGGGAATGCCAATTTGCAACCCTCAGATGCTCCACCGCTCCTGTGTCCCTGTGCACAGACTGCTTTGTTTCCTCCTTGTCAGTCGAGGAGAGACTCTCCTAGCTGTGTTTTATTTTGCCTGCCGTGCGTCCTTGTGGATGTTCACGGTGCTGCGCTTAGGCCCTGCCCCCTCCCGGAAAAAATCCGCCCCTCTGCTTCATTTAAAATGTTTTCCCGTGCTCGTGCGCAGCGTTTTTCGGACCCAACACGACGACGGGGGGGGGGGGGAGGAAGCAGAGCCCTGTCAGCAGCAGGTCAATAAACAGCATCAACAGTAAAAAACATGTAGCAGAACAGCGGGGACCTCCGCGGTGGGGGGGGGGGTTAATGTAAGGGGGGACAGCGCTGATGTCCCCCTAACCCTCAGTCCCTTCAGGGGGAGATAGAAAACATTTTGTCAGATTTCTTCTTACCTGAGAAAAAATCTCCTTCCTCACGCTGCTGCAGCCACACAGAGACTGAGCTTTACAGTGAAGACAACAGAGTTAGGTATGTGCATATACTCCCTCTAGTGGAGAATTAAGGCATGACAACAATTTTTCCCTAATAGAAGAATACATAGGTAAACTTTTCAGTTCCTAAGTTTCTTCCCTTACCTTATCCCCGCCGCAGGATTTGCTGAATTAACAGACAATCCAACCTTCACCCATCACGGCGGGCTGCGTTTAGCAAACCTTCAAGGAATGGGTCCCTTATATCAGGGTTCCAACTCCCTTGGACCTGTAAAACACCCCACCAGGAAAGCTAGGTAATGTAGCAAGACCAAAGCCCTGGGTTCCTGGGGTCCAGCCCTACAAATAGAGGTGTTACAGGCAAAACCTCGTGCTTCAGATACGAGGCCCCAGTTACCAACCTTTTTAGGCCTTAGTGGCACTTTGGATGGATCTGGTCTTTATGGAGGCTATTTAAATCCAGCATGGATCCCTCCTGGAGCTCCTCAGAGTACACCTTCACTCGTGACCAAAACCTTAGACACTGGCGAAAAAACTGATGTGCTCCTGGAAGGAGGAGGGGTTATATAGGGAGTGAACATCCTGAATTGGGTATAACCAGTGTCCATCACCTGAAGGTGGCCTATAACCCATTAAGTAATTAATTAAGGCTCTGTGTCCCATGATGTACGATAAAGAAATAGTAATTCACTTACATTAGTAAGTCGCAATATCGCTTAAAAACAACACTTCCGGACGGTAAGAAAATGGCTTCCTGCGGACTTCCGGTTACGTGATGTCACAGCAGGCTCAACCCTACATGTTTTGTCACCTAATCTTAATAGTTTTACACTATGTTGGGCTTTCCACTTTTAGTCTTCATATGAGTCACTTTGATGGAGGGCTAGTTAAGGTGATCGGAGTACCATTAGGATCCGGAAGATCACACAAAAGGAGACTACTGGGGAATCTGTATATTGATGCGCACTTTGCCTTTCTTTAGTTAGAAGATCATGACTATCTGGTAAGCCTGCATGTGTGTTCTCTGGTGTAGGCTTTTTCCAGCTTTCTTCAGGATACCTGTATTCTGATACAGTTACATTGGTGGATGTGGTCACAAGTTTTGCACTTTTTTATAATTTGGACACTTTTATATATTTGTTTCTCATTTGAACATTCTGCTTACATATTTTATAAGCTATATATGCATCACTGGAAATAAATTGAATTGGTTATTTTTATCAGGTCATATTTTTCTATTTGATGTATTGGAATAAGTGCAACATGTGTGGTTGGTGTTTTTGAACTGTGTTTATCTTATAGTATGATTGCAGCTTTTTCCATTTAATATTCACCTAAGCACAATTCACTTCACTTTACACTATTTACACAAATAGAACCTTGCTGTCGCTGTGCAGGTGAGGGCTGTACGGGAATTATGCTGGACAGTGACTGGAAATTATTAAAGCACAAAACCACACACATGCATGGTGTAGCATTTCTCCTTTAATGAAAATTAAATAAAAGTAATGCACTCGCACATTAAAATCCTTGTACAGTAGCATTTAGGACAGAACACCATATAACTAGGAACCACTGCTGTAGCTTGTATCATGGTTTTCTGGTTGGAATGGATTCAAGGGCCCTCTCAGTAGAACGCATACTGGCTTTGGAGCTCACACTCCTCTATGCCTTTCAACTCAATTCCAACTGCACACATATGCTGCTGGCTACATTGACAGTTCCTAGTTATGTGGTACTGTGTCCTAAATGCTACTGCACAAGAATTTTAATGTGCGAGTTCATTAATTTTAATAGATTATCTTAAAAAAATCAATATATTTTAATTAAAAACACTGTAAAATGTGTAAAATATGCAAGTGTGCTCTGTTCGGTGCTTTGATATTTTTCATGTCGCAGAGTGCTCCTCTCTGCTTTACGTGAGCTGCAAGGCCTAAAAACTGGGCTTTCATTCATGAACTTATTGTGCTCTGAGTGGCTGTTTATTAGAGAATTTATTACTTGCAATACATACATACATACATACATACATGTTAAGATTCTTGTTTTTGTGCAAATCAGTACCAGTTGCATTATTCTTTCTGCTTGTACTGGACAGCAACTACACATCAATCGTCAATAAAAACATAGGAGGCAATTTAATAAAGCATTTCTGGTAAGGTGTTCATATTTGAAAGTACAGTGCCAAGGTCATGAAAGCATTTCAACAGTGTTTTTGCTATTTTCATTATGTGCATTCAGGCCTCATTAACACCTGAGCGATTTTCTGCTTGAAGCTAGTAGCTCTAAAACGCTCAACATGCCAAATCCCATTCATTTCAATGGCTCTTCTTCACATCTGAGTGTTCTGTCATCTGAAGCAAAACGCCTGTCTTAACCACTTCTGGACCAAGCCTATTTCTGACACTTGATATTAAAAGTTAAAATCAGTATTTTTCGTGAGAAAATTACTTAGAACACCCAAATATATAATATTTATATATTTTTATATATATATATATATATATATATATATATATATATATATATATATATATATATATATATATATATATATATATATATATATATATATATATATATATATATATATATATATATATATGTGTGTGTGTATATATATATATATATATATATATATATATATATATATATATATATATATATATATATATATATATATATATATATATGTGTGTATATATATATATATGTGTATATATATATATATATATATATATATATATATATATATATTTTTTTTTTAGCAACGACTCTGGAGAATAAAATGGCGGTCGTTGCAATATTTAATGTTACACGTTATTTGCGCAGCAGTCTTTTAAACGCAATTTTTTTGGGAAAAAATACACTTCACTGAATAAAAAAACCCAAAAAACTAAACGGTAAAGTTAGCCCAATTTTATTTGTAAAATGTGAAAAATGATGTTATGCTGAGTAAATAGATACCTAATACAGTACCTGACCGCGAGATTGTGTTTCCAGCGCGATCCCATCGCGCTGGTTCTTGGCGACAGGGTATTGTGCATGTCGCGCTGGCTCACTCATCGAGAAAGGGAAACTTTACTTTTGTTTTCCTTTCCCGATGAGTGACAGGCAGTGCTGACAACTGTCTGCTATGAATCCTCAGGGGGAACGCCGCGCCAAATTTTAAATGAAAAAAACGGTGTGGGTTCCTCCCCAGGGGCATACTAGGCCCTTAGGTCTGGTATGGATTGTAAGAGGAACCCCCTACGCCGAAAAATCGGCATGGGGTCCCCCCAAAATCCATACCAGACCCTTATCCGAGCACGCAGCCCGGCCGGCCAGGAAGGGGGGTGGGGACGAGTGAGCGTCTCCCCCCCCCCCCCCCTCCTGAGCCGTACCAGGCCGCATTCCCTCAACCCTCAACATGGGGGGGTGGGTGCCTTGGGGGAGGGGGGGCGCCCTGTGGGCCCCCCCACCACAAAGCACCTTGTCCCCATGTTGATGAGGACAAGGGCCTCTTCCCGACAACCCTGGCCGTTGGTTGTCGGGGTCTGCGGGCGGGGGGCTTATCAGAATCCGGGAGCCCCCTTTAATAAGGGGCCCCCAGATCCCGGCCCCCCCACCCTGTGTGAATGAGTATGGGGTACATGGTACCCCTACCCATTCACCTAGGGAAAAGTGTCAATAAAAAAAAAACACAGTACACGTCGCTTCTTCTCTTCTTCCGATGTTGACGCGACGCTCCCTCCGGCTGGAATGCTTTGTGCGAGCTGCGGAGCCATTTATATAGGCGGTGACCCCGCCCCCTTGGGACGTCACAGTCCCAGCATGCACAGGGACTCTGGCCTCATAAGGGGGCGTGACCCCAGAGTCCCTGCGCATGCTGGGACCGTGACGTCACAAGGGGGCGGGGTCACCGCCTATATAAATGGCTCCGCAGCTCGCACAAAGCGTTCCAGCCGGAGAGAGCGTCGTGTCAACATTGGAAGAAGAGAAGAAGCGACGAGACAGCGGCGGCAAGACAGCGGCGACAAGACAGTGGGAGAAGAGGCGGAACACCGGGAGAAGTCGGAAGAAACCCCCCCCCGAGGTCGGAAGAAGACCCCAGAGCTGCCTAATAAATTACTCTGAAAACCTGTGTACTGTCCACAGACCCCGACAATCAGCGGCCAGGGTTGTTGGGAAGAGGCCCTTGTCCTCATCAACATGTTGAGGGCATGCGGCCTGGTAGGGCTCAGGAGGGGGGGGGGGTGCTCGCTCGTCCCCCCCCACCTTCCTGGCCGGCCGGGCTGCGTGCTCGGATAAGGGTCTGGTATGGATTTTGGGGGACCTCCACGCCGATTTTTCGGCGTAGGGGGTTCCCCTTACAATCCATACCAGACCTAAGGGCCTGGTATGCCCCTGGGGGGGAACCCACGCCGTTTTTTTCATTTAAAATTTGGCGCGGTGTTCCCCCTCAGGATTCATACCAGACAGCTGTCAGCACTGCCTGTCACTCATCGCGAAAGGAAAACGGTTTTCCTTTCCTGATGGGTGAGCCATCTCGGCGCTGGCTCCCGCGACGGGGCTCGCAGGTGTCAAATCTCGCCGAGAAATGCGGCGAGATTGACACAATATCGCGGTCACCTACTGTATGTTACGGTTTAAAATTGCGCACACTCGTGGAATGGCGACAAACTACGGTACTCTCTACGGTACTTTACGGTACTCTACGGTACTACTCTCTATGGTACTTTTTTTAACAGTTACCAATTTAGAGTTACAGAGAAGGTATCTTGCTAGAATTATTGCTCTCGCTCTGACGATCGCAGCAATAGCTCACATGTGTGATTTGAACACCGTTTACTTTTGCTGGTGCGACTTATGTATGCGTTTTCTTTGGTGCGCGAGCATGCAGGGACGGGGCGCTTTGAAAATAGTTTTTTTTTTTTCTTATTTATTTTCTCTTTAAAAAAAATAAAAAAATCTGATCACTTTTATTGCTGTTACAAGGAATGTAAACATCCTTTTTGACAGTAATAAGGGGTGAAAGGTACCCTTTATGGAGGGATTTGGGGTCTAAAGACCCCAAATCCCTCCTTTGTACTTAAAAGTATTCAAAACGCCAAAAAATACTTATTTTTAAACCGGCGCCATCTGGTTACTACATCGGAGACTCGATCAAAGCCGATTCTGGCTTTATTTTGGACTCCGGCTAGCCGACGGACATGCTGGCTGGTTGCCCTGGTCTCCCAGTGGGACGGGAGACCCGGGCGGAAGGTGGCGGGAGGGGTGATGATGATTGAGCGGCTGCTGACCTGCATTGGTTGTTATCATCAGAAACCCCACGCCCGCTCTAAAAAAAAAGCAGTACCAGGGTGAAGCCCAGTACAACTACTTCCTCAAAATGACGTACAGGTACGTCGTTTTTTGGGAAGGGGTTAAAGTACATGAGCTTCTTTTTGGCAGATTACAAGCTTTTTTGGCCCCATAGACTTCAATAGAAATGCCTGACTTGAGCGGTTTACAAGCGTTTATTTACCCTACACTCTTACTGTCCGAATAGCTTTCAATGCCTTTTCAGATCTTAAATCTTTATCTATTACTACTGGAGGTGGAGACCTCATACCTGGTGTTCTAAAGCAGTTGGAATCTGGGAAAGAAATGATTGCAGATATTAAATAAAAAGGTATTAGTGCTGCTGTATATAACACATATACACGCAAATGTGAAAATCTCAAATAAACTGAAAATCAAAATGTGATGGCACACACAATAAATGAGTCCTGTGACTATTAAGACCACATTCATAATTGAATAAGTAGAAATGACAAACATAAAGTACTGAGCCATCGCCTCCCATTGCATCTTGTTCTAGTGTGCGAGCAAACCACCAGCGTGTTCCTAATGGCGTTGCAGTGACAAAACGCATAGGTTAAAGCATATTGTTCCGGGAGAGAGAGCGAGGTTCAAAGCTGGCTGCTTGCTTCCACTGATCTCTAATCAGCATGGTTTGCCTGCACATTTGATCTGGATGCGAAGGGAAGCTGCGGCTCTGTACTTTTGTGTTTGACATTTCTCCTTATAAAGTGAGTGCATATGTAACCTTTCTACAATAAAATATTTAAATACAGTGAACACTATGAGGCATTTTTATCTTTTTGAGCTGGGCACTTGACCATTGTCTCTGAGGCTGCGTTTGCTACTCTGTACATGGTCCTTATTAACAACAGAGAGTGCAGATGTGTCCATGCAAATATCCACCTGCCGCTACCAGCAATAACCTTGGGCTTATCATTTAGGGCCAGTTCACACCACATCAAAAACGCATGGAAAGTAGGTTATATAGTTTATATAGCATTTTTCCTGCACTGGACTGTACAGGAACTCAGTAAAACGCACTGGAACACAAAAAAAGCATCAAAAACGCAGTGGACCCTAGTATAGTGAAAAAAAGCACCTGGTATGCATATGCATCAGAAAACGCATCAAAAATGCACCAGAATGCATCAAAAACACATTAAAAACGTGCATGCAGAAACACATCCAGAACGGATCTGCAGTGTGTTTTTGTGGTGTGAACCGGCCCTTAAAGACTTTTTTGGTCCCTGTAAAGAAGGGCCCATCTGAGAGGTAAACGCACAACCAAGGGGGGTTTGTTTGTGCTCGGCACGACTAAGTTTGGTTTGCCTTGAGTGGATTTCACTTTTTCACACAAGCAAACTTTCAGGTATAATAAGGTTTTGAACTACCATAAGACTCACTTATTGGATGGAGTAACCTTGAGTGAAATTCACCTTTTCACACACCGACTTATTTACGTATGAATGCGGTGTTAATATTCACAGGACTCATTTATTGTGTTTATATTCACATTTTTATTCAAGATTGTCACCATTTATTTAAGATTGTCACATTTAATTGCATATGTGTTGTATACATAGCGCAGCAATAATTATTAGTACTAGTCTTTATGATCTAATACATACACTGTTGTACCTGCGGCCTTGTTTATTATACTTTTTCAGATTTATATTTTGATGCGCAAACTTATTTTATTGAATTTTCATGATTGCAGATATTACCAAAACTAGTAGCACCAGTGATCAATCAAAAATAAGTGAAGATGAACCACAGTCACTGAAAGATACCAGTCCACCAGTTAAGAAAAGAAAGGTAAAAGCCTTTTTCTTTCCTCTTATCAACATACCGTAATTGATATGATTTCTGAATTCCTTTTTTAAGATTAGGTCATTTCAAATAGCACCTACCGTTTTAACATCTTGATCCTTATGTTGCTGTTGCATACAATAACTTGAAAAACCTAGAGATGCTGTCACCTTCCGGAAAGTGACAGTGTCACTGATAAATGCCTTCCCCTAATTCTCTTATACTTTACAGAACTCCTTCCTTTTCCATAGGCAGCATTGCCAAGGTGTGAGGGTCTCCTTTAAGTATTTCATAGTCAACTACAATTTACTCAGAGCATCCTAGAGCAAAATTTGAATTTACATTTCACAATCTATTCCTTTTTTTTTTTTTTTTTTTTGAAGGGGGATAGATTTGAATTGATCAAGTTCAGCCAATATCGTAGATAGACAATTTCACTGCACACCCACAGCCATGTGTCATTTCACCAAGTTTGCCCAAGTATAGTCAGTTTAGCCATGGATAACTACTGAATATGGAGCAATCGGATATGATTTTTAGTTACCCTTGTTCTTAAAACAAAGAATTACCTTGTCAGGGTGAACAAACATTCACAAACTTAGAAGAAAACCAATCCAGTGTATTTGCGGGTGAGGGTTTCTGAACGCTAATTTGAAAACACTGGTTGTCTGGCTGTTTGCTTGTTTTTTTTTATGTAACCTGGCCACTATGACCTGTCTAACCCTGCTCTATGTCTGCATATCCCTAGATTTGATGATTAATACAAATTACTAATTTATCATACAGAAAAGAAACAGAAAGAAAAGTAAAAATAAGACGGGTAGCGACTCCGAAACATCATTGATTTCACTTACCACTGATAATGAAGACTCCAGTATTGTTGAAAATGATGGTGAATGTGAGAGCCTTGCACACTCTGTCACTTGTGAAACCGTACAACCCACTGCACAAACAATAGAAAATGCCGATACTACCAATTTTCCTTTTGAAAGTGGTGAGGTTAGGACAGAAACAAAAGATGATGAAAATTCTAGTAGGGGGGATACAGTATCAATACCCATTAAAGATATACTACTTAGCATAGACAAATATGAAGACAAAGACAGAGAGCCCAAAATTTCCATGAGAGTTGAACTTTCAGCCTCCTCAAAGAATGAAGGTCCTGAAGGCACAAAGACAAGTTCTGATAACTTAGAAGTTAAGAATGTCAGTGAGAAAGAGGTCTTGCAAAATGAGAAAATGACAGTTGACCCAGTCATGGAACTTAAAACAGGCATGTCATGCGCATCTAAAGTCAATTGTGAGGTGGAAGGTGGGGGAGGTATGCAAAATAATCAAGAGCCTCAAAACAAATTGACGTTTCCTACTAGGTTAGAATGTAGTTCTGACCCAGTAAAAGATGAAGTGAAAGCTTCTCTCAGTGACATGGACACAACAAGCGAATTTGAACTCAGGGAAAAAATTAAGCTTGAAAATAAGCATAGTAGTCAAAATGTAAAGAGTAATGAAGGATCGAAAAATATCTCCAGCAGTGAAAAAGACGCTAGTGGCACGTGTAAACCAAATAAAGACACAGGGAGTACAACACCTGACTTACATGAAAGAAATACAATTTTAAAGTCAGCTAATTCTGGAGCATCTCCTGATGTAGACGCAAGATCTGAACTTGAAAAGACCAATAACAAAGTGGCACCTGGACGCAAGGATAATAATAATAAGGACACAAAGATAGATGCCTCCACAAGGATTCCAGTTGACAAAGAGAATAACAACTGTGGAAAGGCAAATATTAATACAAGATCTGAATCTGAAAAGACAACAAAACAACAAAATAAAAATAACAATGAAAAAGAAACTGATGAAAGTACTAAAGGCAGTCCATCAGAATCCTCTAACACATCCATCCAGAAGGATTCAAATGAAAATGAAGACCAGAAAGGAACTAAAAAAATAAATAAAAATAAAAATACATTGCACGAAAAAGAAGAATCTAAAAACAATGAGAATGCTAAGGTAAGTTCATATACAATTATCTAATACTTTGTGTTTTTTGGGCTAATGTGCTGCTTTTGGAAACCAAATTGTCACTTGGGGATCTAAAAACATAGCACAGATAAAATAACACAATAGCAACAGGGGCCTAGACCTATAGTATAGATTGGGAGTAGGGAAATAGACTGTAGACCTATACGCTCCAAAGACATGCTGGTAGGTTTATTGGATTCTGTTTAAATTGGCCTTACTGCATGTGAGATAGAAACCTAAGATTGTAGGCTACCTGAGAGCAGGGAATGATGTGAATGAATAATATGTAAAGTGGTATGTACATTGACTGTGCTATATAAATCCTTATACTATAGCAACAGTGCTAGCGCCACACAGTTACAGAACACTGTAGCCTGCACTCCTCTCCCTCTAATTCCCAAAAGTCACCATCACTATAGATCACTACTGTAACTGCAATCTTTTGCTATAGGGAGAGATTGGACAGAAATGCAACATCTCTGCTGAGCCTCTGCACTGATAGGAAGTGGCATAACATTCCTACAATCCCGATGTAAGCAGAATGCAAGCCAACTGTCACCTAATCGCTTCCACACATTCTGCAACAGTCTCTCCCCCCCACCCCTATGCACTTCGCGACATGTTTCCTGGGATCTGCGCTCCCATTGGCAGAACAGGGACCAGCATGGCAGGTGCCACTGGGTAGACGGGAGGGAGATCAGCAGACATCCATTTGCTGATCTCCCCTTTCTAGTAAGAACTCAGAACATCACTTCCTGGTCAGGCTATCACGCTCCATTGCGCTCTATTAGCTTCAGTAGAGGGCAGCTTTTTTTTAGAGACAAGTTTTTTCATTAACCACTTGATATCCGCGCTATAGCTGAATTCCCGGAAGGCCGTCATATGACGGCCTCCCCTGTGCACGCGCTCCGCGCGCTGTGATCACAGAGTCACTGAGACTCGGGTGATCACTGATCCAAGATCCGGTCCCGGCCCCTTACCATGTGATCAGCTGTCAGCCAATGACAGCTGATCACATGATCAAAACAAAAGCTGTGTGATCAGTTTTTTTTTCTCCTCGCGCTGACAGTGCGAGGAGAAAGAAAAAGCCGATCACCGGCTCACCAGCAAGGGACATGAAGAGGAGGAGCCAATAATGCCTCAATTGTGCCACCAGTACCCCCTGCCAGTGCCACTTTACATTGCCTCATCACAGTGCCCATATGTGCCACCTATCAATGCCTACAAGTGCCACCTATCAATGCCCACCATTGCCACCTAACAATGCCCACCAGTGGCACCTAGCAGTGTTGCAGATCAATGTACCAGATCAGTGCCCATTATTGCCACCAATCAGTGCTCATCACTGCCTCCCATCAGTGCCTATCACTGCCACCTATCAGTGCCCATTGGTGCTGCCTCATCAGCGTACATCAATGAAGGAGAAAAATTACCCTTTTTAAAATTTTATAACAAAATATATAAAAAAATTTTTTTTTAAAAATTCGGTCTTTTTAAATTTTTTTTTAACAAAAAATAAAAACTGCAGAGGTGATCAAATACCACCAAAAGAAAGCTCTATTGGTGGGGAAAAAAATGATAAAAATTTCATTTGGGTACAGTGTTGTATGACCGCGCAATTGTCATTCAAAGTGCGTCAGCGCTGAAAGCTGAAAATTGGTCTGGATAGGAGAGGGGTTTAAGTGCCCTGTAAGCAAGTGGTTAAAGATTGTGATATGGGGTGATTAAGCTTAGTGGTGGTGAGGGTTTTTAAATACAATTTGAATTTTGTGCTAATATTGTGTGATATAAAAAATGGAAACCCTATTCTATTTTTCAGGGTTTATGCTCTCAGAAAATAATGTTTTGGGGGTTTAAAATGATTTGCACGTGTGCAAAAAAATAAGACCTAAAAGGAAAAACCGCTCTGGCAGCAAAAAAAATAAAAAGAGCTGATACAGAAAGTGAAGTGTGCTAATATAGAATAAAATAAGTATTAAAAGTAAAACAATTAAAATGTTTTCTTATTTCTTCAACCAGAAGGTCACAGATACTTCACACCCACAAGATGGAGTTGAAAAAACTTTAACTAAAGAAAAGGCACAAAACAAAGAGGAACAAAAAGCTATTAGAAGGTGCAGTATGCTGAAACTCTTAGGTCTTTGTCAGATGGGAAATTCTGTAGCTGGCAATGCTTCACCAGTACCTTATTTGTTAAACTTGAACTTTAGGGAAAGTAAAAGATGCTCAATGTTTATTTTTGTCTAGGAGACTGGGAAACGTGCTTTTATCTACCCAATCCTCCTCTCCCGCAGGCTCCTGCACACTGCAGGACTCCCGCCTGCTCCACTACTCTTCTACAATCCGGCAGTTGGATGCCCCCTGACATCATCAAGACCATTTGATGTGAGGACGCAGAGGCATAGTCCACTGTCGGAGCATAGGGGGGTGCGGTCTGCTCAGGGATCAAGGGCTTGGGAAAGTATCCATCCCCCAGACATTTAACCCTTGCAGTGTAAGGACAGCTCCACTGCAAGGGAACATTTTAACTTTTCCTGGAGTTGGAAATGTAATTTTTTTTAGTTTTTTACTAGCATTTGCCTTACAGTAGCTATTTAAAGTGGAACTTTAGTCAGAAAACTTAAGTTCTGCTAGACCACTTCAGGCTGGCCCTTTTTGCAGGTGTAGCTATGTAAAACATTAAAAATAAGTGTCTATACTGTTTAAATCCAGTAATGCACATGCTCAGCTGCTATCTATTTTTAGAGTTCGTTCTACTGACAGCCCTAAAGCGGAATTAAACCCTTCTATTCTTTTAACCTAGGTTCAGACTAGTGCGATCTCAGACATTGCATGTGATTTGCACTTGCACCGCAGGTGCTGATCGCATGCAATTTCTGGGCAATGCGAATTCAGCCATACAGTTGTATGGCTAAACTCGCATTGGATTTGCACAGAAAAAGGTGCAGGGAGTTTTTCCCCGCACTGGAATTGGATCGCATGGGTGTTCTCACCTATGCGATCCGATTCCTGTATGAATCCACAGTTCACACTGCGATCTGTGAACCATTCTGGGGGTGTCATTAACAATCTATTGACACCCGCAGTGATTCACAGAGGACAGTGTGAACTGCCTGCGGGAGAGAAGCGATGCGGGAACAGGCGCTGTAATCACTCTGGTTCCCGCATCGCACTAGTCTGAACCTAGGCTCACAGGCAGGGAAGCTGCTTCTGTTTGATCTGCAACTGTCATGGTGCTGCACATTTGATCAGTTATGACACCAGTCAAAATGGCAGTTTGGTTGAGGAAACAAGCGAATGTGACAGTTTTTTTTTTTTTTTAATCAACTAATTTTTATTGAATTTTTTCACATATACAACAAAAGAAAAACACTTGTGACATTCCCATCACAATACCCCACCCAACCTCTGTGCAAAAAAAACCTCAACACATCCCCTCTCCCTATTTCAATTCACATTTTCACATTATTCCAAGATGGCGTCTATCTTATAAATATTCAATTCACTCCAGTAATATCTTTAATTAATTTTCCATATCATTAAGATACTCATCTGAATGCTCGACTAGATTAGACACTAGCCACCAATTCCAGATCTTTTAAAATTTCTTAGGGCATCACTTGTGTTTATAGGTCAGTTCCTCTCTTCTTAAATTAATTGTTTTGATCCATTGATTTGTCATTGGTGGACGGTTTGCTAACCATTTTTGCAAAATACTTTTATGTGCCATTTACATAGTTCTCAGCCACATCGCATGCATTTCCACTGGGAGAATATCTTCCGGTATTACCCCTAGCAATGCTATTTTTGAATCAGGCTGTACTTGTGTACAGCACAAAGAATTCAGAATATCAAATATGGACTGGGTGTAGTTGCCTTACCCCAAGAATACAGTTTTAACCACTTCAGCCCCAGAAGGTTTTACCCCCTTCCTGACCAGAGCACTTTTTACAATTTGGCACTGTGTCGCTTTAACTGCTAATTACGTGGTCATGCAATGTTGTACCCAAACGAAATTTGCGCCCTTTTCTTCCCACAAATAGAGCTTTCTTTTGATGGTATTTGATCACCTCTGCGGTTTTTATAAACGGAAAAAGACCGAAAATTTTGAAAAAAAATGATATTTTCAACTTTTTGTTATAAAAGAAATCCAATAAACTCAATTTTAGTCATACATTTAGGCCAAAATGTATTCAGCCACATGTCTTTGGTAAAAAAAAAAAAAGTCAATAAGCATATATTTATTGGTTTGCGCAAAAGTTATAGCGTTTACAAACTAGGGTACATTTTCTGGAATTTACACCGCTTTTAATTTATGACTGCCTATCTCATTTCTTGAGGTGCTAAAATGGCAGGGCAGTTCAACCCCCCCCCCCCCCCAAAATGACCGCATTTTGGAAAGTAAACACCCCAAGGAAATTGCTGAGAGGCATGTTGAGCCCATTGAATGTTTTATTTTTTTGTCCCAAGTGATTGAATAATGACAAAAAAAAAAAAATTACAAAAAGTTGTTACTAAATGATATATTGCTCACACATGCCATGGTTATATGCGGAATTGCACCCCAAAATACATTTTGCTGCTTCTCCTGAGTACGGGGATACCACATGTGTGGGACTTTTTGGGAGCCTAGCCGTGTACGGGGCCCCGAAAACCAAGCACCCCCTTCAGGATTTCTAAGGGCGTAAATTTTTGATTTCACTCCTCACTACCTATCACAGTTTTGAAGGCCATAAAATGCTAAGATGGAACAAAACCCCCCCAAATGACCCCATTGTGGAAAGTAGACACCCCAAGCTATTTGCTGAGAGGCATGTTGAGTCTAGAGGTCGACCGATATGGGTTTTTCTCTGGCCGATGCCGATGCCGATATTTAGAAATCGCGGTGGCCGATGGCCGATATGTGATGCCGATTTTTTTGGGCCGATATATTTGGCCGATTTTTTTTTTTTTCTTTTTCCCCTTCATCTCATAAAATCTAACAGTTATACCCCTTTCACACTGGGGCGTTTTTCAGGCGCTTTTGGGCTAAAAATAGCACCTGTAAAGCGCCTGTAAAACGGCTCCCCTGCAGTCTCAGTGTGATATCCCGAGTGCTGTCACACTGAGGCGATGCGCTGGCAGGATGTAAAAAAAAAAGTCCTGCAAACGGCATCTTTGGAGCGGTGTGTATACCTCTCCTCCACCACTCCTGCCGATTGAAATGAATGCGCACCGCTGCCGAAGCGCCTGCAAAGCGTTTTGGCAGTGGCGCTTCAGGGGCGCATTTAACCCCTTCCTCGGCCGCTAGCTGGGTTATAAGCGCCCCGCTAGCAGCCGAATAGCGCCTCTAAAATGACGGTAAAGCGCCGCTAAAACTAGCAGCGTTTTACCATCAACGCCTGCCCGCTCCAGTGTGAAAGCAGCCTTAAGTAATACAGAATTTTTTTTTCATTTAAACATTAAACAAAACAAACCTCCAATCAGTTCACTTGTATGTATAATTTAGAAAAAAAAAAAAAAAAAAAAAACTTAAATATTAAATACACAAAAACAGGTAATCAAAACTTTTGGACGAAAAAAAATGGGCTAACTTTACTGCTTAGGTTTTTTTTAAATTCATTACTGTATTTTTTTTTGTAAAAATTGCGTTTGAAAGACCGCTGCGCAAATACCGTGTGACATAAAATATTGCAACAATCACCATTTTATTCCCTAGGGTCTCTGCTAAAAAAAATATATATAATGTTTGGGGGTTCTAAGTGATTTTCTAGCAGAAAATACAGGATTTTTACTTGTAAGCAACAAGTGTCAGAAAAGATTTAGTCTTTAAATGGTTAAACTGAAAACTTCTCCACGGAGTTCAGTCTATTGATAAAAAGAACCCGAAAGATACAAATGTATCTTCTTATCAGACTTGGCAGGCTGCCCAGAGGGGGAAAGAAGAAAACTTCACAGATAACTTAAGGCAACTTGCATTAACGTCTATTACAGAAGTCATTTGCAAGTCACGGCTGAAGTTACAATCGGCCTTTTTTATCAGCACAATCGGCCGATGCCGATTAAGTAAAAAACGCCAAATATCGGCCGATATATCGGCCGGCCGATATATCGGTCGACCTCTAGTTGAGTCCATGGAATATTTTATATTTTGCCACAAGTTGCGGGAAAATTACAAACTTTTTTTTTTTGCACAAAGTTGTCACTAAATGATATATTGCTCACACAGGCCATGGGCATATGTGGAACTGCACCCCAAATACATTCTGCTGCTTCTCCTGAGTACGGGGATACCACATGTGTGGAATTTTTTGGGAGCCTAGCCGCGTACGGGGCCCTGAAAACCAAGCACCGCCTTCAGGATTTCTAAGAACGTAAATTTTTTATTTCAATCCTCACTACCTATCAGTTTTGAAGGCCATAAAATGCTAAGATGGCACAACCCCCCCCCCCCCAAATGACCCCATTTTGGAAAGTAGACATCCCAAGCTATTTGCTGAGAGGCATGGTGAGTATTTTGCAGCTCTCATTTGTTTTTGAAAATGAAGAAAGAAAAGAAAAATGTTTTTTTTTCTTCTTTTTTCAATTTTCAAAACTTTGTGACAAAAAGCGAGGTCTGCAAAATACTCACCATACCTCTCAGCAAATAGCTTGGGGTGTCTACTTTCCAAAAATGGGGTCATTTGGGGGGGGGGGGGGTTGTGCCATCTGGGCATTCCATGGCCTCCGAAACTGTGACCTCCGAAGCTTATGTCACACATCACCCACTCTTCTAACCACTTGAAGACAAAGCCCTTTCTGACACTTTTTGTTTACATGAAAAAATATTTTTTTTTTGCAAGAAAATTACTTTGAACCCCCAAACATTATATATTTTTTTAAAGCAAAGGCCCTACAGATTAAAATAGTGGGTGTTTCATTTTTTTTTTTCACACAGTATTTGCGCAGCGATTTTTCAAACGCATTTTTTTGGGACAAAAACACACTTTTTTTAATTTTAATGCACTAAAACACACTATATTGCCCAAATGTTTGATGAAATAAAAAAGATGATCTTAGGCCGAGTACATGGATACTAAACACGACATGCTTTAAAATTGCGCACAAATGTGCAGTGGCGACAAACTACATACATTTTTAAAAGGCTTTAAAAGCCTTTACAGGTTGCCACTTTAGATTTACAGAGGTGGTCTACTGCTAAAATTACTTCCCTCGATCTGACCTTTGCGGTGATACCTCACATTAATGGTGCAATTGCTGTTTACATTTGACGCCAGACTGACGCTTGCGTTCGCCTTTGCGCGAGAGCAGGGGGGAACAGGGGTGCTTTTTTTTTTTTTGTTCTTTTTTTTTTTTCTTTTTTATCCTCTTTTTAAACTGTTCCTTTCATTTTTTTTTTTTTAATAATTTTTATTGTTATCTCAGGGAATGTAAATATCCCCTATGATAGCAATAGGTAGTGACACGTACTCTTTTTAGAAAAAATTTGGGTCTATTAGACCCTAGATCTCTCCTCTGCCCTCAAAGCATCTGACCACACTAAGATCGGTGTGATAAAATGTTTTCCCAAGTCATGAAATGCTCATAGCTTCCGGTTTCTTAGGCCACAGAGATGATTGGAGCCATTCTGGTCTCTGATCAGTTCTATGGTCAGCTGGCCGAATCACCTGCTGCATTCTCGGGACTTCTCTGCCCTGCGGGACCGCGTGGCAGAGACGGAGACACGCATTAGCAGAGCGGAAGACATCTTGCACCCCCTACAACATACTACTGATGAGGTGCGCCGCCAGCTTCAACAGATTAGTGCAAAACAGGATGATATGGAAAATCGCCTCCGGAGATGTAACCTCCAATTCATCGGCCTCCCTGAGACTGCTGAGGGCAACAGTGCGCAAGTTTCCTTGAAAACCTCCTGACATCCACCTTCGGCAGAGATGCATTTTCGGTAATGTTTGCGGTGGAAAGAGCTCATCGAATACCTGCTCGTCCTCCTTCAGGGGCTCCACCGCGTACCCTGATAGCGAAATTCCTTAAGCGTGACAAGATCCTCCGCCTGACCAGAGAGAAGGGGAATATCCCCCACGCCAACACACAGGTGGCTGTATTTCCAGACTTTTCCAATGAGGTACAACGTCAAAGATCCAAGTTCCAGGATGTTAAACGACGCCTCAGAGTACTACACCTCAAATACGCTATGCTATACCCTGCAAAGCTCCGTGTGGAATGTGAGGGCCGAACCCACTTCTTTGAAAACCCTGAGTTAGCATCCACTTGGATTGATCAGAGGGATCGCCGAGACTGAGTGTAACACCTTGCCTATAAGCTGTGAGTACTTTGTTTTTCTCCCCCCTGCTCCCCCCCCCCCCCTGTACCAGCAGTATTATCCAATTATGTACTGCTGAGCCCCTCAGTAGACACATCGCATGTACGTATCCTTTGTTGGAACTGGGGGACGGATTTGCAAATCCTTTTCAGCCCTATACTGGATCTCACAGTGTGCCTACCGTCTCCGGGAGACCTCATTAATTCATGATCCCCACTTTCCCTATACCTGAGAGATGCCTGTGGAGGACAGTAGATCGAACGCTACTAATAACTCTGTTACTTTACTTTATCACCCTGATGGCAAGCAGAGCCCCCCCTGCACGGCTGTAATGGCGCTGCACCTCTGTGGCTCCTACACCCCATGCGCTTCTCAGAGAAGAAGTCGCCTCCCTAGTGTCTATGTGAATTTTTTCATTCCCCGTTTGTTTGACTGGTTTCTTTTCCCCCTTGGATTTTTTTTCTTTTTCTTATGGGTATCTATGCTCCTCTGAAATTAAGTTCCTTGCCTCCAACGGGTTCTAAACGTTGGATGTCCCCTGTTGATACCTGGTTATGGGATACTATGTCTGTGCCAAGTTTGGGTGGCATTGGACTGGGAGGGAGGGAAAATGTTGTGGTTATTATTTTTCTCACACCACCATGTTTGCAACTGTTTACTTATGCTAATGGTACTATGTTATTATCATACATGCACTGTCGTTACTGGTTATCACTGTGTTTTATCCTATCTGATGTGGATGTGTCTGCTCTTCCGGTCCTGATCCAGCTACGGTTCATCATATGCGCCCTCTACCCGCCATGAGTTCTCTGAAGTTTCTCACGTGGAATGTTAGAGGCTTGCGCAATAAGATTAAACGCACAGCCGCCCTGACATTCCTTAAATCCCAGCATGCTGACATCATCACCCTAGTTGAGACACACGTCACGGGCCACTTATAATCCTCTCTCAAAAAACCTTGGATTGGTTGGGCATACCACGCCACCCACACCTCGTACTCCAGGGGTGTATCGGTCCTGATTGCTAAAAGGGTTCCGTTCGACCTAATACTGCTCCAGACGGACCGGCAGGGCAGATACATGTTTGTACACGCCGCTATCAATGGATCCCCTATTCTGATACTAGCCTGCTATATTCCCCCCCCCCATACAATTCACTTGTGATTAAGGAGGGCCTCGCCTTTATGGCACAATACACCTCTGTACCGGCGGTGTGGATGGGGGACTTCAATATGACCCTCATTCCCACTCTAGACCGAATGGACGCACCAGACCTCCCTCTAGACCCACCAGCCCATACCAGACTACACCGAGTACTGACTGACTTTGCTCTTGTAGACACTTGGCGCCACAAGCACCCACATTCTAAAGTCTTTTCATGTTTCTCAGCCAGCCACAACACAATGTCACAAATTGACTTTATTATAATTTCAAAGACCCTGACACCTAAACTGGGAGACGCGGGTTTTGCTCCGAGAATACTCTCGGATCACGCCCCTTACTGGGTTACAATTCGGCTCCTGAAGGCCTCTCCTGCTCCTCCTTGGCGGTTAAACCCGTTTTGGCTGACTGCCCTGCAGGACCAGGATGACATCCCCACGGAACTGCAATACTATTTTACAGCCAACATTGAGTCAGCCGCACCTGACATAGTGTGGGAGACGTTTAAGCTCCACGCTCGCTCCCTGCTCTCCACACGTATTAACAGACTTAAGCGATCATCGAAGCTCATTGTCCAACAGGCTACAGAACACCTACAGGTGCTGGAGGAGGCGTTTCACCGAGACCCCTCGCCCAGCACGGCCAACAATCTTAAGATTCAGACGCGACAGGTCTCCCAGTTACATATTGAGAAGGCCAAGCAGCGCATCTTTTTCTGTAAGCAAAGGGTATTTGAGTATGGAGAAAGATCGGGCAAACTTCTTGCATACCTCACTCACTTAGATTCACGTCCCCCTGTGATGGTGTCGTTGACTGATCACCAGGGGAACGACGTCACCGATCCGCAACAAGTAGCAGAGGAATTTGCAAGATTCTATCGCACACTCTACACCTCTCTTGTCACTCACACTCCCCAAGATACCAAAGATTACTTAGCGAGAATTGAATTCCCTAGATTGACTGATGCCCAACGTGAACTCTTAGAAGCTCTCATTACTAAGGAAGATATCTGAGGCTATTTCCTGTCTGGCTACATCTAAGGCCCCAGGATCAGATGGCTTACCACTTGAATTTTATGCCACCTACTCTGAAATTTTAACCCCTAAACTTCATGATCTATACAAATCTATATTTGATACGGGAATCCTACCCCCCTCTATGAGAGAAGCCCAAATTGTGTTAATCCCTAAGCCTGGTAAGGACCCCAAATATCCAGAATCATATAGACCCATTTCATTACTACAGGTTGACATTAAAATACTTGCCAAGATTCTGGCCTCCTGCCTTAACCAGGTTATTCTTTCCCTGATCCACTCCGATCAGATAGGCTTTATGCCAGGGAAGAACACTGCTATGAATATTCGCCGTTTATTTATGAACATCCAGGGGTCCCACGATGAAGTCGGCTCGAGGGTTGTGGTGGCTCTTGACGCCGCCAAGGCCTTCAATTCCGTGGAGTGGAATTATCTATGGGAGTGCCTTTCGAGATTTGGACTTGGCCCCAACTTAATTAGTTGGGTTCAGCTCCTTTATCAATCCCCGAAGGCCAGGGTGTTTGTAAATGGTTGGCTCTCCGATCAATTCCCGCTGGAGAGAGGGACCCGACAAGGTTGCCCCCTTTCCCCCATGCTGTACGCATTGGCTGTGGAGCCATTGGCCATCATGGTTCGTGTGGACACCAATATTCAAGGCCTCAAGATTGTGAATCTGGAAGAAAAGATTGAGATGTACGCAGATGATACGCTCCTTTACTTGGCCGACTCGGGTCCCTCCCTCGTTGCAGCCCTCCACTCCATAGAGCATATTGGTAGCCACTCGGGCCTAAGCATAAATTGGTCTAAATCCCAGGTCCTTCCGCTTGACCATTTCCCTCCCTCACTCACATCCCCCCCTCTGACTCTCCCCAGGGTCTCTGTAATTAAGTACCTCGGCGTGCAAGTTACTAGATCGCTTACAGACTACATACTTTTGAACATTGAACCCCTGTACACCCTGATCAAGACTAAGACACAAAATTGGGCTCGACTACCCCTGGGTGTCATGGGACGCATTAGTCTAGTCAAAATGATACTTCTCCCAAAGATACTTTATTTGGTGTGGCATGCTCCCCTGTATATACCACAAAAATTTTTCAAAACAATTGAATCTATTCTCAATTCGTTCATATGGGGATCCAGCAGACAAAAATTATCCTGGAAAATACTTAAAAACCCAGTGACATTGGGAGGAGTTGCTCTTCCAGACTTTCAGGACTATTATCTTGCCTCCCAACTGTCCCACTTCTATCATTTTGACAAGAACGAGCTACCAAGATACCAGCTACTACTCTGTGAACACCCCGATAACCCAGCTCATACCCCACTTCAATCAGTCCTAAGGGCCCCATTAACAGGACATACCCCCCAACATAAAGCAGGCATGTTGACACATCACCGGAGGGTGTGGCGGTTGGCACTACAAAAACTCGGGATTCCACAGGTTCATTCCCACACCCCTCTTTGGTTCAACACACGCCTACCTGAGCTGTTGTCTATCCCGGACCCCGCAGTTTGGACACGTTGCGGGGTCTTGTATATACATCAGATCATGACGACTACGGGACTTAAAACATTCCAAACATTAAAAGATGAATTCTCACTTCCCAATCACCTCTTTTTCAGGTACTTACAACTTCGCCATGCTATACAAACTCAGTTTGCTGGCTCCAACCCATCCCTGACAGTCCCCTCCATAATTGACACCATCACAGGCGCTGGGCCAGCGAAACTAATCTCCACTCTTTATTCCGCCATCCGCCTTCCCAACTCCACAGCCCTGGCTTATAGTGCTAAGACTAGATGGGAGGTGGAGGTTGGAATGATTGAGGATTGGGATGAGATCTTGGAAGGCGTGAAAAAAGTTTCCCCTAAACTGTCAGACCGCCTAACACAGTTGTATATCATACATAGAACATATCTGACTCCCCAGAGGATAGCGCGTTTTAAACCCATGCTAAATCCAGGATGCCGTCTATGCGACCACACCCCAGGCTCTTTCTATCACCTTATATGGTCCTGTCCAATTATCCAAGCATACTGGATACAAGTGATACGCTTCCTCCACGATCAGATGGGCTCTCCTGCTATCCTAGACCCAAAGATGTGTCTGCTACCTGACTTAGACACTGACAAACCCCTCCATACCTTTCTACATGAAACGCTATTCTTGGCGAGAAAAGCGATAGCCCGTAATTGGATGCAGGCTCTACCCCCTACAATCCAGTGTTGGAAAAAAGAAATTAATGACACTCTCCCATATAAGAAGCTGATTTATGTACATAGAGGATGCCCGCTTAAATACGAGCAGGTCTGGAACAGATGGCTGGAGGATGGTGAAACATGTACTTGAAATGTTGATATGTTCCTCTCTCTTTTTTTCTTCTCTCCTCCTCCCCCTCCTTCTTTACTGTGTACTGGCTTCATGTCCGGTGGATATCTCACCATACATCATGCAGATAACTTAATGTGCTCGTGTATGTACTGCTGCTCTGGCCATGTTGGCTTATATTATTTTTTATGTACCAAGCATATATTTTCTTAATAAAGTTGGTTTTCCAATTAAAAAAAAAAAAGTTCTTTGTGAGAAACTGATTTCAATATTTATTTTAACTATCTGATGAATGCATGAGAGATATCTATGTAAAAATAAAACATCAATATTCATAATATTAAAAATAAAAAATACGCAAAAAAGAAAATGGACAAAAAAAAACAAAGCATTCTTCAGACACTTGTGCAAATCCCATATTCCTCCCTAGTGAACTACCACCCCCCTCCATGGCCCTTCCCCAAATGGTTCTATATAAAAAAACATCACAGTGCACACCTGCTACATTTTTTCCATCAATTTGCAAAAAAAAAAAAAAAAAAACAGGAAAAAAACCTCCACAACCTAACAAATACACAAAATAAAAACTGGCAGCCAAACATTTCCCTCAAGAAAAAAGTATAGAGAATCCATTCAGTGATTAACACTGGACTCTCTCTGGCCAACTCCCAAAAATAGGGGGAAAAAAGGAACCCTTCCTTCCCTCCTGTCATCCCCCTCCCATATTGCTCCCTCCCTCTACTATATCCATAGTGCCTGTCCAGCCATTCCACAGCTGTCTGTGGCTGGTCAAAATAATATACATCCTCATTTGTCTCTATTCTTAATTTAGCAGGATATTGCATTGAATAAGCCAGCTGCAGAGTCTGCAGCCTCTTTTTTGCAACTAGAAATTAAGTCTGTTGTTTTTGAACTTCAGGAGAAAAACCCAGAAAGAACATCATTTTAGTTCCATTAAACATGACTTCAAAACTCTGGCTCTTCTAAGAATGTGCTCTCCGTCTCGTTGATAAAGAAGTCGTATTAAGAATGGCCATGGAGGGGCTCCTGCAGGTAGTGGTCTACTTGGTATTCAATGTGCTCTTTCAACCGAGAAAGACAAAGAGATATTCTTTTTTTAATCGTCTCCCAAAGCCATGTTTCCGCAAATTCTGTAGGGTTTACTCCCTCAAAGTGCTCTGTAAGACCCCACCAACCTTCTGTTACGTTGAAAACGATTTTCAAGATCTTCCAGCTTATGAGCATTAGAATCTGATTTTTTTTCCTTGCTTCTTTAATATCTTTGGCCAATGGTAATGTTGAATCCTCTTTCTTTTGCACGGTTTTCCAAAACGGACGTTCTTTCCCGTATTTTCTGTTTGTCTTGGCGTAAAAAAATAAATTCTTCTTTGAGCTCCTGCACTTGCCCGGTCAAATTACCTATGGAACTCTGGCATTGTTGAATCGCTTTTAACATATCTAATAGTGTAGGCTCTAGTGTTATTATTGGTGTTGTTATTTGCGTGTCTTTTAGCTGATTATTAATGTGTAATTTTACACTTTTTATCTATTTCTTCCACTTAATTTGTCTTTTGATCTACATGTTCTGAGTGTTCATGCAGAGTAACTTTATCAGTGCAAGAAACTTCCAATTCTTCACTAGAAACGTGTTGTGACACTTTGTTCCCTGTCTTTTGATGGTAATTCTTTGTGTTTGTTGAGGAGATCCACCATCATCTTGCATAGAGGCATCAGCATCTAAAGACCCCTGCCCCTCTTTCCATAATTTGGCTGCTCTATTACCGCCCCTTCTCTCCATTCCTCTTCTTTCTTCCTGTTATCCCCTTATTAATTATTTTTTACCAAGTTAATTTTATTTTGTTTTTGTATTTTTTTTCCCTTTTTTCCTTTCTTTCCTTTCTTCCACTTCTCTAAATCACATTTTTCCCCCCACGATTTTTTTTATTTTTTTATTTTTTTTTCTTCATTCAAAGTTTATTGTAATTTACCTGCTCCTGTAGTCAAATTTAGCTGATTTCCTCCGATTTATTATGGCCTCTGCTGATTCCAGCTGATGAATTCTGCCAATTGTTACCGAGTATGGCCGATCTCCGCTCCATCCTAAGGCAGAAAGCGGCATAGATGTTAGCCTCTCTCCTCGGGTCTGTCCGAGACCTCCCTAAGGCATTTTGCCAGCGGTATGGCAGTGCTGCACCATTGATGTCAATGGGCCGAGCGGTGGAGGAGAAGTGTATTTACCGCTGCTACACCGATGCAAAGAAGCTGCTGGTAGGACTTTTTGTGACGCCCTGCCAGCGCATCGCCCCAGTGTGAAAGCACTCGGCTTTCACACTGGGTTTGCTTTTTTCAGGCGCTATGCAGGCGCTATTTGTAGCGCTGTAGCCCCTGAAAAACGCCTTAGTGTGAAAGGGGTCTCAAGGCATGTCATCCAGGGAGTTGGCAAGGGCAGGATTAAAGGGTCGGGACACGTCCTTCATGCAAATTCTCACTCTCGCGTCTACACCCTCATTAAACAAATGTGACACTTAGCAATCCTGCCATTCTAGGAATGTAAAATCTTTAGGTTTAGTGCCGCTTTATGATTCAGGGGCTCTAGGCTTTAGCAAAATGGCAGCTTCCAGCAAGTAGAAACAGGAGCAATGCTGGATGCAATTTACAACACATACACATTTTTGGTAGCATAATTATTAATGTGAAATGTATGTTCTTGGCTAAAGAACATTATTTGTTTATCAAGTTGTTATGGGTAATGTTCAGTTTTCTTTTAGTGATGGAATAATTTAAAGTAGTGATAATGAAGTGCAACTTTATTGATTTTGTCACTAGTGAAGCTTTGACAGCTACAGACTCTGGCATAGTCTTCATCACAAAATTATGTATGGACATATATTTTCAGTTATGATGCAAGCTAATCTTCTTATTTATTTTTATTTTATTTTTTTTGGTTCCTTTTTTTTTTTTCTTTTTTTGTTATGATTGGGTCTGATCTATTACATCGGTTTGTTCCTTTGTTCAAAAAAAGAGTTTTGTAATCTGAATGAAAATGAGATATGTACAGCTTAGCCTGTTAACGCTTAATTCTTATTCCTACAGGGAACTTGATCCTGCTGATTGTATCACACTATATTTCCATGTCATAGTTTCCAAACATTTTGATGTTAAAACCAATGAGGATACAGTGATAGTGAAAGGTGCGGGAATAGAAGGCTATCGGGCATGGGAAGATGCCATCTGCACTATGAGCTACGCAAAGTAAGTTACAGTTTTAGTTTTCTCATGTGAGATTGGGCCTTTGTTTATTGAGTTCTGTAAACAACAGGGTATTTTCAAAATAGTAGCTAAGGAGCGCTAGAAAAGTTGTGAAATAGAGCCAAAAGCTCCACCTACTGACTGCATATAAATAAGCAATATATTTGCTGTATATGGAATATTTTGTTCAAAAAATATACCATATCAAGAGCAAAGATTTTAGGCAGGTGTGAGAAAATGCTGTAAATTAAGAATGCTTTCAGAAATTGAAGTTTATTTTTATCAATTAAGAAACAAAGGAAAGTAAATGAACAGAAGAGAAATCCAAATCAAATCAATATTTGGTGTGACCAGCCTTTGCCTCCTAAACCGCACCAATTCTTCTAGGTACACTTGCACACAGTTTGTGAAGAAACTCACCAGGTGCCCAATGGTGGTGGGCAGGAAGCCAGCAGGAAAACCTCACCCGGACCCTCTGCACGACTTTGTGAACTGGCCCTTCCTAACAACCAGGCTCCCTTAGGCCCCTTTCACACTTGTGAGACTTTTCATATGACTTTGGACATCAGAGTCACATGACAAGTCATACCCCATGATTCCCAATGATAACAATTCAGATCTGTGCGACTTCAAAGTAATCCCTGTACTACTTTGGTCTGACTTTGATACGAGTTGAGGTCCAGAGATCTCAAGTTTACACAGGCATTCCCTGAAATCGCATCCGCAAAATCGCACGACTTTGAAGTCGCGTCAGTGTGAAAGGGGCCAAAGGCTTGATCTCGTTTTTCCTCTCTTGGGGGGATTTTCCTTCACTTAATTGTCGCTCTCCTTCCTCACTGTAACGTCTACTCTGTCTGGGGTGTATTGATTCCAATGAAGGATGACTAACTCTTAAAATAAGGGTTAGATTTATTTACAATAGGGATATACAGTAAATACATTATAGTTACAAATAAGGAAATTGGGTAAAATGATGGGGAGGGAGATGGACAGGGGAAGGAAGAGATACTGTATTCTGTCAAACACACATCCTCACTGACTCTTTCACACATCTATTCTTGAGCCCACCCCCAAATGGGTCCCAGCAAATCATGTCTTGGATCCTTATGTGGAAGGTATCTTGAAACAAAGGTCACAAAAGTTTATTCCTCTCTCGGGCTCAACTTTTTTAGTTTTTCTCAGCAGATGAGCAAACAGGATATCCATCCAATCCATTACCCTTCAGGCCTCATGCTGGCCAGGTGTGGGGGCAGCCGAACAGCCTCAGGAGTCCTACTGGTCAGATGATAACGACCTTGTGCATTCATCTAGCCCTATTTACTGCAGGCTGGCTGTGAAAATTGTCATCTGCCTCAAATTAAAGTCCTTTCAAAGCCATATTGTCAAAGCCATATTGTTCTCATCTCCCATCTACATTCATTTCATTTTATTCCAATATTACATTCACCATAACCTTAAGCTTATACACTGTGTTATGCAACCATCTCTCTGAGTATTCTATGTCATCATCTTATGGTACTATTGATTGTAATTGAGTACTATGCAAAGTAGCATAATATATGAATATGTTTTGTCATCGGTGCCCAGATCCCATGAAGAAGCATTCCGCGAAACACATTGAGACGCATCTTCTGCCATTTACTTCCCTAACTCCTAGGGAATCTTCCATCATCTTCAATATTTGTGATAAGATATGATATAAGAGTATTATCTATACTCCGATGTGGAAATTTTTTTAAAAACTACTTGTCCAAGGGATTAAACTAGGGTCCCAATCTACTTGTCACTCATGACAATCTACTTGTCCTGATAAAAAAATCAATTCCTAGAGGAGCTGTAAAGGCCAGAAGTCTGAACAAAAATGCTAATTTCTAATAGAAGAAAAAAAAAAGTATAATAAATACCACAATCCGTTCAAAATGTATTACATGCATAAAATAGTCTTCAGCATCAGTATGCTTTCTATCAGGTATAAATATATATACAATAGATAGTTTTTCCCAAATCAACAAATATCTCAAAGGTGGAGTATGGGCAAATCCTTTCTTATCCTGTCTTTCCCAATTAAAGATTAGATTTGTCCTATGATGGAACTCGCTTGACAATAATGTAGAGCTACAGTAATTTATCCATACAATTGCACACAGTTATTTACCCATACATGCACATAGCAGCTTACCCATGCATGCGCAGTCTCATAAGTCTCTTACCCATACATGCACACAGTCACATATAGAGGTCGATATATCGGCCGATATTTGGCTTTTTTTACTTAATCGGCATCGGCCGATTGTGCTGATAAAAAAAGCCGATTATAACTTCAGCAGGACTTGCAAATGACTTCTGTAATAGAAGTCAATGCAAGTTGCCTGAAGTTATCTGTGGAAAGACTTCTCTCCTCCTCTGGGCAGCCTGCCAAGTCTGATAAGAAGAAACATTGTATCTCTTCAGGTTCTTTTATTAATGAGCTGAACTCTGTGTGTAGAAGCTCTCAGTTTAACCATTTAAAGACTAAATCTTTTCTGACACTTGTTGCTTACAAGTAAAAATCCTGTATTTTCTGCTAGAAAATCACTTAGAACCCCCAAACATTATATATATATTTTTTAGCAGAGACCCTAGGAAATAAAATAGCGGTTGTTGCAATATTTTATGTCACACGGTATTTGCGCAGCGGTCTTTCAAACGCAATTTTTTTTGAAAAAATACACTAATGAAATAAAAAAAATAAGCAGTAAAGTTAGCCCATTTTTTTTTTCGTCCAAAAGTTTTGAATACCTGTTTTTGTGTATTTAATATTTAAGATATACTGTATTTATCGGCAATTTAGGAGGGAATTTTAAGGAAAAAAAAACTTTTAGGAGGAAAGTTGAAGGGAAAAAAACTTACATTAAAATGCCCATCATTGCAGCCTTCTCAGTGCAGCCTTGTCAGTGCAGCCTTCCCCAGTGTCCATTGCAGCCTTATCCCAGTGCAGCCTTGCCCCAGTGCAGCCTTGCCCCAGTGCAGCCTTGCAGCTCGCAAGGCTGCACTGCGATCCTGAGCTTCAAAATCGCAGACCGCGATTTGAAAATGGCGCCGCCGGCGCTGAAATACACAGAGCCGGTCCTCGACTCTTCTCGGCGGCTCTCGTTCACTTTCGGCTCCACTCGTAGTCCCGCCCGGGATGGGCGTGACTGTGAGCGGAGATATCCGAACCTAGCTGAGTACACTCGGCTAGGTTCGGGCGGCGCTCGAGTGAAGCCGAAAGTGGCCGAGAAGAGCCGAGGACCGGCTCTGTGTATTTCGGCGCCGGCGGCGCCATTTTCAAATCGCGGTCGCGATTTTGAACATCTGTCAGCTCAGGATCGTAGGGGATCGGCGTATAACACGCACCTGCGATTTCCCCTGATTTTAAGGGGAAAAAAGTGCGTGTTATACGCCGATAAATACAGTAGTTATTTTTTTTTTTAAATCTAAATTATACATACAAGTGAACTGATTGGAGGTTTGTTTTGTTTAATAAATGTTTAAATGTAAAAACATTTCTGTATCACTTATTACTTAAAGAGGAGTTCCAGTCAAAAAAAAAAAAAAAAATCAAAAGTCAGCAGCTACAAATACTGCAGCTGCTGACTTTTAATTGGACACTTACCTGTCCCAGGGTCCAGCGATGCGGGGGATCGAAGCCCCGCTCGTCTCCCCCTCTGTTCAGCGGCGCCAGCATTGCAACTGTGGGCGCCGGGCTGTGGCTTCACAGCCTGGCACCCACTGCGCATGCGCGAGCGGCGCCGAGCGCCGTGATTGGCCGCTCAGTCACCTGGGACCTGTAATGGGTCCCAGATGATTGACAGGAGGGAGGGAGCAGAGCTGAGCCCTTCCTATGCCGAGGGGGGAAGTGATGTCAGTTTTTTTTTTTTTTTTTGGGTGGAACCCCACTTTAAGGCTGCTTTCACACTGGAGCGGGCATACGTTGACGGTAAAACGCTGTTAGTTTTAGCGGCGCTTTACCGTCATTTTAGCGGCGCTATTCGGCTGCTAGCGGGGCGCTTATAACCCAGCTAGTGGCCGAGGAAGGCGTTAAATGCGCCCCTGAATCGCTGCTGCCGAAACGCTTTGCAGGCACTTCGGCAGCAGTGCGCATTCATTTCAATGGGCAGGAGTGGTGGAGCAGCGGTATACACCGCTCCAAAGATGCTGCTTGCAGGACTTTTTTTTAACATCCTGCCAGCGCATCGCTTCAGTGTGAAAGCACTCGTGCTCTCACACTGAGACTGCAGGGGAGCCGTTTTACAGGCACTTTACAGGCGCTATTTTTAGCCCAAAAGCGCCTGAAAAACGCCCCAGTGTGAAAGGGGTCTAACTGTTAGATTTTATGAGATGAAGGGAAAAAAAAAAGAAAAAAAAAAATCGGCCTAATATATCGGCCCAAAAAATCGGCATCATATATCGGCCATCGGCCAACGCGATTTCTAAATATCGGCACCGGGCAGAAAAAAACCCATATCGGTCGACCTCTAGTCACATATAGTCATTTACTTACACATGCACGCTGTCATTTAACCACAACTTTCAGGAAATCAGTAGCATTATAATTCAGACAGCTGTCTCCTTTTTTGACATAAAAAGCCATAATTTACTTAAACATAATTTATGGCTTTTATTTTATCATTTTAATAAAAATGGTACAACTGTTTCATTCAGTTATAAAACCACTGAATGAGACAGTGTTATCACTAGGGATTTTCAGTGGGTGTATGTCCCTTTTTAAATCTTGAAATGGCTTTGCCAGGATGGAAATTATGAAGGGTTGATGTTTTTTATTAGGCAGAGTTGCTTTTAGGAATGTCTGTTTTTAAAAACAAAAGGGACTGCAATACCATGGACTTTTACCCCCTTCCTGCCCAGGCCAATTTTCAGTGGTCATGCAACACTACCCAAACTAAATTATTTTTCATTTTGTTCACACAACTAGAGCTTTCTTTTGATGGTATTTAATCGCCACTGGGTTTTTTATTTTTTGCTACATAACCAAAGATAAAAAATTTTGAAAAAAACCCCCACATTTTTCTTTGTTTTTCTTTAAAATTATGCAAATAAATGTTCTTCATAATTTTAGACCAAAATGTATTCTGCTACATTTATTTGGCAGAAATAACCCAAATCAGTGTACAGTATATTATTTAGTCTATAGGAAAGTATATATGGGTTCACAAACTATGGTATATATCTGATAATTGATCATACCTGATGTACTGGTAGCCTATCTCATTTCTATTGGCCCTAAAATGCCAGAACAATACTAATATCCCCTCTTTTTGGAAAGTTGACAGCTCAAGTTATTTAGTAAGAGGCATGGCAAGTTTTTTGAAGTTGTAATTTTTTTGTCATAATGTCTTGTAGGGCTGCAACTAACGATTATTTTCATAATCGATTAGTTGGCCGATTATTTTTTTGATTAATCGGTTAATAACCTTAAAAAAAAAAAAAAAAAAAAAGTGTGGCGTATAATTTAGTTAATATGTAAAGTTTTAAAAAAATGTATTCTTAAATAAATACATGTATTCTTATTCTTAAATATCTCTATGCAGTGGTAAATATAAATAAGCAGCTATATGCTTAGGGAGCAAAATATCTAATCCACTCTGAGAATAACAGACAGAAGAGATATACAGTATATACTATTAGAGGAGATATTCTGTATAAACTGTTAGAGAAGAGATATACTGTACATACTATTAAAGGGTGACTCTGATAAATATTATCAGACTCAGATCAGAGATTGGAAATAGAAAACTTCTTGGTCAAAGGAATTTTCAGACAGTGTATGTGGTTTTCGTTCAGAAATTACATTATTTTTAAAAACAGAATGTTAAAAACAAGTGAAAATTTCAAACCACATTCTTTCATTCAGCGAATATACAAAGATTTTTTGTCTGAATATTCTCGTCTGAAAATTGATTTGTGTGGCCAGAATAAAGCTCGCTACACACCTAGGCAGTTTGCTTTTGATCTGTTTCTGCAGTGCTTTTTGCTGTGCGTTTTGATTTTTGCGCACGTGATTTTGCGGCGATTTGCGTTTTTGCATTTTTTTGGCCAATTTGTTGTTGGGCAGATTAAAAAAACACAAATTGCTGCAAAAACGCATTAAATGCTTTTCTGCAGCTTCTCCATTGAAGTATATTGAACCAAAAAAGCACAGTTTTTGCGTTTAAAAAAAGTCCCTGACCCTTTCCAAATATGCAGCGGCTGAAAAAAGCATAGATGTGAACGTGTCCAATGGGAAACCATGTTAATGAACTGCAGTGCACTTCTGCAAATAAGCACCAAAAAACACATTGATGTGAACCAGATCTAAGACGTTTGGTAACATAATGGGGTTAAAAAAAAACTAAAATTAGCCCTTTATAGTACGAAAAAAAAGCAAATAATCACTACTGCAAGGGGTTCATTTTTTTACTGTAGAACTGTGAAAGTAACATCTACAGTAGCGATTATTTGCTCTTTTTGTACTATAAAGGGCTAGTTTTAGTTTTTTTTAACCCCATTATGTTACTGGGCGATTAATCGATTATGAAAATAGTAATCGATTAATTTCATAATCGATTAGTTGTCGATTAATCGATTAGTTGTTTCAGCCCTAATGTCTTGTAAAATTAAGAATCACTTTTTTTTTTTTTTTTTTTTTACATACTGTGAGTAGTACAGCATCATCTTATAACTGGTATGGCAGTGGACAGCGACACTGACTGGTGACAGTATGAAAAAAAAAATATATATATATATATATGTGTGTGTATATATATGTATAGTTATAGTTATGTGATCTGCTGTGATTGGTCATGCCGTCAGCGAGCCAGTACACTGTGATCAGTCATTGGCTGTGTCCAATGGAAACAACGGGTGACAGATTGCGTTGCAGCGCAGCCTGATCCAGGAGGACGTCATATGACATCCACCTGGATTGACGAAAAGTCTTGCCCGACCGTCATTTTTGCTATAGGCTGGGCGGGAACTGGTTAAACTTTTAATGTTTTCAACATTGTGCTGTTTATCTACTACTCCCCTCCCTGCCTGTCTCCAGCACTGCACCCGGGAACTAGCAGGAAGGGGAGAGACCTTACAGTGTGATGTCAAGAAAGGGGAGTGTTCGGCGCTCTCAACGCTCTGCTGAGCGAATAAATGAGGCACCGACCTCAATGAGAAAAAAAAAAAACGTTATTCCTTCAGGTAACTTTATTCTTTCAGGTTACCCTCGCACATGGAAGCACATGTGTGCTCAGTACAAGTGCATGCTGAGCAGCCAAATCAAGCACCGGCATCTACTCCGTTAACCACTTCAATACTGGGCACTTTCACCTCCTTCCTGTCCAGGCCAATTTTCAGCTTTTTTATAATTTTTTTTTCATACAGAGAAAGCTTTCTTTTGGTGGTATTTAACCACTTGCCGACCGTATATCTTACATATACGGCCGCAAAGTGGCACTGCTGCACCGGATCATGTACCTAGTACATGATCTGACACTTCCGGGTAAGGGGTGCGCACGCCCCACTCCCGGGGTGATTATACACCGCGGGAGTTTATCTGCGGTTAATGCAAACTCTGTCTGCCGACACCTGCCGATCATTCGGTACAGAGGCAGAACGGCAGTCTGCTTATGTAAACAAGGCAGATTGCTGTTGTGTCAGTAGGGAAGGCATGGCTCCTGTGTTCCTGCAAAGCAGGGAAAATGATTCACGTCTTCCCCTAGTAAAAGCAGCACACACACTGTACAAAAACACCAGATAGGCACACAGTTAACGCTTTGATCGCCCCTGATGTTTGACCCCTTCCCAGCCAGTGTCAGTACAGTGATAGTACATACTTATAGCACTGATCACTGTATTAGTGTCACTGGTTCCCAAAAAAGTGTCATTGTCCGATTTGTCCGCTGCAATATCGCAGTCCCACTATAAGTCGCTGATCGCCACCATTACTAGTAAAAAAAAAAAAAAAAATTCCAGAAGTATATCCCATAGTTCGTAGACGCTATAACTAACTTTTGCGCAAACCAATTTATTTTTTTTAATTTTTATCAAAAATATGTAGCATAATACATATTGGCCTAATTTGATGAAGTTTGATTTTTTTTTATTTTTTTACATTTTTTTTTATTGGATATGTTCTATAGCAGAAAGTAAACAATATAGTTTAGTTTATTTTTATTTTTTTTTTCAAAATTGTTGGTCTTTTTTTTGTTTATAGCGCAAAAAATAACCATAGCAGTGATCAAATACCACCAAAAGAAAGCTCTATTTTGTGGGAATAAAAGGACATCCACTTTATTTGGGTACAGCATTGCATGACAGTGCGGTTTTCAGTTAAATTAACGCAGTGCCGTATCGCGAAAAATGGCCTCGTCAGGAAGGAGTATAAATCTTTCAGAGGTCAAGTGGTTAATCACCACTGGGTTGTTTTTTTGCTAAACAAAGGAAAGATGTCAATTTTAAAGAAAAAAGGTTTTCTAGTTTCTGTTATAAAATGTATCATTAATTTTAAAAATATATTATTATATTTTGTAATTTTTCTTCACTGATGTGCACTGATGGGACTGCACTCATGGGCACTGATGAGGCTGCACTCATGGGCACTGATGAGGCTGCACTCATGGGCACTGATGAGGCTGCACTCATGGGCACTGATGAGGCTGCACTCACGGGCACTGATGAGGCTGCACTCACGGGCACTGATGAGGCTGCACTCACGGGCACTGATGAGGCTGCACTCACGGGCACTGATGAGGCTGCACTCACGGGCACTGATGAGGCTGCACTCACGGGCCCTGATGAGGCTGCACTCACTGGCCCTGATGAGGCTGCACTCACTGGCCCTGATGAGGCTGCACTCACTGGCCCTGATGAGGCTGCACTCACTGGCCCTGATGAGGCTGCACTCACTGGCCCTGATGAGGCTGCACTCACTGGCCCTGATGAGGCTGCACTCACTGGCCCTGATGAGGCTGCACTCACTGGCCCTGATGAGGCTGCACTCACTGGCCCTGATGAGGCTGCACTCACTGGCCCTGATGAGGCTGCACTCACTGGCCCTGATGAGGCTGCACTCACTGGCCCTGATGAGGCTGCACTCACTGGCCCTGATGAGGCTGCACTCACTGGCCCTGATGAGGCTGCACTCACTGGCCCTGATGAGGCTGCACTCACTGGCCCTGATGAGGCTGCACTCACTGGCCCTGATGAGGCTGCACTCACTGGCCCTGATGAGGCTGCACTCATGGGCCCTGGTGGGCACTAATGAGGTGGCACTGCTAGCCATTGATAAACTGCACTGATGAGGAGACACTGATAGGTAGGGAAGTGGTTAGGCAAAAAAAAAGTAAAACCCTGCTGCTTGCCCACAGCAGGGCTAAATGTAAAAAACCCCCCACCTGCCTGGCGCCCAGAACTGCATGTTCTAGGCATCGGGCATCCCTGTACCTTTTTATGTATAAGGTTAAGTAGCAGGAGGTCAAAGGGGCAATTGTATGAATTATGCATACTTCACTGTTGAATGCTTTGTGGTTTTCATATATAACTAAATGTTAAAGTACGCTGTTTTTTTTTTTGTTCTATGAATACCTTATTTTGTTGTTTAGAGACCTCAAGCAACATGGTTTTCTATATGAAGGGCGAACTCAAGTTCCAAAGAATTGTTTGAATAAATACATACCATACAAGTATGTTATTGTGCGGGCAAAGGGCAAAGAGGAGTATGAAATCATCTATAATGTTGATGTGCAGGAACACGTAACTGTTAATCGTTGCCTGCATATTCAGTCCAAATATGTTCAAGGAAGAGGTAAGATTGCCATAACAATTTTGAAAGTGTAGGGATTGAAGACACATACTTAATGCTCAGTTTTGATTGACTTGACTAATATATACTCTTTACTCTGTGCAGAGTGGCATCAGTATGACGATGTGTGTATGAAGGACAATCGTGGGTTTATGGCAAAGTTGAGGAATATGGTAACAGATCGATACAAAAATATTTTTAATGGAAAGATATTGGCTGGCGAAGTCATGCTCAGCAGGATTTTCAGTATTCTCGCAGACTGTGATGCCATCAATATGTCTAATTTTCTTATCCAGCTTCGTCAGTTTTATGCTGTGTATGAATATCCCCTTTTGATTGGAGACAGGGTAATGCAATGGCAAAGTCTTGGATTTGGAATTTTGCAGGTAACTGATCTATACACACATTTATCTGAGAGGTTATTAATCAGCACACAAATGTATGTCACAGATGTATTTTGTAAAGCGGCACAGGGAACATGCGCAATGAGCGGAGTTCTGTAACCCAAAGCAGCCAAGTAAGTTCAGTGAGAATTCAAAGGATATCTAAGCTCAAGAACAAAATTGTAACATTCCAACTTACCAGTCCTTAGATATGATGGCTACATTTGTTTTCTATGCTCAGGGTAAGCGCAATTTCTGCAAGTGTTATTTTGTCAGAAAAGCAGTGTCCTTGTCACTACCTGTGAGCTTAACAAATACTGTAATTATTGGCGTATAACACACACTTTTTTCCCCTGAGAATCAGGGGAAAATCATGGGTGCGTGTTATACGCCGAACCGCTGCCTCGGAGGGGAAGGAGGGAAGGAACGCCGCCGAAATAGACAGAGCCAAGTGTACTGTGTACTCAGCTAGGCTCGGCTCTGCCTGGCTCCGCTTGCAGTCACGCCCAGTCCCGCCTCCTAGCATTTACGTCTTGCTATTGGACCGGTGTTGTGTCCATCATAGGAGCCGGGCCAAGGGCTGGGACTGGGCAGGACTGCGAGACGACCCGAGCCGAGAGGAGCCGAGTACACAGGACTGTCTATCTCTGCGGTGCTAAAAATTTAAAATGGATCAAGCTGCAATTTTGGGCAAAACTGCGGATGATCACTGTTGGGCAAGGCTGCGGATGATCACTGTTGGGCAAGGCTGCAGATGATCACTGTTGGGCAAGGCTGCGGATGATCACTGTTGGGCAAGGCTGCGGATGATCACTGTTGGGCAAGGCTGCAGATGATCACTGTTGGGCAAGGCTGCAGATGATCACTGTTGGGCAAGGCTGCAGATGATCACTGTTGGGCAAAGCTGCAGATGGTCACTGTTGGGCAAGGCTGCAGATGGTCAGTGTTGGGCAAGGCTGCAGATGGTCACTGTTGGGCAAGGCTGCAGCTGGACAATGATCATTTTTCAATGATGGCCAAGGCTGCAGCTGGACACTGATCATTTTTCAATGATGGCCAAGGCTGCAGCTGGACACTGATCATTTTTCAATGATGGCCAAGGCTGCAGCTGGACACTGATCATTTTTCAATGATGGCCAAAGCTGCAGCTGGACACTGATCATTTTTCAATGATGGCCAAGGCTGCAGATGGACACTGATCATTTTTCAATGATGGCCAAGGCTGCAGATGGACACTGATAAGGCTGCGTTGATGGGCATTTAAAATGTAAGTTTTATTTTCCTTAAACTTCCCTCCTAAAAGTTTTTTTTCCTTTTTTAAAGTGGTGTTCCACCCAAAAAAAATAAATAAATAAATGAATGTGCCTAAAAAAAAATAAAAAAACATTTGGAATTTTTTTTTTTTACTCACCTCTAAATGCCTGTTGCTAGGGGGTCCCTCGTAGCCTGCCACCTTCAGTGTCTGGGTTGGTGACATCACTTCCCCTCGGCACAGGAAGGGCTCAGCTCTGCTCTCTCCCTCTTGTCAATCATCTGGGACCCATTACAGGTCCCAGATGACTGAGCGGCCAATCACGGGGCACGGCGCCGCTCGCGCATGCGCAGTGGGTGCCCGGCTGTGAAGCCACAGCCCGGCGCCCACAGTTGCAATGCCGGCACCACCGAACGGAGGGGGAGACGAGCGGGGCTTCGCATCGCTGGACCCTGGGACAGGTAAGTGTCCAATTAAAAGTCAGCAGCTGCAATATTTGTAGCTGCTGACTTTTAATTATTTTTTTTTTAAATGGAAACTCCTCTTAGTTGTACTGCGGCAGGTTGGCTCACCTGTGCGAAACCACGTAACTATATGTCGGCTTGCGGGGTCCGGACAGCAGGCGCGCCTGCTGCACAGCGGGGGGTGCCGATGCTCGTGGCCAACTGTCGTGATGACCGCTGGCCATGAGCGATCGTGAGCAGGAGACATAGAACACTTCCCTGTTCTGTTCTGAGAGGAATGACAGATTGTGTGTTCCTATTAGCTAGGAACCACGACCTGTCACTTCCTTTAGTTAGTCCTCTCCCCCTTCGGTTAGAATCACCTCCCAGGGAACACAGTTAACTGCTTCACCATCCCCTAGTGTTAACCCCTTCACTGCCAGTGACATTTTTACAGTAATCAATGCATTTTTAATCGTACTGATCGTTGCATTAATGCCAATGATTCCAAAAATGTGTCAAAATTGTCTGACGTGTCCGCCATAATGTCGCAGTCACGATAAAAATCGCAGATCGCCGCCATTACTAATAAAAAAAAAATAATAAAAATGCTATAAATCTATCCCCTATTTTGTAGACGCTATAACTTTTGCGCAAACCAATCAATATACTGTATTGGCGTATAACACTCACTTTTTTACCACGAAAATCGGGTGCAAATAGCATGTGCGTGTTATACGCCAATACTTCAATTTTAGCTGCCTCGGAGGGGACAAGGAGGGGGTAGAGTGCTCATCTGCAGCCTCATCAATCCACATCAATACAGCCTCACGATTGCCTTCAATGCAGCAGCCTCACCATTGCCATCAGTGCAGCCTGATTGACGTCCACCTGCAGCCTAGAGGGGACAGGGAGGGGGCCGGACGAGCGCTGCGAGAATCTCCTGTTTACTTGGCAGCCTCTGTAATAGGAAGTCCTGTCTCCTGGGCCGCCACTGGACCACTGTTCTGTCTATCATAGGAGATTCTCTTTGTATGTAATCTGTCGGCGCTCGTCCCGCCCCCTCCCTGTCCCCTCTAGGCTGCAGGTGGACGTCAATCAGGCTGCATTGATGGCAATGGTGAGGCTGCTGCATTGAAGGCAATCGTGAGGCTGTATTGATGTGGATTGATGAGGCTGCAGATGGGCACTGACCCTTATTTTGCTCCAAAGTTCCTTATTTAAAATTTTAGTTTTTTTCCTGAAATTTCCCTCTTAAAATGAATGTGCGTGTTATACGCCTGTGCATGTTATACGCCGATAAATACGGTATGCTTATTGCGTTTTTTTTTTTTTACCAAAAATATATAGAATACATATTGGCCTAAACTGAGGAAAAACCGCAGAGGCAATCAAATACCACCAAAAGAAAGCTCTATTTGTGGGAAAAAAATGACCTCAATTTTGTTTGGGTACAATGTTGCAAGACGCAATTGTTGCGCAATTGTTAGTTAAATGCCGTTTCTTCAGTTACTTTGCAAGTTGAGAATGACCGCTCTGAAGCCAGAAATGCTCAGAAATGTGCTCTTCTGGCTTAACAGAGGAGATCAGGGAATCTGCTCCTTGATTTCCGTCCACTTGCGATTCTGAAATAATTTGATGCGGTCCTGGGCTCCCAGGAAGAGCAGGAGAACCCAGGAACCATGGAGAGGCAGTCCAGTGGGGGAATGCCACACCACTTGCACTGTAAAAGTGATCAGGTGGCTCTATAGCTGCCCAGATCTTTTTTACATGACAGCAGTGAGCTTGCTGAAGAAATTAAATACAAGCTCCTGACTACTACTGCAGCTTATGAGGTTTTTCTAAACCCTCCACACTCTGGACATAAGTAGTAAATCCAGAGGGGTGAAGTGGTTAAAAATTCATTGTTAACTACAGTATATAAATACAGTAAGGGAGATTTACTAAAACGGGTGTACACAGAATCTGGTGCAGATGTGCATAGTTGCCAATCAGCTTCTACCTTGAGCTTGTTCTATTTAAGTTTTGACAATAAAACCTGGAAGCTGATTGATTACTATGCACAGCTTCACCGTGCACCAGTTTTAGTAAATCTCCCCCAATGTGTCATTTTGTGCCTTAAAAGATTGGATATTGGACAGTTAAAGGGATAATACAGTGTTTCTAAAGTCCAATTCTTTTTTTTTTCTTGGATATGTATTAAATGATTGAACCCCCAGTACTTTTTTTTTCCCATCTGTGTCACATTGGGTAGATTTATTTTCTCCTCAAGTCCTGAGAAGTGAGAGGAAATCAATCCAAAGTGAGGAAACTCCCTTCTTAGACAGTTGTCGCCAGAACATGTTTACCCATCAAAAGATTTTCCCTGGGCTGTGTGGCTTGGTAATGGTGCAGTAAAGACGCTCACTACAGTAGTTGTGTGTGACATGGGTCAGTGAGACTTTGCAGTTGGTGTGACAGCCTGCACACCCTTATGCCCAAGAGGTGGAAAGAATCTGGCACCATCTGGGATCAACGGGGATCTGACCTTTTTGGCACTGTTTCACAGACATCCTGCGGATAGAGAGCCAGCTTCTGATCCTGCCATGGCGCCTACTCGATCTGCCACAACTGGGGTGACCTCAAGCAAAAAGTAACTGAAGTCTCAATTGTCCCAACTGCAAGATGATGATCTGGACTCAGCCTGTCCTGACTCTCTGATACCTACTCTGATCCTCATGCAGACTGACTCACCCAGGGTACTGGCAATCTCTTTCAGCTTTCTGACACTCGGGTGGGGGATGTTATACGGAACCTTTTAACCCTCCTCTC